>JAQJVL010000779.1:0-382278 GCA_035578905.1 Stictocephala bisonia | reverse complement strand
AAGTCTTGACAGCGAGAACATTGGTAAAAACATAACTTTGTGTACAAGAAAGGGCATTTTATTGACAAAATTTCACCTCAACAATGAAGTAATTCTACTCTATTATTTCTAGATTGAATATGTATTGATTAAATCGGTAAAGAAAATATCAGTAAGTGATGCTGAATATGTTTATTTGGACACCCAAAACACTGCTTAAAATTTGTTTACTATTAACAAAAACCAACAACATTTGCTTACATCTAAACAGCTAAAACTGATAAAAGCCACACTTTAATGACTCCTCTACAACATGAAACTGTTTATGGATGAATTGACTAGCAAGGGGGGAGCAGTTTTTACACTACCACAACTCTCACAATCTGATAAAAATGTATAATAAATTAATAAATGTATTTTATACATTTAGATAAATTAATATAACAAAATAATTTGATACATTATGAGCACAAAACAATTATTTAGACATTGTAAAAGTTTTCTTATGTTTACGGACATTGAACTAACAATAAGTAGAATACTTTTTTTAATTAAATCACTTACAAGTGTGTTAAGTGAGTGTTTTAGCCACTTTTATCAGATCACATAATACATGATGAAAGAAAAATGGCTACACGATAAAACAGTTTTTTAAAAACTGCTGAAAAACCTTTATCATATTATAAAAGAAGTTTATTAGTGTGCCACTCAATAACACAAAAGTAACAACAGTAAAGTAATGCCAGTAAACCAGCTTTACTCAAGTGCAATTTTGCAATTATAATATTTTAAATAAAATGTAAAATACTGGTCCAATAGTCAGATTACATCACAAATCTCTTTACAGGATTCAAATACAGTCAAACCTTGATATATCGAACCTCAATATAACAAATTCTTTGATATAACAAATTTTTACAATCTCCTACAACCCTCCATAAGGGAAAATGTAAATTTCACCTCTACATAACGAACCTCAACATAACAAATTTTTTTAATACCAAGAAAAATAATCCAGCCTTGTTATAACGAATTTGTTCTAGTTGAAACCTCTACATAACGAATTTTACCACTATATAACGAAGTTCTTACGACTGTACCTCATTAACGAATGTTGACAAAGGAGAGGTAAATTCTTTGAAACAGAATCGTGTCTGAACAGGAAAGTTTTCTGTACCAGCTATCGCCTATGTATGTTTGTTGTTATTATTCAGTATTGATAATCTGTTTGGAATTTGGAACAACATACACAACACTGAGATGTGAACCTCTATATAGCGAATGTCAGTTAACCTACCTCAATATAACGAACCTCGCTGTAACAAAAAATCGATATAACAAATTATTGGTTTGGTCCCTTGAAATTTGTTATATCAGGGTTTGACTGTACTAACTAAAACCCACCAAACATCATTATCCTTCATAGCTTTATTGATTGAAGTTTCTTTTAAATCAAAAGTGTGGTGCAATATTAAATTTATGCTAATTAGGGAATATTAAAATGACATTAAATTTTATCAGATTAAAATAAAATAATACACATATATAATACAATGTTGGTAAAAATCAGACTACTACTTTTTTTTAGTTTTGCAATCTCTGTGTGGCTGCTGCTAGGTCAAAGCTTGTTGTGCTGCATCTTATAGTGAAACAGAGTGACAGAGAAAGCAACTTGACCGACTGGACAGTGAGGGAAGATTATAAATTGCTATGAGAATGAGAGATAACTATAAAGGCGGGGAGGGATATTGAGTTTCAAAAAGAGTACGAGGCAGAATATCACTGCCAACCTATTTATCAACAGCTAAACCCGTTTTGCATGCAATCACGAAGTTTGTCTATTTCCTTATCTCTTTTCACTTCTTATAGATTGTATTCACTGGTACAAGTTATTGATTGCAAGAACCCCATATCTATAATTTGATACATGCACCTAACTTGCATTTTTAAATTTTTTTAATACTGTATATTCGAGTTGAAATATGCAAATTAGATACTGCCTTGCAGATCTAGAGTTACAAGTCAAGAACATACGTGTTCCTATTGAACGAAATGTGCAAATAACGTGCATAACTACATTTCTAGGGTTAAGCAAATCATGCTATTAAATCAATAAAGTAGGCAAAATTAATATTCGTCTTGATACTGAAGCGCTTCAGCCCAGTAGGCATATTCTTATAAAGAGTACTATCTGTTGTCTCAGAGGTTATTGATTACCGAAACAGATGGTTCCATACTGGGGAAAGTTATGATTCATACCCCTCTCTTTTAAAGAGTAATCTGAAATTCCCTATTATTTTTGGGGGCAAGTAGTAAAAATAAGCAATTTCATGAAGAAAGTCTTCTTTCGGAGTATAACCCTTGATTATATACACCTTCAATAGATATTCCATCTAATAGGAATATTT
Organism: Stictocephala bisonia; assembly: GCA_035578905.1. NCBI lineage: Eukaryota > Metazoa > Arthropoda > Insecta > Hemiptera > Membracidae > Stictocephala > Stictocephala bisonia. The sequence goes on along the minus strand of JAQJVL010000779.1, from coordinate 379,891 downwards.
GTGCCTGTAATTTTGTTAGTTAGTGAGGTCTGCAACCACAGCTGGTTTAAACTGCATTACGTTTACATGGGACTACACTAGCGCTCCTCAATGGACCACAAAAACAGATGATATTTTGAGAATCAAAATTTAACATTGGATGGGGAATCTATTTGTGTATAAAATCAATGGTATAACATAGATATATAAAATCCATTCTTAATACAATAATTTCTTAGCACCCTATTGTTTACAGTTTCAAAGTCAATTGGATAACATACTCAAAAAACTCAGCAATTACATTATAAAAATATCTATTTATAAATAGAAAAATATACTTGTATTTTGTACACATATTGTAATACTAATGAAAGTTAACTAACAGAGACTTAAGAGCCTGCTGCACTAAATTAAAGTGGTCGAGTTCTATTCAGCATAGCTACAAATTCTATAACACCTTTAATCAACTTTCATAACACACTAACTATAAATTATTCCAAACATAAGAAATCAGAATAAAGTAAATATTGTATTAAATTACATAGGCAAGTAATTTGTTAAATACAGCAATAAATATTAATTTAAGGATGACATTACCTCTATAGGTAGGGTTGCCACAAGGTTCCTATACAACACGTTGTCTCATTTTCATATGATCTATATAAGCCGAGTTGTGACGTCAGAGGAAGACCTCCGACCACAGAATATTACTTACTTACTTTTGTATTATTTACTCTGTGCCTCCAACACAGCATGCTGAACAATTAAAACTACATACTAAAAAACATTACTTTAATGTTTTCAAGAGTATTTTGAAATCATTTAAATTTATGATTTTAATATTATACGGCTATTATTACAAACTACAACGGTACACCTCACTTCAGTCATTTCACAAACATAGTCAACAACGGATATCAGATGTTTTGCATTGTTCCGGTTTGTTTTGTTTACAGCGGTGAAGGTAGAAAAAACACAGATGAGGCCTCCCTATGACGTTATTGCTACCTGCGCGATATGGATGGGTACTTTTAAGAGACAACCTCTTGTATAGGAACCTTGGCGTTGCCATACGTTTGTATTTTGTACGGACAGTTTATATTTTACATTCAATGTCTGTGTCCGTACCATACAAAGAAAACACCGGGTAAATGTCTGTATTTTCCACTCTATTAAAATTAAAAGTGTATATTTAATGTTGTAAAAAATACAAACATGAATTACTTCAGGCAATCGCCAATCGACACTCGTGAGAGGTTGTGTAATGTCTTAAATACTATGCTCTATTATTATAATACCATACACCTCCCTCCCCTTAAAAAAAGAAGTTTTTCAACTCTTGAAATTATTTTGAAAGTGTTGGAGTTTGCTCTTTCTTTACTCAGTCCTTTGGCACCAGTTGAACGAGTTTTATTCTAATGAAAAATGTCTGGACACCCGATCGAATTAGACTGTCAGTGGAGAAGGGCAAAGCTGTTCTTAGCATCAAAGTTAACAATGATATGTCATGTATTACTTTAAAAATTAATATCTTAAGAACATTTTGACTGGTTTCAGTCTTCAGCCAGTATACTAGTACAACTAGCACAAGAGATGCCTGAACAATTATGACAATTTATTGAATTCTGCCGAGTTACTTTAAACGTAATGAATGAATTTTTTCTGTCTATTAATATTGCATTATTCTGTAATCTTATATTACAATAATATTATGAGCATATATACTAAGTCATTATTTATTTTCCCCAATAAACAACCTGAATCGTATATAATAAAATTCATCAAAGACGGTTAAAAATAACCCCCCCTGCCACCCACCAGACTCCCAGATATATCCAGTGTCCGTATTTTACTGTGAAAATGTGTTGCAACACTATCTATAGGGACCAAATTTAAGGAGGACATTACCTTTCTATAGACCAAATTTAAAGATGACTACCTCTATAGGGGCCAAATTTAAGCATGACATTACCTTTCTAGAGACCAAATTTAAAGATGACTACCTCTATAGGGGCCAAATTTAAGGATGACATTACCTTTCTAGAGACCAAATTTAAGGATGACAATACCTTTCTATAGACCAAATTTAAAGATGACTACCTCTATAGGGGCCAAATTTAAGGATGATATTACCTTTCTAGAGACCAAATTTAAGGATGACAATACCTTTCTATAGACCAAATATAAAGATGACTACCTCTATAGGGGCCAACTTTAAGGATGACATTACCTTTCTAGAGACCAAATATAAGGATGACATTACCCCTATAGGAACCAAATTTAAGGGTGGCATTACATTTATAGAGACCAAATTCAGAAAACTAATGATTGTTAACCTGTTTTATGTTTGTACAATATATTTATAAACCAAGACCTGCATTAGAATATGAAATTTTGTATTGCATTATGTTATTTTGTTTGTATAGAAAACAAATCAATCATGTCAGCTACAGCAAGCTCTTAAATATGTTATATTCTGTACATTTAAATCAGGCAACATAGAAGTAACTTAGTCATGCTTCCAAAATACAATGTTAGAATAAATGTCATATCAATTTCAAAAGTAATAACTACTTTAAAATTGTAAGAACTTACATAATGGAAAAAAATATATCTTTTGAACACAGTTTAAAAGGGAATGTAAATTTATTTTTAAATAAATGATTAATTGGCAGTTGTTTGACAATTCAAAAATAAATATGCAACAATTTAAGTGCGATTCACACATTTAACTTATAAATATACAGCTTGAATGGTAATTAACTCAATTTATAGTTTGTATGCTCGAACAATTTTTATTTTGAGATCATCAAGTTCATAGTAGATGGTAAAAAGTGATTCACGTGTCTAAACTTATTACACTATGTAAAATATTCATGAACTATTGTAACATGAACCAAAATATTTAGTATTTATATAAAACTGAGGATGGCATTTGAAGAGAACATAAATTAAAATTTGACTAAAAAGTTTAAAATGCATTTTAAAATAAAGCTTTAATAAGGATGAAGCTGAAAAAAAACTATCTCAACTATAAGTAGAAACACCAAAACAATCTTATAACAATCATTTAATACAATAACGTTTAATATAGATTTCCTAAAGTAGTTTAAGGCCAAATTTGCAATATAAGGGATGTACCTTATATGCACATTTTAAACATTACTTCAATGCAACTTGCATTAATTTCTTGTTCATACATGCAACTCATTAAGGAAATACCTTACATTACATATCTAAGGTTAAAGAAAACTAACCTAATATTTTGAATGTTTGTACTACTTGTCCGACAAAAGTTGAGTTATTTTGTATTGTATGTAAAGGGTCGTAAGTATTTATGTTAGGAAACCATTGTTTTTGTGAGGAGTTGGTGAAAACACTATAAGTAGGCATGTTCATTGAATGAGAAAGGCCATTAAATGCAGGTTTTTCGTTTTAATTTTTTTTATTGTTTCACATTCCCAAACTACTGTGTAACACTTGATGCACAATCCCAATTTGAGGTTAAGTATTAGAGAGGACTTTACAGTTCTAACTTTGTCTCTTAGTAAAGAAATTTTTCATTCCATTCTTATTTTCTGCAATAGCCATATTGATTATTGTATGGTCTATATTAGCCAAAGTATTTCATAAACCAAAGGACGAAAACAATGTTATCTTGAAAATAATTACACCAAATTGTATGCGGAAGGTATATAGGAAGTGAGGTTAGTTGTGTATTCATTTTAACTGTAATTGTAAAGTTTAAAAAGAGAAAATAATATTTGATCACCACAATAGAGGGTTCCGATAGATAACTAATGAGCCTTTCTTATTCTAACTGCCATTTCCTCAGTTTATTAACTCTACCAAATGTTAATAAAGTGATTTATGATCACAAACATTTCACCACTTATGGATTTTTGAACAAGGTAAGCCGGCTTTTCCCCTCAACTATCCCAAAAATTCTGGCATTTGACCTTCCTTTTTAAATAAATATAAATTTTTTTCTCAACACTCAAATATCTGTTTATTATCAAGGCACTGCCAATTGTTGTCTTTTGTACAGTCTGAGGCTGACTGTTCCTTGGAAATGTGAATTAGTTTCACAGTTCAATGAATTTTAACAGTGATAGCAAAACAATATTTTCATTAAAAAAATTTTTTAGTTCTAACCAAACCTTCTATTTTGTACTTTTGAATGTTTGACTACGAAATTGGGCTTTGAACTGAATCACTTTGTGCAAATTATTATTTTAATTATTTACTTTCTTTGGTTCATGTTTTCAATTTTAATTCTTTATAAAGAGTTTTCCAAAACAGTACAACTCTTTTTTATCTTTTAAATAACTAAATTCTATAATTCATTTTACAAGTGCTAAGTATATTACAATAAAAATGAATGTATACAACATAAATTTATTTAAATATTTGTAAATTTGTGCTTTTATTGTAACTTCAGCAAATTCAACTGCAAATTCAGCAGTGATCAATTCATACTCTCATTTGTATTGTATTTATACCATCATATAATGTGCTAACCAAGAAACTATAAGTACATTACTTGCATGTATTAAAATATTTATAAAATCATTTTGATGAAGTATAGTTAGGTCATATTAAATACAATTTTAGTAAAATATGTATACTTTGTAAAAGCACTCATTAAAATTTCTTAACTTAAAAATGAAATGGTTGACATTGAATTGTTTTGAAAATTAAAAATACATTTTGTCTTCAATATCTCCACAAACTTCAGAATATTATCTTACGCATTTCAAAATTATCTTTCTTTTCTTTACCTCTGACCAAAAACAACAAAGCACCTAAGTAATCTATGTAATATAATTATACAACTTAACCAATAATTTTCATGTCAACCTCTTTATTTAGATGTAGTTCTTATTGATATTTTTCTTATAACTATTTGCTTTTTCTCTTCATTTTTGTTAAACAAGCTATGGCACACAGTCAAGTCTCTTGGGCTAAGCCAAGATTAGAAAAAACAAAAAAAATCCAAAAATAATTTTATAGTGAGTCTCGATTTCATCTTATTTGCCTTGAGTTGAAGGATGCGGCACATGAAATCTACAAGAGCAGTGTCTTTAATTGTGGTTTACATGTCAGCCAATTAAAAAAATCAATGATGACATTCCTATTAGAACTAAGACCAGTCATTGAGTCATTACTGAAACATTTATAACGAAAGTTATTTATGTCAGCCTTACAGTTGACAAGACGCCTTCTGAATTTCGTTAAGTTGTTGAATCCTTATTGAATTAGTGTTGTTGGAAGCCTTGACTCAGACATTGGTCATATGGCATCTGAAGTTGGAAGATTTTCTGAAGAAAATGCCTATTTGAAAATTCAGATCAGTGATCAGCAGACTGCAACCTTAACATAAGAGATACCCTGGGCTCTAACTTCTAACGAGCACCACAGTAAATAAAAAGAAGGCAAACGAAGTTGAGAAAACTGAGGTGGACTGTTGCGTCAATAGCCCCAACAGGAGCGCATGAGGTAGTCGTTGCTTGGTCCTCGTGTGTTAATGATCAGATTGAGTTAGTTGACTCTTTTTTATACTTGGGTAATGACAGGTGGAGTTAAGAGGACCAATTGAGCAAGATTGTTACTCAGCATGATCCGAGGAGGCTGAGAAGTAAGATGATTATTGCTATGATTATAATCTAGTGAAGCAACGTAAGCCTGTTTGTCACTAGATTTAGCTCTGAAATAACTTTGGAGATGGTTTCCAACCTTGTTAAAGAGTATTGGTGATGTCATCTGATTAAAAGCTAAAGATAATTGTAATAAGTTTTTCTAAATTGTGATTACTAAACCTAAATTTGCAGCAGTCAGGGGTCGGCTGGTTTCTACTTCCTCATTTCAAGGGACGACTTCATTATAAGCATAAGTAGGTACCTTAGAGTTTATCAGAAGAGGGTGACTCAGCAGGAATCAAAATTAACTACACCATATATTAACAGAATGTCTGCCGCCTGAGAACTAAATCTGATCTCAATAGGAGTAGCTTTGGGATCCTTGTCAACCTGGATCTAGCTCTGTAACGTGAGATCAATATTTAAATAGTTCTGTAACGTGAATCAAGTACTTTGTACTGTCCATTTTATTTAGAAATTGTTTATTAGTCTAATTTTTTATCTTTTATTAGTTTGGTACCTCGCCTATGAAAGCCAGACGATATATGTTTACGAGGAATACAAATTCACCTTACTTTTCGTACCACATTGACCTTGTTTAGTATTTTTGTTTCTAAACATAAAAACTTTCAAGTAAATCAGCTCAACACGTTATAGCTAACCTGTTGTTCTTTCATAGAGTTCTGCAGGGTCATATCTTGATTAATAAGATTTGACTGATGATAGTTCCAAAATATGCATTTAAAAGAAGCAGAATTTTTGCAGGTCCCAAGAAGGGTGTCTTTGAGCCTGTAGTTACATGCATAGGCATAGCAAATAAATTACATTGACATTCGATTTTTTAAATGTTTCCAGTAATCTGAAGAGGCAGCTCAAGATGGCCTTAGAAAACTGACTAAATATAATCTCTGTTTGCATTTAGCTGCATTAAATTTTAAATTTACTGGTAAAGCCATTGCTACTGGTAATGATGGCTTTAAATTTCCAAGAGAAAGATGTATTTGTAAATTAATTGTAAATATTGGAAAATAAATTTCATTATTCATAATCTATGTTTTCAGGGGTAACACTTTGAGGCTTAAAAGGCTGTTATGTTACAACTGGCATTCTTGTTGAAAAAATCACATGTTTATAATAAACAATGAAATGCATTAGAGTCTTATTTCATAATGAATGCAGTTTCCCATTGGGACCAGCTCTGATTGTTTTATGAGACCAGTTGCGTGGCAAGTTGAAGTCAGCTGATTTTAGGTTTTCACTAGTCTTATATTTATAGACATATGATTTCATAACAGTAACACAATATAATATAAACATATAGTAACAAAGCTCAGCCGGTTTACTTACAACCAAGTGATGCTAGCAAACCTCTTGGTGAGGTAGCAAATAACTGGTGAGATAATCAGCTGTTGTAGCACATGTGATTGTTGTTTGTGTTTAAAGTGGTATAAGACTTAATTAATATAAGTCGGTGACACAACCACTACGAGAGCTAGCGTTGAGCTGGTTGCATTTTTCTCAAGAGTAAGCTTTGCTACTGTGTGTATATTATACTGTGACAGTACTCTTAAAGTATTCTACATTTAATTTTCTTCGCTCAGCTTTGCTTTAAAATTTATGATTCAATAAAAATGAACAATTCATTATATTTTTGAATACCTAACCTTACATTAACATTTCAATTGTGAAATTAACACAGACAATGGAATTACAAACATCATAAACGTGATGTTTGCATTTTAAAGATTTAAAAAAATGAAGAGTTTGAAGAGCCATATATTCCTCTCTATGCTAGATCCTTTAAAACATCACAATAACCATATTAAATACATAGGCTGCAAAATATAACCAAAGAAATCTATAATTTTCAATAATTATTGTTTACTTGTACTTACATATGTTAATTAAGAACACTTTTACAAAATTTAACAATTAGTTGATTAACATGCTATTCAAAATTGAAAATTTAATGCATCCAACAATCATATCAGAACAATATAAAAAATTTAATTTTTGATAAAAAAATATTGACAACATACTATATGGATAGAACAGAAAATAATTGGCAGTGTTAAAAGCAATAAATAAAACAATACAACAAACAACTGAAGTATTTTTGACTAATTATAAGAAAAACAGAAAATGAGATTATCAAGTAAATAAAACATCAAGAAAGTAATTTTACAGACGGCAGTACATAAATTCTGGATGTAAAGGAACATACTAAGTAGAGAAAATCAGAACAGCTTCTAAAACACATCCATCTCTAATAGCCTCAACAAATTGAAAAAAAAGTATCCCATCACAACACTATTGAATGTAACAACACAGCAAATTAGCAATTATTTCAACTATTTTCAATTCAAACAATTCCCATACAAATACAGGAATGATTGACAGATTTTATTATTACTACTCTATTTCCTTTACTTTCATCAATAAATTTTGTCAATAAGTGGTTTGGTAAAACTTACTGTTACAAAACACAAACAGTTTAAACTCTTTCGATTTTTTCTTTACAATATTCACTTACAAATAAGCCCAAACTGTTCAGTAACCCACAGATACAATTGTAGCCTGTATTTTTATAGTAAGGAAATTAGCAAATTTACTAAGGAAGAGGGACATAGACTAAATGATTAGTAAACAATGGGTCTATCACTATTGTTAAACCTATATCTGTAGTGTCAAGGCATATATCTCATTGAATGTTTTGAACATGAATTTAATGCAAATGTACGTTGAATTTAGGACCAAACATGACAAAATATAGAATTAAACTGTTAGAACGTATTTTGTGGTTCAAGGTAAAAAGTTGCAATTTTCATCTGCAAGAATTTTAACATGACGTACAGAATGGGCTTCAGGACTTGCATGCCAACTCAGTACAGGTCATTGATACAAATGCTACTCTTGGAATACAAAAATTTTCACGTTGCTTTCCTTTCCAAACCTGCAAAAGACGAAAGTGGTACTAAAATTGAATAAAATATTTCTTATTTGTATTTTTGTTTAGCGTGTATTTTATTTGTCTTCCTTAGTAGGTTTGCCAATTTTTTATCCCAATGGTTGACATCATGCCTTAATGGTCTGCAGTATCTATATAAACTGAGACATATATGTAACAATAATGTCAAACAAAAATTAATGAGCAATACCCAAAATTGACCTCAGATACAAAATACATACGAAAACAAATTACAACTTAATCATATATACCACCAGACATATGTTAATCACATATATACAATAAAACATAACATACTTAACTAAATAGTATAGAGCCTCAAGTACCTGAAGTATAGTATATGACAGATAGTGGAAGGTGTGCTCGCACAAGTTACGTATGACACCCAGTGTGCTGAGTACGCCAAAGTGTATGGGGGCAATTAAAGTTACAATGCATATCTGCAGCATAGTTTAGTTACAAAGAAACATTTTTCTCAGTAAAATAACTTGCAGAGATATAACATGAAAAACAAAGCCGAATGTTGACTTACAGAATACCTTACAATCCACAAATATATTTAAACACAACCATTGATTTATATGATTCTAAAGTGGGGTTTTAATATGTAAAGCCCTCTTTGTACGCTATGACAAGTTGTAATTAAGTGCTTGTTACGAGGCAAAATTGAATGAATTTCGGAATGTGTAGCTGGAACACCACTACGATTGGGATGTTGATGTTGTGGGTTGAAGCCGGTTGGCATCAATCTGGTAATGATGCCAAGCGGGTATGTGAGAAGTTTGAAGGTCTAAATAGCTTGCTTCAATTTGGTACCAGCTGAATCCCTTTCTAGTTCTTGTTGTTGTGTCAAAGAACCTACATTACTGTGTAATTTATGTTGTATTATGTTTTTTACTTTATTTGGTTGTTTTTTCTGTACACTTTTCTAAATTCTATTCATACTTTTTTCTAATTTCTAATTGTATTTTTTTTTTTTTTATTCAGTTTAAACATTTTTGATTGATTAGTATTTGTTGAAATCAGGTAGAACTGAGGAATATTTCTAGGGCAATTTTGTCAGACTTTCCAAACTAGGCAAATATTTTTCATATTTGTGGGAGATTAAAAGTAATTAACAAATAGCCTAAATAGACCTCAGCAAAAAATCTTCCACTGTGTTAGGACGTAGTTGACGAATATATTGGAACTTTTAAATGCTCTTCCGATTTCAGCCAAATTGTGAACAATGTCATAAGATTCATAAGCCTACAACTTGCCATAGCATGTAAAGAATACTTCAGTCTAAGAGTACAGGATGACTAATTTTATTGTATGTATATTCTAAAGAATATGAATTTGAAAAGTGATTGGTTATAAATTATATACATTAAGATAGGTTAGGTTATAAATAACATTTAACCACTAGAATTGCCTTAAATAAACTTTAACCCTTTGAGTCCCAAGTTAACATATGCATATGGACGGTAAATTGAGTTTTTAAAGTTACGGCTGCTGCTTCAGTTAATATTTGTTAATATTTCCAATATACAATGATAGTCAATTAAAACTTAAACTTTGATTAATATTTAATTTTGCTCTTGCTTGTGGGTGGGCAATGCAACTGAATTAAATTTGTATGTCAGCTGATGGCCATTTGCTAATTAGGAAAGTCTATCCCCATTGTGGTTTCTCAATCGCTTTTGTTTATAAAATTGGTATTTGTTTATGTTGTTTTTTTAAATGAAATCTTCTCTGTTTATGATATTGTGGCCATTTTTATGTACAAGCATTGAAATAAAGGAACTTGTTTCTGATCAGTCATAAAATTTATCTGATTCTCAGTAAAATAATAATGAAGATAAAAATAATATCCAAATTGAAAAAAAAATTAATCTATGCGTAGTTGAGTATGCAAGCAATTGGTACTATACATTCCTAGTTTAAAAGGCCGGACAGTACATGATGTAAATTTCACATTGAAGTGATAAGATTTTGTTCCTAGAAAAAGATAAAAAATGATTAGGATATGTTAAAAGATAAATTATACTTTGTAATCAGGATAAATTGATTTTATTTTACTAAGAGCCTGAAATTGATATAAAACTTCATACTTGTAATTTCCTTCAATTTATAGGGTGACTATTAAATGTTAAAAAGCAATAACAAGTACATTAAAAAAATAAAGCAAGCAGGATGTTTATCTTGAAAATTACCTGGGATTCAAAGAGTTAACACCCTGTACAGAAATAAAAAGACTATGCAATTTGGTAACTTTTAACAATAATAAAGGAATAACAATTAATATTATATTCAATATAGATCTATTTTATATTTGACCTAGATCTGCAAGTTGGAGAAGTGTTCAAACATGGGGATCAGGTATATATCTTTACTGCAGATCTAAGGTAAGCAAGGAACACTTTATTCCCACGCCTCATAACAACTCTTAACAATAATACCCATTATAAATATAATTATTCCACTATATTTTCATCCCTTTAGTATAGTATTAATAATATTATAATGGTATTTTAATTTAAAATTATAAACAAGCTTTATTTAATTCTAACCCATTAATATTTCCATACATATATACCAATTCAAACATTGTCAAAAACAAACCATACAAACTTTGGGGATGTTATACCAAGTGCATCTTCAAAAATTAAATATAGTGCTACAAATTTAACTCAATTTGTAGAGAGGAAAGTTGTGATGGCTGTTCTTAATAAGGAAAATATGATGTTTTCCTCAATTGTTGAAATGAAACTTCACAGCTTTTCAAGAGAATAGAATTAATTAATTTTCCATTTATAATAGAAATCACTAATAGAACATTTATAAATTTACAAGTCAGATGTTGGGACTACAATGTTATATAATATTTACACAAAAACAAAGATAACTTTGTTTCATAATTAAATTTTCTGAGTGGTCACAATGTTTTTAAGCATTTGAATATGAATACTTAAACGGTCAGTAATTGGAGCAAATGGTAACTAACTGACGACTTTAGAAGTAATTTTTATACAGATTTTTACCAAGTTTTCAGACTTATGACTAATTTCTAAAAAATATACATTCATTTTATTTAAGACTGAAAAAATTCTACATTTTGACAAATTTAACATTTAAATTAAAAGTTTCTCAATTAAATTGATTAATTTGATGCTAAAATGTCAAAAATGTTATCATATTTCTCATACAAATTGATATTTTATTAAGGACACAGCAGCAAAAACCACAGCAAATGCATCAATTTTGTTTTATATTGAGGTGCCAGCGTCAGTAGAGGAATTACAAAAAAAAAAAAAAAAAAAAAAAAAAAAAAATATATATATATATATATATATATATATATACTGATCAGGAACATCAAACACAATTATGAAGCCTCGTCAGCTACTGTAGCAAAACTATACAATAAATTACTGGTGAACATTATAATGACTTGTATCTGCATAACGTTAACGTATCTACTTCTTGGGATTAATTTATTCTAACCCATTAGGAATTAAGAAAACATGGTGTTAATTTTGCATATCTTCATGTTTCATACACATGAAAATTTTCTTTTTATTTATGTATAAATATGTGAGAGGTTTAAGCGTATTTAGATATTTGTAATTAACATTACAGCTGTTTCTTGGTCAAAGATTTGTATTTTGTTTTGATTCTTAATATGAGATGTTCCAGCAATATCGCAACTGAACGGTTTAGATTTAGCATTGCTGAAATGTAAAATTTAATTACTATACTGATGCTAGTAATTCAAGCATATAATCGTGTAGTTAAGCTTGGTTAACACGTTGACTGCGGACTACTTCTTTATACGTAGTGGTGGCGCTGCGCGCGTAGCGGACTACTTCTAAAGAAGTACCCCTCCCGCTTCAACGATATTGGTTCAGAGTGAGGCTAGCCATTGCCCGGGAACCTTGTGCCACTCACCGCTTGTTGTGCCGTTCTTTGTGTGCATTTTGGTGTCGACAATTTAGAAATAGTCCACTACGCGCGCAGCGCCACCACTACGTATAAAGAAGTAGTCCGCAGTCAATGTGTTAAACAGCTAGTTTTACATAACATTACAAGTGAGCGATTTAATTCTATTGAATTATGTACACAAATAATTTATACTCAGGAAATTGATTAATTTTCAAGAAATCGGAATACTGTTTATCTGTATCCCAAGAAAATTTTATCTTTTCTGATAACTTCTACTGCTGAATCTTATCTGCCTTGCTATTTTTCTTAAAATATTGTTCTCTCTTGATAATAATAAAATACAATATTTTAAAAATAACTTGATTATATGCATAACACTGATGATGATCTTATAAGACGAATATCAGTTTGTTAGTGAAATGTATAAAGATTGCTGAGAACCGTCTTTTCATTATAGAATATGATACTTTACAAAACACCAAGAGAGATTTTAAAGATCAATTTTAGATACCGCCTAGTCTCTTGATGTTATTTCTGAGATATGGCGACAATTTGTCAATACAATAATTTTAACTGTAGTGCTTGTCAGTTAAATTATAAAAAAGATTAAATTATGGTTATAGTTATTTTATTTTTACGGTATTTGGATGTAGTTTACATTTTCTTTTAGCTGAAAAGGAGTACTTTTTTAGAAAATGTATTACAAACAATTGTAAAAGTACAGCATAATCTAGAAATTTGCAACTTCCCTCTCTATTTTAACAAAATACACAGTCTCTTTACTTATTTATACTAAAAAATATGCCATGAATAAATCACACTTTATGCCAAGTGGATGTTTATGAAGAATTAAGGTTAGATGGCACAACTGCATGCAGTTTTTTTTCTAATGGGCTGTGGGACTATATTTGAATTATTTAATGTGATATATAATGATTATCAGCTCATTAAATCTTGTGCCTTGGACTAAGCAGTCCGAAGGTTTAAAAACTAAGCTGCTACATTCACCAAGTAGATAACTTTAAAGGTGAAGAAAAATGTTAACAAAATTGAAAACTAACAAATTTTTAAGATTAAGAAATAGGAACTTGATGGTCAGAGAGGTGATAACTGATGGGTGTGTTGGTGTTGTGATTTAGTTGGAGGCAACCATCTGAGGACAGTTGGGCGTGAAGCACCCTACTTGAGAACTACAACTCATTGGTGTCAACTTGGAGCATTGGCTGCATTTTTGAATCTGTTAACAGTAAAAAATCAAAATAAATTAATTTTCCATGTAACACAGATTTACAGATTTAATCTGTATATAAAAACGAATGTATGTGTGTTTGTCCTTTGTGCACTACCAAACCATTAATCAGATTGCCATAAAACTTTGGAAAGTTGTAGAGTTTACTCCCGGGAAGGTTTCTGGCATGGTTTCATTCATTTCAAACTCAACGGCTCCATCCCAGTGGTCTTTAAAGTTTCAATAATAAAATAATGGTGTTACTTTATTTATTTCACATCATCAGCTGTTAGTAAAAACAAATAAAATGAACACTTTAGTAATAGGCTAAGTGATGCTTATTGAAATTTAACATTTAAAATAAACTAAAACATTACTAGAATCTATATTTTCCGGTCACAACCCCAACAGGTGCTATCTACATTATTTACAAGATAACCAGATGTTTCGCCCATGCTGTGATGTGGTATCAGTGGCCTCAGATAAATAATTGTAAATAATATTGATAGCACCTTGACACAGTTGCCACTAAAAACATAGATTCTAGTTAAGGCACCGACTCAAAAATAGAATCATATATTTCAGGAATATGTATATAAAATTAAACTTACATACCGTTAAACTATTTTCCAGCTGATAGGAAATTTGTATAGTTTCATTTAGGAAGATACAGGGTCTCTAATTAGAAAATTAATTTAAGAAAGTATTGCTTCCTCAATCGTTTCAACAATTTATTACAATTATCAGATTATTAAAACAGACAAGTATTCCCATATGTCTTCAGCAACCAACATCCTTAATAAAATAGCTCTGTGAATGTCTCTTCTTCTTATTCAATCATACTATTTTCCTATTCGATTCTGCTTCAATAGCCTCTTCTAATTCAGTGACCAACACGTTATGCACTCGTTTTATAACTCTCCACACATTGTACTATGCAACTTTGTGATGTCATGGCCATGAACCAACTGATTACAGTAGTATTCTTTAATGTAAATTAGCTCGTTTTAGTCGCCACATAGAGACTGTGTCTTTTTATGCAGTCCAGTACAACACTCATCCCAGTACTGGCTGAATGTGCCCGTTTAGTTGTCCTATGTAAACATGTCTAAAGTATTCAACTCATATATTTGCTTGTGGTTTAGCGTGTTAGGAATGTTTACTCAAGTGTACGATAAACAATTATTTAGTTGGTTATATGTTTGTTTTTATCTAACTACTGTAGTGTAACAAGTCAGTTTATGTGTTTATTGGTGTCCCTTAAGTGTGTTAAGAGTCTGCAGAGCCATACTGGTTTAATTCTCATAAAAACAACGTTATTTTGAATCCATCTTTTTATCATTATTTATTTACCAAACGTTGTGTATGAGGTGTCATTTAAAATGCTATCATATTGCGCATTGGGTTTGCTTTTGATATTATGAATATGAATAGTTTTGAAAAATAGGTGAAAATAAAAACTTCAAACTAAATAATTTTTATATTTATTATATTAAACTAATTATGAATCCACAAAGCAGTTCAACGAGTAATTTCATTCTTGATCAAATGCAATTTGTTTGGAAAAGACCGTCTAAAAATAACTGTTAAATTTGGACACGCGTGATCATTTGTCCGGTTCGAAAAAACATCGTTCTAATGAGATCAAAACCAACATGGCCGACAGCCTCTGCAGACTCTTAAGGTTGTAAAATTAGTGAACGTAGATCCTAAATAGTTTATTCCTTTAGTGGTTCCTACCTCAACTATGGCTCGCTTTATTCCTAAAGTAGCCCAAGGAAAAACTACTAGAAGTCAGGCTAGGGAAATTATTTGGAGAGTAAGTGAGTTCATGGCGAATGAGGCCAAATTAAGAGATGAACAACGAATCCCCGTAAAAAAATCATTAGAACGAACCGCAGTTGCATGTGGCATTTCAAAAACTCTTGTAAGGGAAATTTGGCGTGAAAAGTGTTTATTGGACACTTCAGGGGAAGGAGAGTGTTCGTTCACTACTCCCAAAAAATACAAGAGAAAAACAACAGCGACAGAACTAGACGATTTCGACAAATGTGTCGTTAGAAGAAGCGTCCATGAGTTTTATAAAATTGACGAGTCACTCCCAAATCGTCATTTTTATTTTCAACCAATTTAAATAAAAATTATATGTATTTTAACGATACGGGAAATCACAGAAATATTTTTCTTAGTGACAGTAAGAAGTATATATTTCATAGTTACTTAATTTCAGTTAAAGTTATTAACTGATTTATAATTTTTTATGATATATTTAATTGTTGGTATTGATATACGTTTTAATTTGTTAACTTTCAAACTCTTAATCTATTTGATATTTTTATTTTAACCCTTTCCACTCCAATTACTGGGAACCCAGTTTCCCTATCAGCTCCATTTACTTTTAAGCAAAGATTGCCTACTACATTTGTTCAGTGGGAAAAACATATATCTGATAGTTCCAAAAAGCTGATGTATTTTTTCATTGTTTCTTCTATGACTAAAGTATAGATTAATATAAAATAAAACATATATTTTAATTTTCAAAATTTTTTAATTATATATATTTATTGGAACAAAATTGAATTTCTAACAAAAAAACGGATACAAGAAGAATTTTTGAAAAATTTTAAATAGGAAGAATAGTATTTGTTGTTTGTTGTTTGTATCCTTACAAAAAAAAAAGTCATTTTCAAATATTTTGGACTAAATTATACATAAAAAAAAATATATAATTCTAAAACCGAATTTTTTTGAAAAACAACATTTTTACCAAAAAAATTATTTTCACTGCAACTAATAAACAATTGATCCATAAATTTTATTTTATTGCTTAGCAACAGTCAAAAGGTACATAATTAAGACCAAATTTGTAAGTAAAGCTTTTTTCAATAATTCAAAACATGTTATCAGCTAAAAATATAAACAGACAAAATCTAATAGCCTACTTGCAACGCTCTTTCATTTTCGTAAAAATAAAAATATTATGAATAAACAGTAAAACAACAACGATAACCTAGCAACAACAATGCGTTTTATAAGCTCATTACGAACAATAACATATGACGGAACAAAGTGAGTGCAGATAGCTGTTGCAGTCAGCCAGCTGTTTACAGAGCAGCCACAGACGACAAACATTACATTTTCTGAGGTTTGTTTACCGATACTAAACTCAAACGGTTCCGAAAAAATTCTACAGATAGCAGCACATATCAAACAACAACCCAAGCGGTCAATAATGTAACTACGTCAGTCTAAATACAATCATAGAACGTTTTTATAGAGACGTCGGGCTCGGCCCGACATTGGAGTTAGTGCGGTAAGTTGCGTGGCGGGGCTGCCCCGCCACTTGAGTGGAAAGGGTTAAATACTGGTCTAATTATAAGAGATACCAAAATACAAATACTCTGTAAACGCGTAAACAATCACCCTTTACGATCTGTCTGTGACCGTCTCGCTCAGAGTCGATGTTTTTATATGACTAGTAGGCCAGCCAGGAGGCCGGACCTTCAGCGCGTGTAATGTACTTGCTGAATGTAGATTAGTTTAACTGGAATTTGAGCATACCAACTGTATGTAGGCATTCCTTAATCCTAGATCCGGGTTTCATGGCATTTTAATTTAAATTCATGTTCCAATCAGGTAGGTACCTTCAATCACAGATCTAAGAGTAAACAAAGATCCAATGAGTGACATATTTACTCAACCTGAATCTATAGTGCAAGGCACATATAAATTTGCGTAACTGAAAATAGTTTAATGAAATTTACATTGTTTATTGTACATTCTAAAATAAATTTTTTACAAGAATCTATTACCGGAGCAAGTTGTAAGCCAAGGGAGTTCCATATATCCAACATATCGTGAACAAAAACATCCATCATCTCAACAGTGTGGTGAGGAGTGGGGGCTAGCCGTAGTTTCTCCTCCCCAAGAGGCACAGTTGGATAATTAATTGCCTGGACATAGTGACCCTTCTTTTGCAATAATTGGTCAGACATAGCCGTACACAAGGCAGGATCTCCTATCTGTAACAAAAAATTGTGATCAGTAAGCACTAGTAAATAAATAGAAACACTCTTAGCAATTGAAACGTTTGGACATAAAAAGAATAATTTGGAAAATAAAATAAGAAAAGATATACAGGTTGTTTACAAATGAATATAAAAATTTTAAGAGTATGTCATATTTATACCAACTGTCTAAACATTTTAAATAAACCACCAAATGAAAGAGCAACTAAATCAGTTTTATTTGATACACTTATGTCCATGCGTTTGCTTTACTTCCTTTATCGTCTATATCAGGTAGTGGTAGTAGGCCTAAACATGGTGGCTAGAGAACAGAAAGTTTTCTATGTACTGCAATTTGCATGAAGACTGCAGTTACAGTTCAGCATGAATTTTTGTATTAACTTCCATTGTGATAGTTGCATTTATAGATTGATATCAGTAATTTGAAGAGACTGGCTGCCTTTATAAAAGGAAGATCAAGGGACAACCATCACTGAATGAAGATTTTATTGAATGAGTAAGACAATCAACTGGTGTAGCTTCAAGGCTGAATAGTTTGAAGGGCTATTCAGCAGAGAGAATTTCAATGATGTCTGTGTGGTAAGTTTTAAGGAAACCATTAAAACCAAGACCATTTTGTTTATAGTTGCTGCAGGCTCTAAAGCCTACAGACTTGGCTTCCGTCCCAACTTTACAAACAAAATGATAATGCATGACGATAAAGATTTTCTTGATAGTGTCGTCTTCAGTGATGAATCAACATTTTATCTTTGTGGAACAGTCAACACTCATATCGTGAGCATATGGGGGTCATAAAATCGCCAGAAAAAGGTACAGTTACAAAGAGACTCCCCAAAAAGCTGTTTGTGGCTTATCCTGCAATAACTTAATGAACCTTTCTTATCCATTGAAGCAACTGTGTTATTATTTTGATGTAGTACAACAATGGTTCAACCTCAATTACAAGAAGATGAACCTGAGAACTTCATTTGGCAGAAAGAAGATGCTCTGCTGCATCGTTATAACTCTGTATGCAATTAGGTAATAGACGTATCCAACTACTGAATTGGCCGTCATGGCCAGGAAGCAGGGTTTGTTTTGTATGGTCTCCATGTTCAATCCGATTTAAGACCATGCGATTTTTTCCTTTGGGGGTTCATAAAGGACTATGTTACTTACTTGACCTATGAATCAAGATTCAAGAAGTTATTGCTCTGATTCCTCAAGATTTATCAAGGTATGGGAAGAACTTGTCTATCAAATGGGTGTGCCATGTGAACAATAGTGCTCACATTGAGCATTTGTAAAAAATTGATCGAGCTTCTCTTTGTTTTAATATTAATTTATAGTTGTAAGTCAAATAGTAAATATATTACAAACACTTTGAAATCCAAAAATTAATATTGAAACACCTTATATTTGCATAGTATAACATAAAATATGAACATAAGATCCAATCAATTCCATAGGTCTGCTAACCATGAGTTGGCAGTTTGTAGCAGATCAGTTGGTTGTCTACATTTTACTGTCATTGCCACCTCATCAAGATTTAACATTCCAATATGAGAGGTTTGTCACACACAGAGTTGGAACGATTATAGTACTATTTAGTGGTGATATAGTGAAAGAGAAATGGCTTTCAACTAGGAAACATGCGTCAGACAACAAGGCATGCAAGACAACATCAGTTGATCATGTGGGCAAGTGACATGAAATATGATACAATTAATTTAAATGATCCATCAGGTTTTGTTTTTGTTGTTTTGGGATAACAAATTTTGCTAAATGAGGATTTATAAAATTTTGTTTTTTAATGTAAAGATTATAAAAACTATTTCTTACATAACAATATTATCATCATAATTATTATTTTTTTTAAATATATAATTAATATAAGTTTTGACGTCAGCCAGATATTGCTGCACTGCAACTTCCCACCATACTCTTGATTCTACATATGAATTACTTCAGTCTTTAAAAGAGCTGATATTTTATTCATTCTCTTACTACTTTTTTTACTTCACTTGTTTTTCAGCATATATTTTTATACACTCTTGTTGTATGCAATAATATATATTATTTTTCTACATGGCACTACAAGTTCTTCATCTCATCAAATTCAACATCTCTCTCTCTCTCTTCACTTACTCAACCCTCTTTTTCATATCATCTCACCTCCAATTTTCTTCCTCCTATAAATGAGATCACATATTTATCCAGTGGGACTTACAGTAAATTTCCCATGTTTTTAACCAATATAAATTATTGACAGTTATGTGTATTGTTTGATAGTCAATCTAAATAGTTTATTTTCTTGACCCAGAGTCCTTGAAAGACAGCTTGTATTCCAGAACCCCTTAGACAATCGATTATTATAATATGCACCACTTAAGTAGAATAGTTTTAGATAATTTACTCAATTTTAATTTTTTCATGGAAAGCGAAACTTTGCCTAACATTGCTGAACTGCCTACCACACAGGTACACTGACTACCAAAGTACTTGCCCACCATCACCCCATTTGTAATGCTGGTCATAAGTGATTCAATGATCTAACGTTGACTTAACTTTTCATTTATTGAATTACTTTTCTTATTTTACATCTTTTATTTTTACTTTTCAGCTTTATTCTTACTAAGCAAATTCATAATTGTATGGTAACAAATTCAATATTTTTAATTCTATACAATGCAATGAAATAGTACAAAAATAGTTCACACACAAGTAGGGGTAATTGATTCTTCTAATACCCCTCTTTTGTTATGGACCAAAGATAAGGCCTAAAAATATCTCAGTAAGTGTTTCATTATTTTAATTTAATTTTTTTTGTTTTACCTTTTGTGTGTGTAACTTTCAAAGGATTTACCAGAGGAATTTTTAAAAACGTATGTCTGCTTTCCTGTCTCAAACAAAACCTAAATAATTGTGCACTTGCCCTATTGCGAAAAATTAATAAAAATATTATTAAAAATATAGTATTATTAACTGACTGATTAAAAGTTAAAATTAAAAAAAAAAAATACTTTGCTAAGCTTATTACATCTCCATTTATGTACTATTTAAAGGATTAACGGAAATACTGGTAATAAAAAAGTAATAACTGAAACAAACCCTTATGGGAATTATATGGGAAGGGGAAGGTTCTACTGGGAAACCGTGCTCTAGAAGCTTAGTCTTCATGTAGGCAACATTCTCCTGGTGTTTGAATCGCAGTGCTCTTCCTTCCTGACCTCTGAGTATTGAAATAGCTGCTCGAGCTCCTGACACTACTGTGGGAGGCAGTGATGTTGTGAAGATAAAACCAGCCGCATAGCTACGTATCATATCCACCAAACGACTTGTGCCAGCGATATAGCCTCCAACATTACCCATTGCCTTACCTGCAAAAGTTACAATCATCAAAACATAATCTCCATTAGTAAATTGTGATTTTTTTCTTTTAAAAGTGCCAAGCATATTTACAAATAATATTTTTAATAATTTAGTGTTAAAGATTAAAGCTAAGAAATGACAGGTCAAATGTTTTATACATACAGGGTGTCCCGTAAGTAACCAGCCAAACTTCTGGAGGTCATTCCTTGGGTTAAAACAAACAAAAAATGTCATGTGTACAAATCGTCTATCTCGCTCCATTATCCAGCTATCTGTCTGTATGTGTTTTTTACTAAAAACTTAATATCTCAAAGGTTATTTAAGATAAAACCATGAAAATTGGTATGAATGTTGATCTTTACAGTATCTATGTACTATTTAAATTTCATTTTTTTACAACAATCTTTTTCAAAATGGCGGCCATTTTAAATTTTTAAAGCTAAATATCTTAATAACCTTAAATTTTACAAAAAAACTTGTAAGTTACAAAAAAGTTTAAGAATTTATTTCTATAAATAATTATATAAAAATTTTTAAGATTGAACAACTATTAACTGAGAAATTATAATTTTTATCAAATAAAACATGCTTGATATTAATAAAATTGAAAACTTTAGTTTTCAATTTTGATAAAAATTGTAATTTCTCAGTTAATAGTTGTTCAATCTTAAAACTTTTTATATAATTATTTATAGAAATAAAATCTTAAACTTTTTTGTAACTTACAAGTTTTTAGTAAAATTTAAGGTTATTAAGATATTTGGCTTTAAAAATTTAAAATGGCCACCATTTTGAAAAAGATTTTTGTAAAAAAATGAAATTCAAATAGTACATGGATACTGTAAAGATCAACATTCATACAAATTTTCATGGTTTTATCTTACATAATCTTTGAGATATTAAGTTTTTAGTAAAAAACACATACAGACAGATAGCCGGATAATGGAGTGAGATAGACGATTTGTACACATGAAATTTTTTGTTTGTTTTAACCCAAGGAATGACCTCCAGAAGTTTGGCTGGTTACTTACGGGACACCCTGTATATTATATAAATAATTAGTCAAAACACTCCCAATCAAGCCTTGTGATATTCAAACGACTTGTAAGTTATCTGATCCCAATTCATAGTAAATTAGTTGTCAAAAAGTTTCAAACAAATACATTTATACCAGGTTTTACATATAGTAGATGGCACTACAGATTCCTCATCTCATCTTATTCAGCAATTTTCTCTCCCACTTACTTAATCCTCTTTTTCAATATTATCTCTCACCTCACAGTTTCCATCCCCCTCTAAATGTGTTCAACTATTTATCCAGTGGGGCTTTACAGTCAATTTCCAATTTTTTCAGCCAATATAAATGAATGTCAATAATGTATGTGTGTGTTATGTTTGATACTAATCCCCAAAGTTTATTTTCTTTACCCACAATCAACTATTTTCACAAAATGTGATACTTATGGTAATCAAATGAGTGTGAGAATATGGTTGAAAGACGGCTTGTACACTAGGGATGCGACTGTGCAAAGTTAATGAGACCAAGCCTCTATCAGATGATAAAATTTTTGATAGTACAGTTTGCCATTAAAAGCTTACTTCCAGTTAGTTTAGATGACTCATAACGCAGGCGCCAATAGTGTGGTTCAACGCTTGCTATTCAATGTTCGACACTGTAATCAATTCCTTATGAAAGCAAAAATGCTAATATAAAAATGTAGTATGTACACGATTACAAATATTACTAAATAGAAAAGTTACAAACTACACAGAAATGTACAAATATTTAATTGACATATTTAGGCCTAAATAAAACAGATTAATATAATTTTTTTCATTTTACAAGTTTTTTTAAAAATTGTTAATCGAATCAGAAAGAATCCTCTACATAATATAAAAATATGAAACTTAGTGATGAAATGTTAAAGCTAAGAAAACAAGTTACAATAATTAGAAAGTAAACGTCTTAAAAACAAAACCGATATAAAACTATTAAGTAGGTTTAAAAAGCTAGGTATACTGAGTGGCAAGTCATGTTTATGAAAACGTTCATCTTTAAAAATGTGAACTTTGTAAAATATTCATCCACAGAATCATAAGTAAATTTTTTACAAAAATGAAATAGTCAAACTTGGTTATAAAAAGTGAATGAATCTCTATGGACTATGGCTACTTGAGCAAAAAAACAGCCAGGCTGCTGGTGGCCCAATACACACCCAAAGATGGAGCACACCTATCATAGTTGTCTTGCTGTATCCTTACAGTCATAGTAAACATTTTATAGTCAGATAGAATTTATTTAACATTTTAGTATTGTATGCAACAACAATTCATACAAAGTTTTAGATGGTTAACTTTTTATTTATAAAGTTGATCAATACTATTAACAACTGATTAACAACAAAAATTAATAATTTTCATAAAGTTCTTCCAGAGATGTGTCCCAGTGTATTCCATAACATAACCCATACGGAATGATCAACTCGATTGTTATAATATGCACCATTATAAGTAGATTGTGGTCAGTGATTGTGGTTAGGTTTGTAAGTATGCTTTAAAAACATTTATTTTTAACTGATCATCATCAATAATAGTTTTAAAAAAGGTGAAGTTTAAGGTAAAATTCATTCTACATATTTAAACAAATGTATATTTTACCCCTAGAGCTGGTATGAAATGAATTTTTGTCGCAAAAGGCCGGTCTGATATGGCAACGATGAATATTCGTCGCCAAAACAGACTTGTCGTTTTTGTTAAAATTTCGGCAACAAACTTTATAACATAATTTTTAATGCTTATATTCTGAAAGAACATCACTTATAGTACTAATTTATAATTTTTATTGATTTTTATATTCTCTTTGTTAGACAAATAAAAATTTGTTATCTATGGACGGCAACCAGCTGTCATGAATGAAATACCTCATAGCCATTGTGGCATTGCGCGATGTCAACAATGGCTAGGTTTGTTTGTTTTGTTTATACATATGTAAATAAGGTGATATTTCAAATTTATTATTTAATTTTGTTTTAGTTTTAGCTACCATTCTTACATAAATATTTATTTTATCATATCATGTTTATTTATTATGATGGATTGTAAATCTTAGAAGACATGAACATTGTGGCAGAAAAGTAAAACTGCACACTTTTTCATTTAAGGTCATATAAAAAAGAAAATTATTGGTAGGTGTTATAATAACTAAATATTTTTGTAATCAGAATAACATTCTGAACACACTATAAATTTACACTTTTATCACAAAATATACCAGTGAACAGTTAGACAACGAGTTTATTTCAAAATTAATTTCAAGAGATAAACATGTTTGTTACACGCAACCTAAAAAAATTTATTTTTATGGAAACCTAAAATCAATCATATTATATTGCATCCCAGGTATTTGTGAATAGAATAAAATATAAATAGTTACATTTGAACCATTAGTTATGAAATGGGATAAGTTATAAAAAACGCCTGCAAATAAGCCTAAAAGAGGCCAGTACAGAGGTGCACCATTGCTAGCTCCAGGGTTAAAGCTTACATTTTGAGAATAGATAGCATTCAAAAGCACCAAATAATAGGCAAATTTAGTATCAATATATTCTAAACAATATTAAGATTACGATGTAATCATTATATTACAGATAGTTTGAGTAATGCTAATTAATATTTTCTGAAGTACTAAGAATTATTTCTACAAATTGTTAGATAACTTTAAAGTATAGAGGGATCAGTTGTATCCTATTTCCGATAACTAAAAAGTTGCTTGTCATGAATTATAAAACTATAATCAAGTAAACAATAGACTATAAAAATACACAATACCATTGTTAGTGATGGGGCAACTTATCAATGGGAAGCTTTTTTTATATTTAAAAACCTTTTAATTATTCTATTATTCATCTAAAATTTTCCCCCAGGGAACAGTATACTGAACCATACATAGATTAAATTGCAGTTTTTGAATAATTTAGTTAGATTAAACCTAGCTTTTACTAAATAGTTTATTTATAACATAAGTTAAGATTTGAATGAAAATAATTTTTGACACTTTTTTAGAGAAAAAACTAAAGAGAGATATCAGTTATTCTATTAACTTTTAATTTCAATAACAAAAACGTAGAAGTAGTCTAAGATAGATTAGGTCATGTTTTATGTTAGGAAATTTATTGTTAATTTAGTGTATGGGTTAATTTTTTAATTCCATCTGAAGATGAAGTGAGGACTTTGAAACCGGTTGTGGAATACACATTAAGAATTGGTAACAGAACAAATAACAGTGTGACTTATTTTACTATAAAACTTTATTTTTAAGGATTTAAATTTCCTAAATGCTGTGTTGCGTGTTGCATATGTACGGCAGGTGTTCACTTCCTCTGCAGTCCATAACCAACATTAAAAAGCCGAACCGACCTCAACCTATTCTCAAACTTTAAATGGGTGAGATCTCCGGCATGCTTGATTGATGCCGGAGAATTGGATCCAGAGTACCAAGTGGACCAATTTTGGTAAGCAGAACTGGCGCTGTGGGATGAACCAAACGCCAAGTTAAGGCGTCCGAACGACGCTCATTGGAAACCATGAAAGGAGTTGGTCGCTTAAGACAGCAGGATGGTGGCCATGGAAGTCGGAATCCGCTGAGGAGTGTGTAACAACTCACCTGCCGAAGCAACTAGCCCTGAAAATGGATGGCGCTGTAGCGTTGTGCCTATACTCTGCCGTCAACGGCAAAGTGGGCGGCCACCTAGCGGTGGTCGGGCCGTTACGCCTTGACAAGTAGGAGGGTCGCGGCGGTGTGCACTGAAGGGTCACGGCGTGACATAAAACAACATAAGACTGGAGCCGCCGTCGGCGCAGATCTTGGTGATAGTAGCAAATACTCCAGCGAGGACCTGGAGGACTGACGCGGAGAAGGATTTCTTGTGAACAGCTGTTGCACAAGAGTCAGTCGACCCTAAGCCCTAGGAGAAATCCCACGTTGATGGGTCGCCGACTGGCCAAAGTCTTTTAAAGAGCGATTCAACTCGGGGCGCGCCTAACGTATTATATTTAGTTATTATAATTAGTTTTGTCCATCAAGTTAGTTGCAATATATACTGTATGTACAACTAAAATGTTCTTAACATTTATTTTTTACTTTTAGCTAGTTTATAGTACTACTTTGTTAATAATCCAAAAATAATTCTGTACAATACAGGTTTTTTTATTAGAAAATAAACAAGCATTAGTTAACAAATAAAATAATATAATACAGCTATGTATCTATTAAAAATATAATTACAGCTTTTGAGATTTACAAATTCAAAACAAAATAAATTGGAATGGAGGTTTCAAGTTATACTGATGAATCAGGGACAGTGACACTTTGAGC
Source organism: Stictocephala bisonia (assembly GCA_035578905.1). Lineage (NCBI taxonomy): Eukaryota > Metazoa > Arthropoda > Insecta > Hemiptera > Membracidae > Stictocephala > Stictocephala bisonia. Next base: position 353,400 of record JAQJVL010000779.1, on the reverse strand, counting down.
CAGAGAAAGAAGGACAATGCTGGGATATTAGTTGGTCCATTTGAGCAATGAAATGAATACATGTATGTGTATATACAAGTTATAAGAAGGCTGCAAAACTGAATAGCATGAAAATTCCATAAAAACAAGAAAAGCCTTTGTCAATTTCTTCAAACTAAAAATTAAGGTAATTGGATTTATCTGAACTGATAATCTGTTTTAACTGTTAACTATTCAACTAGATAACTTGATAACTTTCCATTTGAACCATAATTTTTACATTAACCTCTTAATTTTTTTTATCCAACATGCACAGTCTCAGAATGGATTTTCTGGCATTTTTAATGCTCAAGTCAATTTGAAATTGTTAAAAAACTAATTAACACTGATATGTGCTTTGCATTATTTTACCAGTTTATCAAGAGTAGAAATTTTGATTTTCAGATAAATGGGAGGAGAGGGGGAGGAGGAAGTCAGAGGGAGGGAGTGAAAACGATAAAACACAATAAAATTAATATTTATGTCATAGTACTACAGAAAGTATAACTAAAGATTCAGAAAGTAAACTAATATATTCATGGCACACTTTATGACATCATGGTACTTAAACAAAGTGACTGAAACAAGTGAGTTATGGTGGGGGAGCAGACAGCATTCTTCCCCTATACGGTCCTGCCTTAGTGGAGAGGTAGCTAAAATTATTAATCACAACTAACCTACAAGGACATCTAACATGAGTGAAGCAACAAGGCTGACAGTACAGCGTTCGGGTCTGACGGAAATGAATTAAGAGTATTTATACGTCAACGGCGCTTAACGAATTCTCAGCCATGGGCGTAGATGTACTCCTAGAGCACAATGGGTTAATGCGATCATCAAAGCCATTCCAACTACAAAGCAATTAATTACTATTCAATAAATTTGATTTTATAAAAAATAAAACTCGGAATGTAGCTTAATTTGACTGCTTTTCAAGTAAATAAAAAATCGTTACTGAGAATGTTACCTTGTCAAAAGTATTTATTTTCTCTTAACAACCTAAGAATATACAACAAATTCAGTTTTATATTGGTTATATAATTAGAATGAGGTCAAAAATATATAGAAAATGAGGAACTATGGTAGGATTTGAGCACAACTCCTAATTGCATATGACTGCTATCATATACAGACTCATTTCTGGTCAGCATAACCTTATTTTCAAAAGGAAACCCGTTATATGAGATTACAGTTTGAAATAAGAAACAAGTCAATCAAAAATGTAGAAATCCTGACACTCAAAATGTCATTAGATTAGAAAGTTGAACAAAAGTTAAGAGTGATATCGTGTCGATTTATAATATATGAAAAAGATAAAGATTTTCAGAAATTTTAGTGGGGAGATTTAGCCAAAAGAAACCACTCCCATACTGGCCCTGGGCCGCAACATAACGAATCGTGTAGTGAAGAACGAAGAGAGAGAGTAAGGGAGGAAGAAAAAGGAAAGAATACTAAGTATGTCCAAAAGAAAGAAAACGGAAACAAATTACCTACGTTTAAGGAGTATGGACATAAAAGAGGTGAGTTAAAGAAAAAATGTTGCATTTTCTACGATTAATGTATTTAGCAGACAATGGGTGATGTGAATAAAATCTAGTAATTGGTGAGTAGGACCTACTACATAGATGTAGCTATTGCTAAAATACGAGTGAATAAACAAATGCTAAATCATGGTAGTACCAGCTAAGATGGAGATCGTCCCGGATACAGTTAGGCAATGCTAGGGGTAGCATGTGCTAGGCTTAGTTCAAGCTACGCACGTGTTGTGACTTTTTTTCCCTTTCAACTGAGGTACACAATGGAAGTGTGGGAATGCGAACGCATTACTGTTCAATTGTGACTGTGAGTCTGTGAGGTCAGTATTCAAGTATTACTTGAATGTTGAATAAAGAAAAAAACACAAATTCTAAAATTTTCCTTACATATATACTATACTGACGACTCTCATGAAGGTTCTGTTCGATTTTTGGGCATTTATATTGATTAAAATCTAGGGTGGACACTCAAGATTTCAAATGTATGCTCTAGGATGAGCTCTTGTTTGTTTTCACTTAAATATTTCTCTGGCTTCCTAAACAGATTTTTTTTAAGATCATATATTCTAGATACGTTGTTCCTGTTTTGTCTTATAGAATTATGTTCTGGGGGATGGCCACAGTCACATCATTTAATAGTTTTCACGCTTCAAAACGGGTAGTTAGGATGGTTTTCGGTCTGACATTTAGAGACAACTGTAGGCAGGTGTTCCGTGATCAGTCTATTTTGACCCTTCCATCCTTATTCATTTACACTCATGATCTGTTTGTTTCCAAAAATCAATATCTTTTCTCCACTTATAGTCATCCTTAGAAAACAAGAAATAAAAATAATTTTATCATACCTCTTCATCATAGAGCCATTTTTCAGAGATCATCTGCATATCTTGGCCTGGTCATATTTGGCAGTATACCGGATAATATTAGGAAAAGTGATATGAGAGGGTTTTCAAAAGCATGTTAAAACAATACCTTTTAGACAAGGCATATTATACAATAGATGAATTTTTGTATAACATGAACATTTAATACGATTAATTAACTCTTGTACCACACTCCAACGCAAGACCAGGCCTACCAAAAACCAAACTACCGTACATTTCAGAGTAAAATTACGTAAATAACGAATCAAATGCTGAATTCGATAAAATAGCCTACTGTAAGGCTAAAACATTACGACAACTTCAGTATTGAACACAACACGAATACACTGCATAAAAAGTGCAATGAACTGTACAGTGGGTTTGCAATTAAACTAAAAAATGGCGCTGTCTATGTATCGCATCATTAGCACGGTAACTAGAACTAGAACAGATGGTACGTATCACCACAGATAGACCGTGATACCATAAGGTCTATGGTATCACGGCGAGGCTGCGCATTAGACTGTGACGTCACATCGGTAAAAAATCACATGGAAGCTTTAAGCTAAGTATTAGGCAAGCGATTCGCCAATAATCAGCTAGAATTGTAACCAAAGAATTAGAACGAGTATTTTTGTGTTTATTTGCTGATCCACTTTGCTCATGTGACGTCAGGGGGTATGTGCGTGATACGTACGTGTTCGTGTTCATTTCTAGGTACCATTATCTGTACCATCAATTTGAGACGGGAGGGTGAGTGATAGGCTGACAGACAGGTGCAGCAATGTACGGTCAACACATTGACTCATCATAGCCCCACTATATCGCCATAATCATCAGTAAACATAACAACTAAGTTAAACGGTTCTGAGAGTTGTAGGAATGCTTTAAATGATTAGTTACGGTAATTTTCGGATAATCCGAACTTTAAGGAATCCGAACAGGCTGTCCCCCCAAGCAGTTCGGATTTGCGGGGTTCTATTGTACCTGGAAGTTTAAATGTTGGTACAAACAAAATCGCACTCCTAGTTGAAAATGATCCAGCAGGAAACGAAGAGCTTCTTGATCCTGATAGTTTAAATACAAACAACATTGAAGAAACAACAAATGCTAATTAAATGACAAGCCAAACACGGAAAAGTGTCTGAAAAGTTTTGGAATATGAAACTGAAGAAACCAAAATGATATCATTGCCCCAATTACAGAGAGTTGTTTTACTGCAACAAATGCAGTTACAAAATATTCAAATTGAAGCCGAAAAAATAAAACTGAAAAATTTCAAGAAAACTGAGATTGATTATGTTAATTATTTCAATATGAATGCGATAATAAACTTCCTTAATCCTAAAATCTTAGTTCCTCGATCTTAATAATACAAAAATAAAAATAAAAACAAAAGTTATTGCTTATGTTTTTTGGCCATGCAAAAAACATAAGCAAATAGCAAATGTAGACTTGGTGCATGCACATATAAAAACATTAGTAACATGTAGTAACTCTACGTCCAGTTATGTCTTACTCAATGTCCGGTTATTGTACGTTATGCCCCTTTTTCTATGTTTGTAAAATATCTACATACATAACATAATGTATAGTTTTACAAGCTGTTGACAATGTCCTGGGGGATACTGGACTGAAATCCTAGGTCAGCAACAAATCGGAGAAAAGTTCCCATTTGTTTTCTCAGCAAAAGATCACCACCACATATATGTGTCTATTTCTCTTAAGAATTCTGCGGCTAAAAAATCAACAATATCACCTTCAAACTGTAACAACTCCTTACAATTTATAATTTCTCCTTACAATTTATAATAACCATATTGTTTCTGTTGACGAATGTGCATGTTTATGTTATATCATACAGAACCATATCGTACAGTAGTAAAGGTCTAAGAGTTAGCATGCCCTGGACTAGACTTAAGAATTTGTAGGCACTTCCTAACCTCTAAGGTTAGGAGTTTCTTTTTATTTACCTCATTTTCAAGCAATTGCTAAGGTGTCTCAGCAACTAGCAACAACTAGGCCTAGGTAGTGCTTTATTCATAAAATTCATAGCATTTGCTTAAAAAACCTCTTAGACCTAGCAAGAGCTAGGTTTTATTCACACTACCCATTGTGTTAAAAACACTTGAATCGCTGGAAATCTCCAACAAATTTACCAACTGGAAAGGGAATAAAAGAAACCAACAGATGTTTTTATTAAACATTTTAAAGTTTATCAAGTTTAGTGGTCTTTTTTATTTCCAAATACTTCCAAAGTTCTCATAAACTCTGATAGACCTTAAGAGCATTACCATCAGTTACTTTTTTGCAGTATGCTAAATTCTTGCAGTATTGCTGTTACTGTTGTTTGGCAAAAAAATCACCCATTCTACTGTATTCTCAATTATTACAACTAATACCTAGTTCATCGCTGTTTAATGTTGTTCTTATTAATATTTTGTTTTCATTTTCATAAGTTAAATAACTATTTAGTAGTTTTGTGTTTACTTTAAGTGAGTAGTATTGTATTAGTTTATGAGCAATGTTGTTTTTTCATGTGTTGGCTGACGTTTGACCACAAGAAAATATATTAAGGATCTATCAAGTAAAAATACTAATTAAAGTAAACTACTGAACAATTTACCTAGGAAAATTTTTTAGAAAAATAGAACTAATAAGAATATATATAACTATAATAACTAGAATATATATATAACTAAATGCTTAGTGTATAAGTTGTAATGTCAAGCAATATCAAGCGTGCTTACCTAGGGTACCAGATATTATATCCATCTCGGAAAGAAGACCATCCCTCTCACCCACGCCTGCACCATGATGGCCATATAGTCCGACAGCATGTACCTCATCCACAAAGGTCAGGGCTCCAAACTCATGGGCCACCTGTCAATAGATTCAATATTAGATATATCCAATGACGAAAAATTAAAAATCTATCAATTGGAACACTTCAACAAAGAGAAAGTAAAAATAAAAACAAATTACTATTATAATAGAGTCATGGCTGTCTAAAATTAAGGGGGATACATTCTGTAGAAATATTTATTTTGTTTATCTTGTGTCTATGTAAATTTCCTATTGATACATAAGATAGTTATATTATAGGGTGTCAGAAAAGCTTACAAATTTCACAACATGGTTGCTCTGATAAGAAGGAGGACAATATGATAAATGAGTGAAGACTAAGTCATTGGAAGTGTATGAGTAGGGAGAGTGGAATATGTAAGGTCAAGTGACTTCAACCTTCCTTCCCATCGCACAGTGCTGTTCGCAAAGAAGCCTTCCTACGCTGAATCCAGATTCTTCAATCTCCTTCCAGATGAGCTGAAGAGCTTAAAGTGCTTCAACTTCAGACGTCACCTGAAGAGGTGGTTTGTGCAGCGGCCGTTCTACTCAGTCAACGAGTTTCTCTCATGGAGGGACAATGACCAAAATTTTTAAAGTTTACTTTGACTTAACCTGTACTTAAAATTGAAAATTGTACAGACGCTTATCCAATCTCTATAATCGTGAATAAAATTCTCTCTCTCTCTCTCTCTCTCTCTCTCTCTCTCTCTCTCTCTCTCTCTCTCTCTCTCTCTCTCTCTCTCTCTCTCTCTCTCTCTCTCTCTCTCTCTCTCTCTCTCTCTCTCTCTCTCTCTCTCTCTCTCTCTCTCTCTCTCTCTCTCTCTCTCCCTCTCCCTCTCCCTCTCCCTCCCTCTCCCCTCTCTCTCTCTCTCTCTCTCTCTCTCTCTCTCTCTCTCTCTCTCTCTCTCTCTCTCTCTCTCTCTCTCTCTCTCTCTCTCTCTCTCTCTCTCTCTCTCTCTCTCTCTCTCTCTCTCTCTCTCTCTCTCTCTCTCTCTCTCCCTCTCTCCCTCTCTCTCTCTCAAGGTTAAAACCAAAAACATTGTGGTGAGTTGAAAGAAGATAATATGAGGGCATTTTGTTGGTGAGGTAAAAGCACAGTTAATTGGTTTATAAGTTTCCACAGGTTCAAAAGAAGCTCTTTCGATATCGTATTTATCATTTATGTTGTTTACTTTACTGCTCATTGTAATGTTAAGCCTATAAAGCCAATTTTCTCTAAATAGTCATATTTTTATTTACCAATTTTCAAATGCATATAAAAATACTAATTGAAAGATAGCCTTTTACAAGATATTTGCCAATATGATTTAAGCAAAGTTTGGTTTACATAATATTTCAAAGTTTATAAACAGTTTTCATGAGAAATTTCTTAAACCGTAATGAGAATTCGGCCGTTAAAAGGAGCATCCAGTATAGTTAGTTCATGTCAAATTTCCTCAATATTACATCAACATTGTAGAAAAGGGTGGAGTTGAGTTTTCCATATAAAATGTTGTAAGATATGCCAAAAATTAATTTTATTCATTTCTCACAATATTCAATATAGGGCTAACATATTTTGTATATTCTATAATTGCAAATATGTTAAAAATAAGGTTCATAAAAGTGTGTGTAGTATATTTGTTTCTTACCATACTCACAGTTGATTTTTCATTTCTAATGCAAGAACATGACCATTTAATTCTTAGATTTTCTTGCTTGGGACATCTGAAATACTGTAATCCTAAGAGAATAGACTTAGATCGAGTTGGATTCTTATATATATATATATTTGATACGTTTGTTAACATAAAATGCAAAGGGCATCGTTATAAAATAAAAGTAGACAACACCTGAAATTATAGGCATAGGCCTATACAGCCAGGGAGTAAACTCGTGGTGAAAAAGGAAAGCGAAACAGACTGGCAGGCAGATTTGCTAATGTAGTTTAAGTAAAGTTGCTGGTAAATAATCAGAAAAATTACCCAAAAGTACTGCATAATCAAGTTTTCCCATCCAAGGAAATTGAATGAATATTAATTAAATTAAAATAATAGACTCCAGTAAAACAATAGATGTCATTATGAATAACAATTAACACTTGCAACGTAAATCCGTAGGACGATATCACTGAAAATATTCAATTACGTTATTTTTAAAGTGGCGTAGCAAATTATCCTTTTTACCCATAAATAGGATTGGAAGTGTCCGCTTTACTCTCAATAATATTAACTTTAATAAAAAATGGATCAATTGGGTAATTGTGCGTTGATAGCTTTGCTTCAAGCTGTAAAATTCTACTTTAAAAAAAAAATACAAACTGCCATGATTTTTACAAATTTACAACTGATTAAACTTTGCTATTCCAAAAACAAAAAATTCCTCACTTTTAATATATTTTTCAAGTCACTGTTTTAAGAATTGTCAATTATTTATATTTATTTTAAAAGCAACATTAATCCAATTTTAATTTTACTTGCACTATATAAAGGACCTTTAATACCATTCTCATTTCATTTAATACCTTACTCTCTGCCATCAGACGCATATAAAAATAATCTTTGAAGCGAACGGCTAGTTTAACTGCGGGATGAGTCAAAGACCCGCAAAACCAGAGAGCAGCATAGCACACCTTAGCCATTAGCCCATCCAACTACCCTATGGATTAAGGACTCTAGATGATCCATATCATTGTACGTGTACGAATAGGCGGGTTGGTCCATAACTTGGTACATATATAAGTTGGCGGGTGGATCTATTCCATCATACATGTATGGGTAGGAGGTTGGGTTTAAACCACTGCATATGTATGGATAGGCGGATGGTTTTTTTATTATTGTACTTGTATTTGTGGGGGGGAGAGTTAATACTACTGTATGTGATTAGGTGAGAAAGTAGGTCAATACCAACATCACATATATCATGTTGAATAAAAACGGTTGATTATTCCAATGCAATACATCCAAATATAAAGAATGTTTGAATTATGAACTGCCACCAGAATGTATAACTCAACTACTGACCTTTGAAGTAGTAATACCCTCCCACCCACACTGCTTACTTATACGATTACTGATAGCCCTCTCTCACATAGTCCAGAAGTACACGACTACATGTATGGTCAGTGAGTGGAGAATTTTCTCTCCCCCATCCAGGTGTGCAATTGTGCATGTCATGCTAGTAGGAGAGTGGACTTGTTCATGACCACATCCATGTTTCCTTCCGCTATGGTTTCTTAGTTTAAAATGCTGAATTTTAATGATTTAAGTTGAGTTTTGAACCTTTCAGTTGCAGAGTATTTGTATTTTAAATTCAACAGCAAATAAATTGCATTTTGAGAGATAATATTTATTTTCTGTTTCATTATTATAACGTAAGCTAATTGTTAATTATATTTAGAGTGTAGGTATTTACTTACATACTTATATAGAGGGAAAGGGTTAAACTAACCTGACATAACTCTTCCAGGGGGCATATGGCCCCCGTCATGGAATGGACTGTCTCAAAGGCTACAATCTTCGGTACACACTTGTCTACGCTGGCCAGCAACTCCGCCAAGTGGGTGGGGTCATTGTGGCGGAAGATATGCTTTGGTGCTCGACTGTTACGAATGCCCTGAATCATGGAAGCATGATTTCCTTCATCCGAGAAAATATGACAGCCTGCAGAACAAATTAAATACATTAATCATATAAAGAATAAATATGTCAAATTTATTCCCAAATTATTTCAAAATGGCTCCATCATAGCTCTAATAGATATCTCCAAAAATTAATAATAATTTAAAACAATAAAATAAATTCCTTGTATGAAATTTTCTGTTGGCAGGGGATGATTGTACAAGTTTCAACATTAGTACCCTTTTTAACCCTTTGAGTCCCAGCCATATTGTCATATTTCACTCTGAGAAATCCCAGACATTTTTGACAGGCGTGTCTGTGAAATCCCAGCCCAAGGTGGGCAAGAGTACTTAGAATGCCCAGGCCTAAAATGAGAATTTTGTAAGTGTTTAGCAAAAAATTGATTGTAACGTTATAAAAAAAGATATTGCCAATATAAAAGCACCCTTTTAAAGGTAATCATACACCCTAACAGAAAATACATATTTGATTAAAAAATGTTTATAAAAATAAAAACTTTATATAAATATTTGTAGTTAAAATATATATATATATATATATATATTTTAAATATATATATTTATTTTTTATTATTATATAAGTAGGTTTCAACTAATGTTATGGCAAAATATATATATATGTCCTTGTTTAGCATATTTTTAAGAACATATCCTGAAACTTTCATGAAATTATTTTTACTCCAAATGGGTTTATGTAGCTATATATTTATAACTGCTATGTATTAAATTTATATTATAAACTTATATATATATATATATATATAAATGAAAATTGTACTCACATTCAGCGATGATATGCCAGAAATAGATATAATCCCAGCTGCCACTATTCTTCAATTACAAATATATTATAAAACAAAACAAGAATATTTATTTGACTATTTACATATTTACTGTTTTATAGCTCATAACTTGCAAGTATGCTGCGGGAGGCAGTCCAAGTGTAGGCCTTTCTTGCACCTCACACACTCACTACGTGACCTCTTCACACACACAATAACTAGCCTACACAATAACAAGCACTAGATTTGCACAGTAATAGGCCTAGGCCTAAGTTCACACTTCACATTTTCACTACAAATTTAGGTCACTAAAAATTAATCCAAACTAACTATGTACACTAAAACAGAAAATAGTAAATAACTTATAAACTCACAAAATAAACTAATAATCCAAAGAAATAATATAATTACAAAATAAAAATGTATCAATTACACAAAGTCCACTCATAAACACTGAATGTAAACAACAACAAAATCTTACAACTTCACGATGTTGTACACAAAGAGTAACTACAGACAGACTGGTAGAAAACAGCTGTCAGATAACTTGAAAACAGCTGTCAGATAACTTGCCATGTTATTATTACTATATAAAATGCACTGTTATAATTCGTTGTTATTTTTACACCAGATTTAAACTCATTAGCTTTCATTTGGTATAAGAATTGCGTATATATAATAAGATTTGATCTTTGTACAAAATAAACTACGTGCCGCCGACCTGATCGGCGTCTGGGGTTTCTCGTGTAGTATACGCACGGCGATGAGATCGGCCCTCGGGGCTTCTCGTGTAATACACGCACGGCGATGAGATCGGCCCTTGGGGTTTCTCAGACAAAATTTCAAAGCCGATGATATCGGCGCCTGGGGCTCAAAGGGTTAATGTGTGAATGTATTGTGGTTCATGTGTAACAATTAAATTCAGTTTTCTGTGAGTATTTAAGTGACCACATGAGTTTATAATACGAGTAGTAGTAGACACATATAAACGGAAACACTAAGACAAGAAACTTTAAACAAAATCTAACCTGGAAGGGCCTTGGCCAGAGTGAACAGAGTTGAGTCATTAGCAACAAAGCATGATGTGAACAGTAGAGCTGCTTCTTTCTGGTGTAAATTAGCCAAGTCTTGCTCTAGTTTTTCTATGAGGAGGGAATTACCAGAAATGTTCCTAGTACCACCTGCTCCTGCCCCGTACACATCAACTGCATCTCTAAAAAGTGAAAACATTAGTAATGTAAGTAATAAGAACGCAGCAAACTAACCAGCTAATAAATTACAGTAATCACTTACAAATTTTTTACTGGTTATGCGTTTCACTTATTCTACATCCTCAATCTGTAAGAAGCCCTGTTAAAGTCATTTAGTCATACATGTGTGAAGCGTGGGTGTGAGGTGTCATACTTAATAAAATGTTGTTCAGGTCAACCTCAATTGGAAACAGTGGCGAAACGTGATGTACTCGCCTAGTCATCTCTGCCGCAGAGTGAAAGTTGGTTATCAACGGACACAGAATAACATAGAAGAACATACATACAATACATTACAGTTTAACAAGTTTAAAGGAACTGGAAATCTTGAGACATGAAGAGAATGTACGACATGAAGAATGAAAAGACTGAGGTGTTTGTATAGTCCTGCCATCATTTAACAACATTTTAAACTTAGTATTGCTACAACTTTAAACTTTAAAAATTCAACAAGTGTGTTACAAAACTTCCAAGATCTGCAAAAAAGGTAATAAAGTCAATTAAGAGTGTGACTCAGAACTGTCACAATGGAAATTGACTGTTGCTTAGGTGTCTGTCAAGAAACATCTGTAAGAAATTCCACAGAAATTATTCTGACACTGTAAGAAAGATAAGAAGAAACTTGCAAAGATTTTTAAGTTTATATATTAAATTGAATTATATTTCATAAATGTCCCCAATACCTTATTAAATGATTGGATAAATTTTGACTAGTTATTTGTAAATAACAAAGAGTTATTGTATTGTTAACAATTTAAACTGTGGCTGCTTCAAACACAATAATTCTAGTTTAATAATCATTTATTGTGCATCCATCAGTTATGTTGTCTGTTATTTGCATGACTGATTCTTTTTAATGCTACAAGACGCTATTCTTTTGTGGCTAAAAAAGTTGATCAATGGCTATGGAAATCGATCACGCCATGCTACCTAGATAATAATATATAGACAATACAATAGTATTTCATATATATTTAATAGTATATTAGAGAGATAGGACATCAGCAAACTTACCTTAAAAGACAAGTTCACTAACATCAGAGTAGTAGTCACAAACACAAAATAGACACAATCTCACAAATGTTCAACACCACAGGCATTTTCTTCAGGTGAGTAGAACAATGAAAATGCCCTCTCTACTGCAAAAGTCACCTCACCTGAAGAAAATGCCTGTGGTGTTGAACATTTGTGAGATTGTGTCTATTTTGTGTTTGTGACTACTACTCTGATGTTAGTGAACTTGTCTTTTAAGGTAAGTTTGCTGATGTCCTATCTCTCTAATATACTAATTCCTGGCCTAGTGCCCTTTAACCTAACCTTAAATTATATATATTTAATACAGATTGGTTAGGTACAAGCGAGGATTTAATATACCTAACCTCCAAGATTGTACAAATTTCTTTACATGTCGATAAAACCATTTTTTACTAAAAAATTATTTTACGTAAAGATCACAGTCATTTTTTTTATGACTCTGCATTATATGATTTCTGTCTGGTGAACTTTTTCTAGTATCAGAATTTCTCACTGCTTTCATGGACAACAAACAACACATTTTATTTTCATATTTAATTTACAATCAGAAATTATAACTTGTGCATATTTGTGTTGTGATAATTGGTTTGTACTGGTTATGAACATAAATATTAAAATATCAGTATTTGTCAATCTAACTAAACAGTCAAGGCCTTGACACAAATAACATTGATAGCCAAACTTAAAACCTCCATACAGGTTGACCTACCTTCCTCTATGTTTGATGGGACAGAAAGGCATTTTCTTATGTTAGATTTGTCCTTGATTAATGAATAAACAGACTAATTATAACCTAATACTTCAATTTTGTAACCAATAAAAAGCAGACCATGTGTTAATTAATGTTATTTAGTTTGTTACATTAACAGAAATATAACGGACAAAAAATAACAACCTTAAAGTATAAAAATATCAAACATTTATTTTATATCCATCAAAAATTTAGTAAAATAAATTGTCAGGTAATTTTATCTTTTTGCTGACAATTCGGCTATTTTCCTTGGAAGAAAAAAGTTGTGATGAAAACGGCAAAGGCAGTATGAATTAAAGTAGTATAAAGTAGTTTGACCAAAATATTCTCACTTTAAATAAACATCTCACATACTTCCCAATTTCTTCAAGAAGTAATAATAATTTACTTAAAATGAAATTAGAGATACAAACTTGTGACAGTATCGATTGATTGATATTGATGATTCCAGCCACTTGTCATGAGGTTCCTGGCTATGACAAGTGTTAGTTTGCAAGTAGCGTAGACGAACACCAGTGAATCCTTCTGGTCAAAGGAAGGTAAAAAATGTTTACTGAAATCTATCACCATAATAGTTTTACATTTTATAATTATACTGTAATAAATTTTTGTTGTGTGATGTTTACTTGTATTCCTACCAACACGTAAAATGCTAATTAAGTATTTATTTGACTTTGGTACACATACTTTACAGCTGTCTTGACAACAGGATGACAGGACATGCCGAGGTAGTCATTGGCACACCACACAGTGATGGGCTGCTCTCCCCAGGTGTATTCAAGGGCAGTTGGAAACTGAGATGCAAGCCGAGCTACTTTCTTGAACACTCTGTACGAATGGTCTCGCTTTTTGCGCATTATTTGCTCATGGAAAAAATCTTCATAAGGGAATGTGTTTGCTAAAAATACAGAGGACAAATAATAATAATTAAACAATTAATATAGTAATGTAAATAAGAGTAAAGATACAATTAAATGTTTTGCATTTGAACTCCCTGAATTTGCAGCTTTTACACTTTGCCAATTGTTGACTGTTATAATTGCTTAGTTAATTTTTAACTGACATTGCCTAACAATATTGTACACAAAATAACTTCCTTTATGTGTACATTTCATGAGGGCATCTTTTGACTTTTAACAAATATGTGTGATGTAAATCAAGCCCTTTCCTTACATAAAAGATCCCAGGTTGTTGAGGCACAGAGCAAAAGTAATAGATATGCTAATAATAGTTGAGCAATTTTGAAAATGCTCAACTTTAAATTTGTAAACCACATTGTTGAGTTTTTTAAAATAGTAAAATTATTTTATTGATTGTTAATTATAACAGAACATGATACACATTTATAATATTTTTTTAGCAGTTTAGCAATAATTAACAAACATATTTTAGATATATTAACCTCCCCAATTTAAACTAATTGTGAAATTTGGTTTAAATTGATGATAGTGGATTTATAGGTAAAATTATTAATTGGTAAATAATTAAGCCTCAACATAATGATCCATAAAGGTTTATGTGTCGTTTGAACCTATTTCTTACTTGTAGATGAAGATCGGCTCCATCCAAAGCCAGACAAACCTAATAAATAACAGTATTCACTTCCAATTTCCTGTTACGTAACAAATGGAAGTTTTTTCAAGTACTTAAAAACTGTCATTTTGGTACAACTAAGATATCACCATAATTGTTTGTATGATTTTCATTATTTTGTTATGTGTCGACACCCTTTCAAACTCTTTTTCCCCTTTAATTATGGAATTACTATTAAAATTAAGGTTTATATTAGATTACTATAAAACTTCCAATAATTTTCTTTTAGTATTTCATCTCTACAGTAGACTTGATAACATTAATTGTGATAATAACTGAACATTTGAGTTCTGAAGAAATCGCCAAATTATTTTGTATTAACACAGGACAACTGAATTCGTCCTATAAATTAAAACCCGTACTAGAATTTCATGTTGATTGCTTAGGCATTTTCCCTTATCAACACAAATGAAACTTATGGACCATGTGATTTCTTTTAGGCATCCTACCCCAATGGTCCTTAAATAGATTTTGAAATCCTTTTTTGATAACTAAGAAACTCTTGGTGTAGCATACAGATGGTGTTAACCTGGAAGAAACTGCTTATAAACCTTCCCTGATGCTGAGGCCATAACAATTACACCAAGTTAGTTACATACGCTTTCATAGTGTAATGACCTCTAATGGTAATCCAAGTTGGTAAAAGAATTGGTTCAAACGTAATAACAAATATTTAAGTTTAATTAATTCGGACGGAAATCATGTCTCGCTAAGTAAATTATGCACTCCCATTAGAATAACAGTTAAAAGTAAGCAATGTATGAAAATGAGTTATGTCATATGCATGTCCATTAGTAACGAACGGCACTCTGGTGTACCCTGAGTTTAGCAAAATGACCATGATAAAAAAATAATTAGTAATAAATCCAAATTATCAAATGGAAGAAAAGAGGTTAAAAATAGATAAAAATATCAGCCACCACTCTAAAATTTTCAATTGCTAATTAAATAAGTTAATATAAAAATTGCTATACAAACTATTTTTGTTCAGTGGATAGCACCAGTCTTTGATTTTCCTGACATTCTTTTTTGATTTAATAATTTGTGAAAAAAGCAGCCACTTATCTTAGGTACTAAAAATTAATATTAAGTAAAAATCTGGCCCCATGCATTACAAATATGGACTTAAAAAATGGTCATCATTCTGTCAAACTTTGCCCAAAAAAATAATAACCAATGAATGACATTTTACAATATAAAAATAAGCAAAGTTATTTTTTTTTAATTTAACTTCACTCGCCAGTTCAAATGGGCCTGCAGGCTTGTGCATGAACTTTATTCAATGAGTGAAGTACTGATCGTTGGCTCAGTGTGGATTTGAACCTTGGACATGCCCTCCACAGTCCGAAGCCTTCGCCACTGAGCCACCATGCCGGCTTTTTCAAGTTAAAAAACACAATTAAACTATACAATAATCTCCAAATAATACAGTTTTTATGAATGCATTTCAATTCCTAGTCATTTAGTTAAAACAAGATTCAGTTTGAACTTAGTGGATTTGTTATAATTAATTAGTAACCATAACTATATTAGTAATACTTTAGTAATAGTAAATTACTGATTTTCAAAGAATTCTCATTTGAATAATCCCTGAAAAAGTTGTCATTTATGCTACCTAAAACTTCTTGTTAAGCAAAAAAATAGGACATATTTAATTTGATATTATATGAATCCTTGTAAAGCATTATGTACATTTAAAACACTATCTGCAACATCATATTATTGGAGAAATTTGACAAAAACAATGTAAAAGAGTTAAGGTAATTAAACTAATAATGACCAAGCAAATAAATTTAAAAACAAGAAAATGAAAGCACAATAATAAGTAGTTGCTATACATTTTTGGCAGAACATTTAATGCATATAAAAAGCTATCTTACCTTCTGAGTTTGTATTTTTTATGAATTGCTTAACCCATTGGTGATGAAATTAATTAAAAACAAAATATTGAAAGGGCATAGACTTGAATAACAAGATAAAAAATGAGCAAATCTGTTGCGGTGATTGGTGCTGTTACCACACCGTTCTCTAATGTACGAGCCTGAGGCTCATCAGGCCATGTAAGAAGGACAGTTCTAATGCAATTGCACCAATCACCTTTTTGCGCCTCAACTGGCAAACCCAGGCCCTGCCATCTCCCTAGCCACAGGAGGCGACGGCTTTATCCACTTGACTACCGGGATGTGATGCAGCATTGACCAAAACCGGTACACAACAGCTTCAGCTCTGAGCAGGAGAATTTTGTAATGTGATAGTGAGGTATAAGGCTGTAGTTCTTCTTTTTGCCACTAGTTCTGCTCATAACAGGTACTGTGGTGCTCTCTAGTGAAAATGTTGTCTCTCAACAATTTAACTGATTGTTTGGTGTGTATATTTACTATTTAAATAATGCTAAACACAGAACGAGCACTGCTCGTGAGTCGTCGCCAATGGATTAAAATAAAAATAAAAAAATTAAAATAAAAAAGCACTTAATCATGAAATTTATATAGTTAGTAATCATGCAAAAAGCATAAGCATTCCCACCACCTTTCTCCTGTTCGGAAGCAGTTTTAGGAGAAACCTCGTCAACTGACTGAGAATCAGTTTGTTCTGGGCATTCGTCCCCTGTTAACACAACATCATCAATGAAATACGGTCCACGAAGCACATGATATTTACACCTGTTACATGGTAGGGGTAATAAAGTAATATGCTCATTTATCCACTCAATACTTTTATTTCCCTCCTGTATACATTTCACGAGCAAGTGAGTCACAAACATCACTGTAAAATTTAGTATTTGTACAAATATTGTCTTATTTTTGTATACTGACATTTTGGATGTATAGTGACTTAATACCAAAGGGAATATAAAAGGAATTTGTACATCTTTTGAGTGTTTTATGGTACTTATTTTGTTATGAAATATTTATTGCTTGACAGCAATAGAAGAGGAATTGGTAAATTTTAAAATGTTTTATACTTTATATTATTCATGAAATATTCATTTATGTGAATACAAAATTACCAATCAATTCTAATTCAAAAATAATTATAAGATATATGAGTATATTTTTGAGTTTTAAGTTACTTAATTTTATAGAATATTTATTTTTGAGTTAAAAGTTACCTAATAAATTGAATACAAGGGTATTGGTATGCATATATTTGGTTTTATGCGACTTACTTTGCAAGGAAAGTTTATTTACACTTGGAACAGATATTATTAATAGGGGCAATATAAGATAGTAATAACGTCAGTATGACAAATAGTAAAACTGAAATCCTGTTAAAGCCCTGTAATGTTGCATGGTGTTGGTGTGAGTCTGAGAGTTGGTTTCTGTTACATATATGTTCGGTTTATTTTTTTATATATTTAAAACTGACAATTATAAAGCCTTAATAACACCTTGATAGTGTAAAAGATCAGTCAGTTTCTAATCCTCTTTAATTTATAACATGCGAGACTTTTAATTTGTTTTTCTAAACAGATTATTTATGAAACTATATAAGTTATTGAATTATGTTAATTTAATCCCACAAATATCACACTTTTATAATTACAGTAAAATATTTACACAATTTAATGACCTAATTTACTAAAAAATTCATTTATGTTTAAATATGATAAGCATTGTTGAAAGAATGACTCTGAATGAAGGATTAGTAAAGTAGTTAGTATCAATGGGATGATAGCATGTTTGTGTTATAGTTTGCAACCCTACCTCCAGTATAGCACATTCTCATCTAGTCTAGCTTTCAAAAACATGTTGTTTAATGTTTATTTAAAACAAAACTGTGATGGACCATAAAAAGGCGACATTTTCATAGATTATTCATTCTGAAATATTTTTAATCCAACTAATATTTATAAGCCTGTTGGATATAAAGCAGGTTTAGGCTGATCTGTTTTGCTATATGATGATAAAGGTCGCCTGTAGTGAACATAAACTTTCAAATCAAAATCATTAGATAACCAGGATTAAATGTCATCAGTAGCAATACAAATTCTAATTCTCCCAAAATGAATCTTCTGACATTTTCCATTCTTTCTTTTTTTTTCGCTGTACTGCAAATGTTGGTGAATTTAACAATCTATAGTCGATGATCATTTGACACACATCACATTAAGTTGATTTAAAAAAGGAACATATGAGGATGCTGCTAAAAATACTTCACAATAAATCAGAGAGAGAACATTTTGATAAGCAATTCAAAGCAAAAAGTGCTAACTTTTAACAAAGAATATTAAGCAAAACATTTACATTTTCAGTAGGAATACCTGCCATATAGGATGTTTATTGTTGATGATAATGAGGCTTATTATACAGTATTTAAACTTGTACTTGAGCTAAATTTCCAAAAATTTGCAAAATTTTAGTAACAATACATGTTTCATGCTTATCAACATTTGTTTTTAAATACATTTAACGGTAAATATTTTACTTTAAACCTTTCCATACTAGCAGCATCTCAAGTTTGTCTAACATATGAATGATAAAAAATTGTGGCAAGAAAATCTACGATGACAAAAATTGCTTGTGGTCTAAGGCTCTGGTGTACATATTATAAACTGTTTGTTCGTCAGAGGACATACTAAATTTCACCACTACCATGTACAAGAAGGTATAAGAAGATGGCCCTTTTTGGATGTGATAATGTACTGTGAGTTCATACACTATAACAAATAAAGGTATTGCTACAGCCAAAAAAGTGTATGCTCAAAACTACGTCTTAAAAATCTCCACAGTATAACGTTGATTGTATAAGTGTCGTAAAGGTATGCACAGAGACAAGAACGGTTAAAATAGTATAGATTGTTGAAATTTGAAAACAAAAACATGCCCGACTTTTATGTTGTTAGACACACAATCAGTAGGTCATAAGATCGAAATTGTAACTCTGAGGCACCTATATTGGGCCTAAAAGGATTAACAAGAGATTATTATAAAAAGGTTTTTAGAAAATATCTATAGAAGTTATTAAAATATAATATTGTATTGTTTAAAAGGATAAAATGAAAGTGGTTTGGAAAAATCAAAATAAAATGTGCAATACCAAAATAAAATATGTGAAAGGACAATATTTTTGTGTCTAGAAAATTCCTTAATCAATTAATAAATTGCCATTTTTTTAAATAATAAAAATAAGTTGATAAAACTTACCACTAAAATTTTTTAAAGGAAATTCAATAACATCACTCTGAAGCTCTTGACTGGCTTCCTTGTAGACTGGAGAGCTGACGTCAGCCAGAAAAGGGCATTTGCTTGCTGGAAGGTCTGCATTAGCGCCAGTGGTTGTAGAACTAGCTGTCAGGCGTGAAACAACAGGGCAATGGCTGCCAAAGCTTTTCAACAAGTTTAGTCCATAGTTACGGACATAGCTGGTAGGAAAGCGGCTCAAAAATGGGCAGGGCATAGTTTCAGAATTGTCGTCCAGTTATCAGCAGGTAACCTACAAATGAACAATAGAGATAAATATAAGAAAATTATTTTTAATAGCCAATTAGAATAGCCATGATGTATAGGTTGTTGCCTGCCGGTTGCTTAAGCCTACGAAATAAAATATATATATATATTATTTTATAGACTGAAGCAACCGGTTTCATTACAATAAACTAAAGTTTCCGGTAATGACCGCGTCAAGGTGTTATTTACATATTCAGGACAGAAGGAGTACAGAAATACTGTAATAACACCTTGTCACAGTTTTTAGTGTATATATAATAATGTTTTATTCCTTCAAATTCTTAACAAATAAACACTGTACAAACTCAGGAATAAAACTGGCCACAGTTTTCAGTAATGCTGGCCAGTGACAAAATTATCAGTAATAAATACCAAACAAATTAAATCTTATGAGCCCAACTATATTAAAATAATTATCTCTCATTCCTGTGGTGCCTGCCAATATAACAGACATGTCTAAAAACATATTGCTAAAAATAAATTAAAAACGAAAATATAAATCTAAAACACAGCCAAAAACCATATCACAATTCAATTTCAATCTTCTTAAAAAACTGAAAAACAAAACAGACATTCCTTGAATTTATATAATATAAAAGTTATATCATATATAATAACCCATATAATATACATAGAGAGTTGCTTTGATATTGGAATAAACCAGACCTATTTTGTGCTTTTTGTTCAAGATTTAATTGTACCTAGAAAAAAGAATAATTAAAAGATTAGAATAATTCAAATGTTTTGCCAAAGAATAAACATCAACCTTTTTTGAGTTAGTTCCTTATTTTAAGTAATATCTTCCATATGGTATTGTTCTCCTCATAAAAAAATTACCTTCAGAAATAACTTACAATCTGTCCAGACATGGTTTATTTCCATACTACTGTATTAATCCACCAGCCCACCCATACATGCACTGTGGTATTGACCCACCCGCCCTAACATACACGCACTGTGATATTGACCCACCCGCCCACCCATACACACACTGTGGTTTTAACCCACCCGCCCATCCATACACGCACTGTGGTATTGACCCACCCGCCCATCCATAAACGCATTGTGGTATTATCCCACCCACCCACCCATACACGCACTGTGGTATTGATATGATATAGAGAAAATAATAAAGTACAAACAGTATACAAAATAAAAAGAATTGAATATAATAATTGACGCAATCAATCTGGCAGTTGTCAGTCAAAGATGAAGCAATCAAGTATTCAGATTTCTTAATAAGGTTACATTGCAGAAATTTCTTAAGAAGTAAAAGGTTCTTAAAATTGACTTTAATTTAAAATGTAATGCAGAAATATGTGCGTCCCAGTTTAAGTTTTTCATGTATAGTTACACCAAGATATTTGAAAAAATTTGCTCTTTGAATAGTTCCACAATTACAATTTACTCTTGCACAATGTTAATCATGTGAAATAAATTTTGAAGTAAAATCAAAACTTTTAAACCCAAAATTCATATAATTAGTTTTATCGACATTAATCAGCATTTTGTTATCTTAACACCAATGGTTAATTAAATTTAAATCATGTTTTATCTTGTCAAAAATGTCAAGATGACTTTTATTTGTATAAAAAAGAGTAATGTAATCAGCAAAAGTACTAACACTACCATGAAAAGGTAATTCCAATAAATCATTAATAAAAATCAAGAACAATGTAGCAGACAGAACCAACCCCTGAGGTACCCCTGTTTCTACTGGGACAGGTTGACTCAGCTGATTCAAAACCCTAACCTGTTGTGTTCTTGAATAAAGAAAATCGTCAAACCAACTAAGCACCACTCCTCTGACTCCTATATGGCTCAACTTGTCTAACAGAATAAGATATTCCACCAAATCGAAGGATTTTCTAAAATCAATGAATAATCTAGTTGTTTTATTATTAAGGTTGAAAGTACTATAAATGTTATTGGTAACTAGAATGAGGGCATCCTCTGTAGATCTCCCCTTCCTAAAACCAAACTGATAAGCACTGAGAAAATGTATTCTATCAAGATATTTTATCAATCTTAATTTCATAATTTTCTCATTAGAACATTTTAGAAAAAACAGACAATAAACTAATATGTATTAGGCTATCTACTTTTATGGACCATCCGTTTTTAAAAATTGGAACTATAATACTTTTTTTAAATTAATTTGGACATTTTCCGCTCGTAAAACTTAAATTGATTAAATGAGCCAGAATATGCTATATGAGGTCGGCAATTTTTTTTCAATAATTTAACTGTGACACAATCAAAATGTGGTGACTTTTTATTTTTTAAACTCTATAATATTCATAACTTCAGTGTCAGTGGTTGGAGTAATAAAGAAGGAGTTCGTGTTATAGTGTAACCTCAGGTGTATCTACAAAGACTGGGGATGTGTTGAACCTTGTACCGAGTTAAGATAACAATTGATTTCAGTGACCACTTGTTCCAGTTGTGTAACTACCTTCGCATCAGCAAATTTGATCTTGTCAACAATTCTACTATCATTCCTATCAGTTAAACTATTGATTACCTTCAATTGTTGGTACTCGGAACCATTACACACTACCGTAACATGTCAAAATGTTATGAGACAGGGCTAGGTTTGACGCTCGGCTCGGTAAAGTGTGGCGGGCTTTAATCCAGCTTGCAAAGGGCTTTTTCCATAAAATTTTCAATGTTTATCAGGCAACCTTAACCTCATAACATACCATATCTCAAAATCGATTCAACATAAGAATGATAAACTATTATGACAATTTTAATAAAATGTTAAAGTACATGTGTTGAAATAAAGTGACCAGAATTTAGGTTTTTTTATCTATCTGAGATTACAAAAAAATATGGAATTGATGATAAATTTCAACCATGAAAAAGGATTACTTTATGATAATATATTTTTGAGAAGTGAAAGGGAAAATGACTTGGTAAGAAGGCTACGGTATGTTTAATCAAACATTTTTGGCAAATATCAGATTGGGTTTTTTTTATTTGGGGAGGAAATAATAATGTTAAATATTTATAATACAGTAGTTAGAAAACTTTACGTTACACTGAGACATAATACCATTTTGACATGATTGTTATGTTAGTTTGATTTATTGCATATTTGACATGCTCGTTCACCCTTTTTCTTTTTTTTAATATCACCAGGTATGTTAGTAAAACGTTGTTGAAGACGTGAGTTATTTTACCTTGATCATAACATTTGTAGTATTTATTTTTTATTTTTATAGTTAAACTACTTTCTGGTGTTGCTTTGATATTAACACTGTTAACTATAATTTTTTGTCATTTCTGATCTTTGGTATAGCATGTACTAATTTTGTTTAGTTCTAAAATTTATTACTTTTCAGAAAGTGTTGGGATTTATTGTTACATTTGGTAAAAAAAATTCATATCATGATTTATATTGTATGTTACGTTCTATACTTTGATATATTTGAACAACTGCTGTGTTCTACTTACTTTGGGGTTAAGTGTTAGAGAGGACTTTACAGCCCTAACTTCGCCCCTTTAATACAGGCATTTTTCATTTTCATTTCATTTCATTACTTCAAACAGCAATGACAAATGAACCATCAATAAATTTATCCATCAAAATCTTGTTATTTATTAATTTACATATATAAAAGTAAAGGTCGAACATTAATTTTACTACTTAAAAGGAAGTAAGAAGTAAAGTGTATCAACAATTTTAGGTTCAGTTAAGAGATCATCAATAAAAATGCTACGAAATACATTATAAATTCCTCAAGCAAATACATAGTATTATCCTTGATTATATACACCTACAATAGATAAACCATCTAATAGGAATATTTGTGGCAGTAATTTTGTTAGTTAGTGTGGCCCGCAACCACAGCTGTTTTAAACTGCATTTACATGGAGCTACACTAGCGCTCCACAATGGACCACAAAAACAGCTGATATTTTGAGACTCAAAATTTAACATTGGATGGGAAATCTATTTGTGTATAAAATCAATGGTATTATTAACCAAGTTATGGACAGTTTGTTTCATAACTCTAAATCGTTTTTAATTTTTGAAATTCTGTTCGGATATTTCATAAGCACTTTTAATCCTGTATTATTTATCTAATGTTAAATAGAAAAGTTTTTATTTAGCATACCCTTCACTTGCCAGGTCACATGAGCCACGGAATATAATCGAGACAATCTTAATTGCAAGAGGTAATGCATCATAATTGGTGAAAAAATTGCAATCAAACAATAACTTATTAATATTAAATAATGTGCACTACAATTCTCTGAAGTTATTATATTTTAACAACAATTAAGTTGCAGCTACATTAAAAAATAATCAATTAAAAGTTATTGCTAAGACTGCATTTTACAAATGATGCACTAACAGGCCAAAAGGTCCAATTATAAGGGGACAAAATTGCTAATATATGTGGCTCCTGAGGCAAATAGCAAACATTTAAAAATAACTTCTATTTTATAATCTTTTTAACTTGTAAATTATTTTATTTTTAAGACAGTGAATACAAATTTGTAATGAGGAAGGCTGGCATATTCTTTAAAATATGATGTACGTAAACCTTTTTTGGGCTTCTCGATATTTTCAATTAACCCCATAGCAGATTGATACCAAACAATACTTGCAAGCTGAAAGCTTATATCTAACCAAAGACTCACACAATGTCGCAAATGTGAAAGTAATGTTAAATAGTTTACAGGTGCGTGTTACGAAACTAAGTGTGTTGTGTGGACTTACTAACTATGCTCATTATATTTTCATTTTTGGTTTTTGAATATATCTGTTTGATTACAAATTAATCTTATGTTTAATAATTTAGCTTATATCTGGTTGTATTTAAAATGTATTTATATTATTGTATTATAACCAAGAATGTATTATATAATTTCGAGTACTTTATTTAGGCGCATAAGTTATAATTGTGTTTCTTTAGTTATTGAGGTTTTTTTTTTTTTTTTTCATCAAATGTGCCTTTTTATTGTGATTAATAATTTTGCCTGTGCAACTAATCTGTACCTGTGAAAACAATAAATACATTTATTATTTTTATTATTATTATTATTACTTTGTACATCTAATCTCATGAGTACTCCCAAATCGAGGAATGTTCCTAGCATTCCAAAACATTATTGATATTGTAAAGAAAATCTGTCATATTTGATTTCCTATGGAAGTTCATCACATAGCATTTCATAAATGCAAAGATAATTTATTGTACATGAACTTTGTTCAACAAGTGAAGTACTGACTCAGGTAAGCTGGGGATTTGAACCTTGGACAACCTTCTGCAGTCTGAAGCCCTAACTACTGAGAAGTCACTATAGCAATAAACAACATTTTACTGACATTTTAAATTTTGATAGATGAACTATTTTGGTTATAAAGTGGTTGATTGTGAGCTATGAATGTTGCCTTTACACCCAACTTTTCATTTACACGTAATGAATTTAAGCAAGCTTTTATTTCACCTTGAACTGTCAATACGTATTGTATTCAGTGACACTTGTGAGAGTGATGGGTAACATGTGATCCGTGAATCTGAACTTATTAGAATACAAAGTAAATGTAATATGTCTTTTAGAAGTATTGGGTAAAAATGAGTCTCAAATTCATTTCTTAAAAGGTGATATACCATTGAAACAAAGCAAAAAATGTGAAATATCAATTTTCAAGATAAGGCTGAGAAAGGTACATGTTGTAATTACAAATTGTCACATCTGCTTATCTCTTTAAAATTGGAATATTTGTTATTGTTTTTTGCCTTTGAGATTGTCTAGTGTAGATAAAAAAACCAATGTAAGCCAGTTTTGCAGTCCCATTTAGGGCTTAGAAATAAACAAAAGATGTTTAGGTTGAATTTAGAAAGAAAATTACCTACTTAAGTCAGTTTAAAAGCTATAACCAGTAAGAAAAAAAAAACTGCAAAAGAATGGATCAGAATTATTGTATTTAAGGAAGGGCTGGTGCCAATACCAATGAACAAGATTTCAACGTTTTATGAGCTGATACCAAGTAGACTTAACAATCCGCTTACAAATAATATTTGCTATGTGGAACCTAAACATCACATGGAACTCTGTGATTTACAGGTGGATGAGAATTTCTTTTCTCGTAAAGGGACTAGGATGGATCTTTTCAAAATTCTTTCAAATGATAGATACCGGTATCTAAATTTAAGAGATTTTGAGCTAAAAATAAAATATATGTTTAGTAGTACATATTTATTTGAGAAGAATTTTTCTCAGATGAAATATGTCGAGTCAAAATACAAGATCTGTCTTTTGAGATAGTCAGCTGGAACATATACATGTGTTGGTTATTTCAGCAACAGGGGTCAATATGAACCTTGATAAGTTGGTTTAAGAACATACAAAACTTCATTGTTTACTTTTTTCTGCAGAGCGAGGAGATAAAAATTCATTTATAACGAGGTATGGGAGTCTCGGTTTCCCAAACTACCCACTAAAAAACTCCTCTTCTGCTAAGACTAGCCTGGAACCGTTAGTCACATTTTTTTACTTAAAAAGAGGATCGTCCTTCTTACCATTCCCCATAGACTATTGATCTGTGCGGAGAACTTATTCAGACAGTAAGGAGACGAAACAGTACAGTAGAAGGTACTGAAGGTACATGTCTCTCTCTCTCTAATCACCTGAAGAAAGTGCCAGTGGTACAGAACATTTGTGATTATGTCATTATTTTGTATTTGTTTACTACTACTCTGGTGTTAGTGGACTTGTCTTCTAAGGTAAGTTTTCTCATGTCCTATCTCTCCAATAGGCCTATACTTATTCCTGGCCTAGTGCCCTTTAACCTAACATAAAAAATTAGTTATGATAGAACTGGTGAATTCCTTGCTTAATTCTTTTTCAAATAAAAACTTTATTTGATCAGTATATTTCCGTTACAGTAGGGAATCGTGTCTGTAGCCCACGAGTCCTAATAATACTATGTGGGTCCTTAGAAATCAATTCTATTCGCCCACGAAGTAGCATAGTGTGTGTAACATATGACTTAAAAATTTCTGTGATTATTTGGTTAATTAAATTGAAGTGGTAATGAGATTAGTTACATTGTTTTCAAAGAAATCGTGTCTGTTTCCCCTTAATGGATATAATTTTCACTAAGAAATAATATATCATCAAACAATAGTCATACATATATAATTTACTCGATAACAAATCTATTTTAGAAGCACATACTTTTTAATCTAACTATTTGTTCAGTCTATTTTTGAATATTTCTCATATGATATAGATCTTTCAACTATTATTCTATAAATAGGCATTTGTAACATGTGATACAATATCTAAAATTATGATCTGTTAAATCAACACTTATGTAATCTTAATTATCCACATTAGACTTAACAAAAAATTCTGAAGGTTAATTGTCAACTCTTCACCTTTTAATGGTATATTAATTTTTCAAGCAATTTAAAAATAACCAATGCCATGATATGTACAGCAAAATGTAACGAAGTTTATTTAATTTGAAGTGACTTTAAAAATGTGTTTATCTTTTATTATTTGCAGGCATAAAAAATAATTAAGACTCAATTTTTTTGCTATTTGTTTAAATTGCTACATGTCATGAATTATTTATTTAATGATGTAGATGTACATTGTCAAGAACTTGAAGAGTGCTAATAGTTAGACTAGAAATAAGGTCTGGACAAGGTTTCTGCAGTTAAAACTTTTACTACAATGCATAATGAATCTCAACCTCAAAATTATTGGAGGGCAGTTAGTTATTCCTAGACAGTTATATTTCCTACAAGCTAAACATTATACAATATAGTTGGTATTGGAAATGCTCTTAAGATGGAGTATATAACACAACAGCTATCACTTATCCAGAAGAAGATGAAGTTGTTGTTTTAAAAGGGCCAAAAATGTCAGCTCACAAACGCTCCTTAAATCATGAAGGAGCCAGATTCTTCAAAGTTGAATTTGAAAAGAAATGCTGGAGGAACCCAATCCACATCCAGCACACATACTGTACTTCAGGTTGAGCTTGATTATTAAATAAAATTTACAATAGTGAGTTTACACAAGCATATTTTGTAAAAATGCTGTTTTGATTTCAAGCAACGAGAATATTCTTAGTCTTCCATTTACAAATTTTGTATGGGAGCAGTACCTTTTAAATCAGCTGTTTTAATATAAGAACATGTAAAGTGGTTTTCATCTAGCAATTGCTGGACAGCTAGTGTTTTTGGCTCAAAGGGTTAAGTAGACATGCCTGTTGTTATACGCAATTGATGTGTTTAAACTAAACCCCAATTCATCTAAAAAGGAGCAGAATGCATATCTCCATGCCAGAATGTTTACATATTTATTACCCTATACAACTCTGTGTTTTAGCATTTTCATAGCTTGCTAGTTTTTGCCTTATGTGAAGACTCTAAGAGCAACAATATAACTGGTATAAAATGATCCTTTAGGCATTTCTGTATTGAAAGTTCAATCTGATTAGTATCTCGGTTAATTCTGCAGTTTTAACGAGCCATACATTTTCTCTTAGGACTTCAAATTTAAAACTTAGCTTTACATATTGTCCAACCTTAACAACAATAGGTGTGGACAGAGTACTTTTGAACTAGTGGAAAGAGCCCATCGTAAACCAGATGTTGTTAGCAGAGCTGAACTAACCCTATTTATAACTTTACTGTGCTCTACAACAACTAATAGGATTCTAGTTATGATATGCCATTCTAATAATATTCAAAAATGATTAAAAACTATCACTCTTGTTTTGTGATTGAATTTTAATAATTATTTTCTTATGAAGATTTTAATTCAGTTTAGATTATTTTTTTCGGGTTTGGTTCTCCATCAAGTTGTCTCTCATGGATGAGTGAGAGGATCTTTCAAGTTGTGTGTTGTGGGTGGGTGGGGGGGTTCATCATGTCCTGTGTTGTAGGAGGGTTCATCAAGTTGTGTAGTGGGGATGAGTGAAAGAGTATTTTTTTAAATTATAATAAATGGACCATGTTTTATTGGTGTTATACATCAAATTAGCATTTTCTTCTTCAAACTGTTTTCTGTTGAAAATTAATATAGATTGGCCAATATACTCAGGTTCCATAAGTTCTACACTTGTTTTTCAATTCTTAATTGTCAGTGCCAATTTGAACCCTAAAATATAAAATACTTTTGGTGAAATTTTATAGTTTGCTATCTTTTTCTCCCCTTTTGAGTTCAATTTAACAATAAGTAACAGGCTGATAAAAGTATGACTTGGGAACAAAGAACTTCTTGTAGGCAAGTAATTTACAGCCTTATTCATAGTTCAGTACTTTGTCCTTTACTGCCAATTTTCCAAGGACTTTATTAAGAAAGTCTATATTGATGGTATAGCTGACCAAGTCAGCCTGCAGACCTCTAAAAAACAGAACTGATATCTACAAATAACCAGTACAGTTTTTTAAAATTATTATAAAATTTAGAAGCAAATTCCACACTCTACAAAAACAGAGGTAGTGTGTATAATTAAAAATAAAAAAACAGACAGATCAAAGACGGCCATAACAGGTTTTTGTCAATGTTGAACTCGAACATAATGAACAAGTATTTGGAAGATTGACATCCCATCTTCAGAAGCTATATAAGGAAGTCAGCAGATAAACTAAAATCATGAACCATTATTGTATAGCTGTTGATTAATAGTCTTGGGATGTTAGTAAATAAGTCCTGCATACCACTGCTCTACCTCTTGTTCTTCCATTGTTGAGTATTGTACTCCTGTGTGGCTTAATAGTGCATATGTATGAGAGTTCAGCAACCAGCTAAATAAGGTCATAAAGTCAGATAATGGAATCATTGATAGGAAAAAAAGTACTACCTTGTTTTCAGTATTGAGTAACATATCGACCCCTCTTGAGAAGATGCTCGTGTGAGAAAATATGGTAAAATCATATCCATTCTTGATCAGTTTGCACAACCTCCCTAAGCTAGAAGATTGGCTCAGTTTAAACCATACTTATGTACATCTTCCCAGTTAAGAGAGTAGAAATCTTCTCATTCAATATTAACTAACTGGGAATTATCCTGGGAGTTATACAGTGGATGAAACAAGTTTCTACTTTCCAAACCAACAAGAAAAAATCTGAGGAAGGAAGGATTTGGCTTTACTGAACTGATTTCCACTTTTAGCTGTGAAAAATTTCTTGTTAATACATTAAGTACTTAGTTTATTTTGAAAATGTAATGCGAGTTGTTAAGGTTGGACAATATGTAAAGCTAAGATTTAAATTTAAAGTCCTAAGAGAAAATGTATGGCTCGTTAAAACTGCAGAATTAACCGAGATACTAATCAGATTGAACTTTCAATACAGAAATGCCTAAAGGATCATTTTATACCAGTTATATTGTTGCTCTTAGAGTCTTCACATAAGGCAAAAACTAGCAAGCTATGAAAATGCTAAAACACAGAGTTGTATAGGGTAATAAATATGTAAACATTCTGGCATGGAGATATGCATTCTGCTCCTTTTTAGATGAATTGGGGTTTAGTTTAAACACATCAATTGCGTATAACAACAGGCATGTCTACTTAACCCTTTGAGCCAAAAACACTAGCTGTCCAGCAATTGCTAGATGAAAACCACTTTACATGTTCTTATATTAAAACAGCTGATTTAAAAGGTACTGACTTCTCCCATACAAAATTAGATAAATTAATAAAACTTCAGGTTATATTGCAAACAGATTTTGTCTATACATGAATTAGAATATATATATATATATATATATATATATATATATATATATATATATAACTTAACTTAATAAGTCAGTGTAAAAAAACATATATATATATATATATATATATATATATATATATATATATATATACATACAGACATAAAATCAAAACAACATTGACTCACTCACTCATCACTGTATCTCAGAAACTAATAAACCTCTAAGGCTGAAATTTTGTATGATGATTGGCTTTATGTTGTAGGTATACCATGAGAAAAGATTTGGAAATATTCTTCGTTTTGGAATGGCAGCCATTTTATTGCTGAAATTTTGAAATATCAAAGACAGTGAATTCCTATTTTGTCTGTAGTAGCTAAACAAACATTGAAAAAATACTATCATTCAGATAAAAGGATTTTAGACGATCTAGAACTTTGTTACTACATGACTTTTTGCTCTATCTCACTTCGATTACCCTTTGGTAGAGTTAGATATTTCTATTTCTGTATTTGACTCAAAACGGCTACTTTGTTCATTCTGAAAGTAGACCTATGTTGTTTTCTTAACAAAGAAACTTTTACAACAAATACAACAAACATAATTTTGCAGGTAAAATGTATAGAATTACAGCTTTCTTTATATCGCAAAAAACGTGTTAACAAGGCGAGAAACCACTGATCCACAATGGAAAAGTAGACTTACATGAGACTAAAAGTAGAGGATGGATCAGAAGGTACCACAGCTGGGGGGATAAGCAAACGTAGAGAACTAACTACCACATAGCGAAGCAAGGGCAGTCAGCTAGTTGTTAATTAGATTTTATATTCTTGTTAAAATTGTGATATAAGTCTGTGGAACAGCTGTCTGGCTCTATATGTGAAAATATATGTAAATTTGTGTTTGGTGATTATCGTTTTTAATACCTACATGTCTATTAGCTATGTTGAACCGTCCCTAGCACTTAGCCACACATGCCATGACATAATCTACAATGCTGATAACACACTTACACTTTTATCTACTAACTCATGTTTGCTGCTCTACACCTACACTCAACTGCTTTCTGATGTATAATTTGGACTGTAATTCATTTCTCACTGTTCAATATAAAAAAATGTATGCTAAAATGTTGGGACTGAGGACGATTTACATTTTGAAACCAAATATGGTAATTATAGACTATTTCCTAAAAATAATGTTGTCATTTGACTTACAGCACAGGCCTGTAATTACAATAGTTAGTAAAGTAAATGATGAAAATGTTAAGTAATGTCTTTTAAGAATGAATCTACTACAGTAAAAAAAAATATGTTTGTTACTATCAATTACAACTCACAATTTGATTTTGAAATTTAATTAACTGCTTTATATTGCTATTGCTGATTTCATATAAATATTCCTTTGTGTTTTCTATAGACAGCTAGCATATTAGATTAGTAAACTGCAAAATTGAAAATAACACTTTAAATTGTCAGTTCAGAATAAAACACTAACTCAATTTGATGAGAATAAGTCCATTCTGAGTTATGTACTTAAAGTGGTAAAAGGTTCTAAAGAATTTTACTCAACTAAGATCAAATGAACAATCAGCATGAGAGTACAGTAGACTTGTATGCGAACAACCAGATTGTGCGTATAAATGCTTGTTTACACAAGGCATGTAAACAAGCTGATCAAGTTTCCTGTATGTGGAATGTATGTGTTAAAAAACATTCTAAGAGTCCATACACAGAGCTAATCCTTACACCTCCAACACAACAATATCAAGAATCAATAATTTCTTTATTGCTAATACAAAAATTGCCTTCTCTAACAGCATTTTTTTCAATAAAACCTGACCCCTCACTTAAACATGAATAAAATTTACAAACACCTTTATTAACTACTACCGTATCAGTCTTTTTTTTAAAAGTCTTATTTGCAAATTAATCATCCATTAGTATGACATGAACTCATCTACTGTATAAACTGCTTAATATCAATTTAATTTGAGGTTTAAATTACTGGTTAGTTTCCTTGCTGACATAAACTTTCAATAAGACTGGTACAACTTATATTTGATCCATTGGTTACTGAATAATTTTAAACCAATGGACCCTACCCCTTATTTAATGCACTACAAAGGTGTAATCAGACCACTACCTAAAACATAACTTCACTGCAGAGCACTGCCAAAAACACAACTTCAATGGTAAACTCTGATTTATTTTTGGGGTACTGACCCACCCGCCTGTACATACACATACAATAGTACTTAACCACCCACCCGCTCATACATGTACAATGGTAATGACCCACCCGTCCGTCCGTACACATACTGTGGTATAGGTATTTTGCATGAAGGGGTGTTCCCTCGTAAAAATAAATAAGAACTAGTATAAAAATATTTATGCTGAAAGACAGGAAATAATCAGACAACTAATTAATTCAAACCTCTATTTGGTTCACAATAATATTATAACGTGCAATTATTATGCATCACTACTTGGTTGTAACCAGTATGTGTATGAGTGGGTCATAAACGATGTAATATGTGGGTGGGTAAGAAAGTGCGAGTGGTCCCTATAGTAAAAAAGTACTGATTCATTAGTAGTTTGATTATAGTTCAGTGGGTTCAAGGCATGAACATGGTTTGAACTGAACATGAATATTATCTAAATTTATACAAAATTCAAGTTCAAACATAAAATCAGGTATAATACTCTATCAACAGGTCAAGTGTATTCATTTATTACCTGATTTGAGCAGAATGTGTTTTTCAACAAAGCAAGTACATTTCTTTACTGTTCAAGCAAAGTAGCTAAAGTTGTAATATGTTGAATTAAGCTCACTCAAAACATATTTCATTATGTTGACTGGAACAGTTATATGCACATAAAAAACAGAATTACTGTCATAAAACTTTGTCAGTACTGAAATAAACAAGTTTTCCGCAAAATTAAACAATATTTTCCCAGAAAATATAGACCTGATTATACCTACTCTTGGTGAAAATGTCAAGATTTGCGAAGCACCCAGAAAGTGCATAACAACCAAAATTGTTGCTAAAATGTTACAATCCACAAAAACTGAACGCAAAGAAAACAAATACAAGCGTTATGTACTTAATTATGCAACAAAAATTATGTAATTAATTATTTATTTATTTCAACTAGGTGATTTAAAATGTTATTTATACATTTAAAATTAAAATTAGAGCCATAGCCAATAAGTTGTAGGCCTAAGTTCAAACTAAGACTTTACAAATTGAAAGTAAAACTATATTGTATGGTATTATAATAATAGTTGTTAAAGTAAATATTAGTTTAAGGAAACTGCAATATTACCTTGATTTATAATTAGGGCTAATAATGTTTGGAAGGGTAGTACGACCTGCCTTTTATGCCTCTACACCAATACCATTGCAAAATAGGTTACTAATACTAAAAGAAGGTTAAAGCAGAAGGATTTGTGCAGAGTGCAGACAACTATTTACAGGTTAGCCAACAGAATAACATTTGAACAATTTTCATTTCTGCTGCAATATTATTTGTGATGATTATATGTGTATTTTTTAGGAAGATATCATAAATAAAAACTATATAGCCTATCGTATAACACTGTGAAATATTTTATATTCATACAAACATAGTTTACTACTGTTGAAAATAGAAAAATGTGAAATTGGAGCTACTGTTGCTACAGTTTTTTGGGGAATTATTTTGAAAATACAGTATACATAAATTTTGAAGCTCACATAGAGAATCTATGAAAAAATATCAAATTGTTTATTTATAAGAGAAAGACTATTAAATTTAAATTATTACTTTACAAATTTAAAAACTCTTTTATTCCTTAAATATTATGGCATAATAAAGGGTGATTTTTTTATTGGTGCTTTTTTTAATACTAAATATAAAAATGAAAAACAACCTGCATTGACATAAAAATGGATTTATTTGAACTACAGTGTCATGACATTAACGTTTAAAAATGATTTCTGGCATATGGGCTCCATTTCGTTCGCGTAGAAAGCCCAATCGAGTAGTCCAATTTTCGAATACTCTTTCCAGCAGCTGTGGTTGAATTCCGCCAATAACTCGACGAATGTTAGCTTCCAATTCATTTAAAGTTTGTGGCTTGTCAGCGTATACTTGAGACTTAACATATCCCCACAGAAAGTAGTCTGTTGGCGTGATATCACACGACCGTGGGGGCCAGTTGACACTACCTCTAAATGAGATGATACGTTCACCAAATGTTTCTGCCAAGAGGCCAATTGTGTCGTTTGCCGTGTGGCACGTCGCGCCGTCTTGTTGGAACCAGACATTTTCTAAATCCACTTCAAGTTCGTTTAGCTGAGGAACGAAAAAGTCCCGTAACATTGCCCGATAGCGTTGACCGTTTACCGTAACAGTCTGGCCAGCATTGTCTTTAAAAAAATAAGGGCCAATAACACCACCTGCCCAAATGGCGCACCAAACGGTAAGTTTTTGTGGATGAAGGGGCACACCAACAAATTCTTTTGGGTTTTCATTACTCCAAATCCGACAATTCTGTTTGTTGACAAAGCCGCATAACCAGAAATGAGCCTCATCACTGAAAAAAATCTTGCCTGCGAAAGCTGGGTCACGTGTTATCTTATTTTGAGCCCATTCAACGAAATCAAGACGCTTGCGATAGTCTAAACGTTTCAGTTCTTGCACCAATTGAATCTTGTATGGATATAGGCGTAGATCCTTCCGTAAAATATTCCTTAGAGTTGAATAGCAGATCGCTAATTGCTGCGCACGATGACGAATCGACACACTTGGATCCTCTTCAACACTACGAGCAACAGCATCAACAGCCTCTTCGGTCCTTACTGTGCGGCGTCTCTGCCGATGCTTGTCAACAAGAGTGTGGGTATTACGAAAACGATTAACCAAAGCTCGAATACCTGACTCTGATGGACGATTATGAGGTCCGTAAATCGGACGAAGAGCTCGGTAAGTTGCCCGAACTGAACTGCGGTTTTCAAAATAAATTTGCACTATTCGCAAACGCTCTTCATTTGTAAGTCTGTTCATGGTTACACAATAATACGCACTAGACAATACAAATATTGAAATGACATATGATAATAAGCAAAGATCAGCTGTTTTATTCGAATTTAAATGTTGTGTTTAGTAGTGGTGCCAACTTAAAAAACGCACCAATAAAAAAATCACCTTTTATATCCTAATTTGAAATATGCTGTTGATATTTGGAAAACACAAAACATTCAAGATGAGTATTCAAACTACAGCAGCAGTTAGGATAACATTTCGAATTTCTGGAAAATTTTCATATAGATAAATTTCCAAGGGACATTTCATTTTACCTTTTCCAAACATCTATATTTATCAGACTCTACTTTTTGTTTAAAATCGTCCTGAATATTTTAAACAAACTAAAATAAGAAACAAACCCTATACAA
This sequence comes from Stictocephala bisonia, assembly GCA_035578905.1. NCBI lineage: Eukaryota > Metazoa > Arthropoda > Insecta > Hemiptera > Membracidae > Stictocephala > Stictocephala bisonia. Next base: position 317,516 of record JAQJVL010000779.1, on the reverse strand, counting down.
AATTACCGTATCACAATACAACATTTTGTCAGAAGAATCTGTTTTATAATAGAATAAAATTATTTAATACACACTCAGTTGACCTCAAAGAGGAGCAAATTTGTAGAAAAATTAGAAAAAGTCGATAAATTATTAGAAAAAGTACTCTTACTAAAAAGCTGAAGATTTCCTTGAAGACATTTATTAAAAGATAAATTTACCAAATTTGGTGTATTTCAATGGTTTAATTCAAGGTGTACCATGTTTATATTATCGTCAAAATATTGATAATTATTGAACTATTATTATATTATTTATTTGATAAAATTTATTTATATAAAAATTTTTAAATTTGTTTGTTAGCTTAGGCAATTAAAAAAACGTTAAAAGCAATAAATATTTATGATTATAACTAATATTTGAATATTCCATAGAGAAGCAATGCACGAGCTAAGATTGAATGAAATCAATTTTTATTCCAAAATTACAACACATTATCGTTTTAATGATAATATTTTTATAAAAACTAAAATGATGTATTCACTTTTACATTAATTTGTTAGCTTATCAAACTAATGGAAGTAAATAGGTTTTATTCTAAAAAAACCAAACTCGGTGGGGATATGTTCTAACTCTAAGCAACCAGCATATTTGCCGTAGTCCCTATAAATACTATACTGGTAAAATCATCAGTTCAGGGGCGAGAAAAAAATTTATTCGTTTGTAAGATCAACAAAAGTTACAATTTTGTCTGCTGATATTGTTTCCAAATTACTCAAAAAATTACACAAACATTTTTCAACAATTGAGTTGTTATTGGACATGATCCTGCAAGTTGAGTTGAGTGCAATAGGCACATTTTTAATAAATTGTAAATAATTGTATTGCACACAACATAAACTTGGGCACTTCAAGCAGCTGATATGTTCTATTTAAAAATTCCATTAAAACATTAGTTCAGGTTATCAATGGAGTTTACAAGGATTTAACCTATATGTCACGTTTTCTTCTTCAATGTACAAAAAACCTCTTTCATTCGCCGGTGATACCATATCACCATTTACGAGTAAAAAACGTAAATTTTTTCCTCATTCCACAGACTATTGATGTGTGCGGGGAACTCCTCATTCAGAATAAGGTGGGGAACCGGGACAGTAAAAGGTGAATATTACTACAAGAGATTGACAACCTAAACCTGGATTCGAACCTGTACAATCTCTAATCCAGGTACAAAGTCCTGTCGCCTTTGACCGCTTGGCCACTAGTCATCCAAGAGTTGGTCAAGGTTAGAATGTACTTTATAAAATTAAATGTTTCATGCTTGACAGACACATTATTTTCACATTGATTGCGTTAAAATTAATGATTCCAAAATAATTGTATTTAATTACACAGAAATAAAAATGTATAAATATGATTCCACTTACCTACATATTTCGATTTTGTTTCAGAATTTGGCTACATTAAGAGATTTGTTATATTGCTAATAATTTTTAATTTGAACTATTCCAACATGCATGCTTGCCACAATTTGAGTTACAAGTGACATTCAACGGAGATATATACTTTTTACGATTTTATGTGTTTACGTTGTCTTTGACAACGAAAGGTCTCATTTAATAAAATTTAAATTATTAGAACACTGAAGTTCATTTCTACAAATTATAAATTAAATTAAACAAAGGTTATTGTTGTAGGTTGACAGCTATCACTTGCAAGGGATGTGCCACTTGCGGCCCACTGAAGATTAACCTAACATTCAACTGTTCCTTGGCATTAGATAACGATCTTATTAGTATACCTTACAGCTACCACATGCACATACTGTACATACAAGATACATTATATATTGTGGCATATACAACACTAGTCTTGTATCACTTTCTTACGTTATTAGATAAGAAAAAATCCCTTTTAAAGATAGGTTCGATCTAATACAAATAATGTAAGTACATCGCTCGTAATAATTTACTATGTAGAATACATAATTTTAATAGGCTATATTATATTGTTTAATATATATATTTTTCACTGTCTCGGTTTTATTAATTCACATGAAGATATTAATTCATTAACATTTAAATCAATGAACGTTAAGCGTTCAACTTTATACTGTTGTGTTCATTCAAATATTAACGCCTATTATTTTTAAAAATTCCTGTATCCCTAAGGTTGTCCGAAAGTGGCATATCTATTTCATGGTTTTAACCCAATGGTAGATTTCCGTAATGAAATACTATGAAGTACTCTCACTTTGTTTTGGTATCTTTCAAGTACTCGTTAAGATACAAATGAGAAAATGGCTGGGCAGGATTCCTTAACTTATTCCAATAATGCATCACAACTAGAATATAGCATTGTTGCCAATATATTTTTAGCTAAACCACTGAAATTTGATGTGGAATTTATTGGTTGAGTTACATCATAAACATTACTGATTATCAGTTTATATACCACAACAAAGCACGGTAAACGGTTCGTAAAATAAATAACTATAAAATACAAACCACTTATTAACTCAATGCTTAAATTCCTGTTAACTCTTAATCTTTCTGTGAGACTTAATGCTATTATTACAAGCAATCCCCGATATTATAATACGAATACTTGGATAAGTTTGTTTATATTTGACCATCCAATAACTCATAACCGATGTTGAATAAGTTTCGAGCCATGTAAGATAAACATTATCCAACATCTTGGTAAATATTACAAAAACGAATTTTTTAAGTGTTCATTTGTTAACGTTACAGACATTCCCTTCCATTACATTACGAGATTTGTTTAATTACAACCAACACTAAATACATAAATTTGACATTTACTGTACTACTTTAAATTTAAGTATAGTTAACATGATATCTAAGAAAAATTAAGGCTGGGCCGCAAGTTGGTGTCCGTTCGTCTTTCTCCTGATTCCAAAGTCATAACTTAACCAATAATTAGGGGGTCAGTTCAAATCATTCCGCAAATGTCAGAAAAAATCCGGTTTGCCACAAGTGGGCAGGCCGCAAATAGGCGCACACCGTGTGCGGGTAACCAAAAGCTTACTAAGGTATCAGCCCTTTCAATCACCAGGTATCTGCATGTTGCCAGTCTGTAGAATCAATACGGAGCTGTTCATTACTCTACTGGCTGTTAGAAGTATCATTAGAAGTCCTGCTCTTATTATTAGCCTCATTAATGCTTGAGACCCTGTACGAACTAAATAATGAATATTAAATAAGATAATACTCTAGCCGCCCCAGTTACCCATTGTCGTGGCTCTGTCTGATTAAACAGACCCTCCCACCCAGTGTAAGACCTGTTGCTGGGTAGGTGGCATTGGTGGGGGTTGTACATCCATAGAGCAACACTCTATCATAGCACTGTAGCCCTTACTAGTGCTACCCCCCCCCCACCCATACACGTACAGTGGTATTGACCCATCTGCTCACCCATACACGTACAGAGGTATATTCTCTTTTTCACGATTTATCTCTTTTCCTTTCTCCCGTGATGTAATCATTCTTTACTCCCGGGTGTGAGTGCAAGTCCTTGACTTTCGCATTGATAGCTTGTAACAAAGGTCCGTTTTTGTGTTAAATAATTGGACATTGTTAAATCAACGATTTAATATTTCACCAAGGAATGATGATAAATATAATTATGAGAACATTTCTCAGATAGCCCAGAAAGATACTAACGAAACAAAACAAATCGGTACGTTTAAGAAAATACAATCAACATTGAGTTCATAGTTATCATTGCTTTCTGTTCATGTTATCATTCAGTGTACAAACGGATTTGATACCTTGTGTACCTAAATAATTTGACATTGTTTAAAAAAATTAACTTATTATTTGTGTTTTTAATTTGAACAATACATTGTACAGGTATTTATTTGTAGGAAATATGAATACAGTGACAAACATCATTAATTTTTTAATTACGTGTAAATACGAAACAGCTGCCATTATTGACGAAATATCGCATAAAATTGGAGGTTTTAGCGATTACTGACTGTGAACAACTGTACTTTTAATTACCGGCGAACGTCATAGTACCAACTTGCCAAAACCTAGGGCAATTACGAGCGTTAAGTATTTTTATATTATAAACTCGCAAATTTAATTGTTTGAAATAAGTAAATTCGCTTAGCCCGGAGAATAATTGTAAAATGATACAGTTGAAGTTGGAGTGTTCAAATAATGGATTTCATAATTATTAATGATTGCCCATTGCTTTCTTTTCAGGGGGAATAAGCTGGTCTTAATTCAATCGAAGAAGCAGTTGTTGAATGGATACGAAACCTGAATTTGAATATTTATTATCATATCTTTGTTATTTATCTTATAACATTTTTATGGATTGCATGATTCTTGTTATAGCACCTACTATTCATTGTTGTTAATTTATTAATTTAATATCACATGTATTGTTGCTCTTCTAAATATATTTAATCTAACGTTCTTTTTTTTAGTTAAATAAGTGTTTGGTAGATTTACTTTTTTAATTAACATAGGTCCTATATTATTCCTGTTTTTTGATAGTTGCCATAATTATGCTACTTGTAGGTGCAATTGTTATTTGTTTTTGCCAATATATGGTTTTTTATGTATTTATATTTAGTATTTCTATCTTTAAGATATTTATTTATTACTGCTATCTGTTAACACGGTTGCTTTTCTTATGTGAACTGTATTATTCTTTTTTTTCCATCTTTTTGTATTATGCATGTATGAATTGGCTGCTCACCGTTGGTAAAATAGATAAATAAATAAATTTAAGTCTGTGACGGGAGTTCAATATTTTAAACATTACAGTGGCACCAGACGGAGGCAAGAGTCGTGCCCGCGTTATGACCGTACAGTGTGCACTTCAACGGTCTACTGACAAAAATCTCCCGTGCGGGTTTTTTTGTACGGGCAGAATCGTGTAATGTGCAAAGGGCCTAAGACACAAGTACTTTGTACTGTAGATTTAATTTAATTTATACATTGTTTATTGTTGTTTTCAATTTTTATTTACTTTGGTAGCTGACTTTGAAAGCCATTCGATATATATTTGTATAATTAACGTGTTGTTGTGTATTTTTATTGAATATGTACCAATGAAATATTTTTATTTATTTATTTGAATATTTGATTGTCCTATGTTTCATACAATGGCCTCCAACCTTTTGTCATTTTGAAAGTAGCGTGGTGCTTAGAGCAATACCGACAGGATGTGATCAATTTAAATAGTATAATAACTTGTCTAATACGTATTTTTATAATTTGACCAAATATACTATACAGTTATGTTTTTTACTCTTAAAATACGTATGAAACTATGAGAAAATGTTAAGATATATTTTCTCATCAGGTGTTGTTATTTCCACAGTATTTCCTACTTTGTTCAATCCAGTCACCATTATTTAAATACTTGGACAGACATTTTTATCAGTATAATATGTGTCTAACTGTACGCTGCTGAATTAATTTTATATTACAATAAGTATTATTGTATTAAAATAAGTTATAATTTATTTGTTTAGCTATCAAAGGGAATTGAAAAAGAAAGTTACTTAAGTTATAAATACAATTATGAAAGGAAATAAATGTATTAATGTATTTTGATTAATTGGATATGAATGTATAGTTTCATGCAAGCGTGACATTCCTAATTAAATTGAAAATGTAATCTCACCAAATTACAAGTAGCCACACTAAAGTTGATAATTGCGATTAGCAATTGGGATTTTTCTCCTGATATTGTGTGAATCGTAATCCGAGTATTGCCGAGTACTGGGTAAATCCTAAATATGTTACAAAGGTGTGAGCATGAATATAATTTGAATTTAAATTATAATAGTTTTTAATCGTGCAAAATGATGCACTCGACATTTGAAAGTTATTTGTACTTCAAATATGAAACTAAAGTTTTGATTTCATAATTATTTGTCGATGGTTTTGGTAACGACGTTATTGTCAATAAAGTGCTTGTTGCCAAACTTTATTGACCCAGTACCACTGTAAGTGTATGGTGAGTGGGTCAATGTCAACATACTATAACTAAATTATATCTGATATATTTCTAGATGAAATGAACTGTAAAGCAAAGTATAATTAGAAATGCCAACTGCAAGATACCATTTATTGTGAAAATGGCCAGATTCGTCGATTGACAAAGTACAGCGATTAAAGCAATTAATTAAGTTCTGTCAATCTATCGAAAATACTACATCATTTAGGAACTGTTGAAAATGAACTATTTCTTCAAGATAGTAGTAATACTGTGAACATTATGTCAAACAGACACAAAACAATTGATTAATATGAATGAGATGTATTTGTTACTATTAAAGAGAGTAATCCTCATACAAAAACATTAATCAATAGCGTAACAGACACTTGTGTTTATCATGCTATTCAAAGCATGAAGTACAGTTGGCCCAGCCTAAAGGAGCGCGTGACCTCGGGGAGAGGTTAATAGAAGCGGGACAGGGTGGGGGTACTTTTCTAAAAACGTTATAATAATCAGGTGATTGCAAACAAGAAAATATTACTTACCGGTGTAATCGAAATGCACCGGTAGTTAATTACGTTGTATTAATTCTTTTTGTAAATATGACCTATCTTTTTAATTCATTACAAATAATTATCACTGTTTCTGAATTACTTTTAATTAGGTTTAGAAAACATTTCTAATAATCATAATTGACTGTTAACTTATAGTTATTTATAGTAACATCTAAATAGTATTTATTTAATACCTTTCTAATTTATTTAAATAATCTCAATTAAATGAAAAAATAACAGGTGGTTTTGAAAATTTAAAAATACACGGTAAATGTTGCCTTTTGCATCATCTGTATGATCATAACATAATATTATTAAATAACAAACGGAACTTTAATACTTGTTTAAGGATATGTACAATAATTATTAGTCTTTTGTCGCAAAATCAAATAGTTCTACGCTGTGAGAACGGTTAGTATAGTCGAGTCTGCGAGCACAGATAGGCTGGGTGGGCCATCTGTATTGATGTATTTTACGTGACGGGTTTACACATACAAACGACTTGCAAACATCATTAACCAGGTAGCCTGGTAGTTGCGTGTCCATACAAAGCGACCACAGATGGCATTACGATCCAACGACAGAAGTTTCTTCTTGCCTTATTTATTCCTTACTTAACAACTTGCCACCATTCACGGATATACCTTATGGCACGACCACTAAATGCATTCAAGACGAGTACACGAAGCAAATTTAAATTCAAAGCTGAATAACTTACGTGACATCTGAGTAAACAGGTTTACAGTTTACTTACTTATCACTAACCGTTTGTTTACCAACAATAGTCCAGATGATGGTATCCAGTGGACAAGTCTTCGGCGCCGTTCCGGGGTATGAAAAGGGCCTTGAAAAACAAATCTAAGTGAAGACCACTAGTGCAGCACCAGCACTGTTGAATAGGCCAGTTGAAGCCCACAAGGACTTACAATAAGAAAGAATTTTCTTGAAGTAATCCGAGAAAGGCATCCCAAGAGGTCTTTACTAGGTGGGAGTCTCGCAGATCAGGAATAAACTTCAAAATGTGAGTTCTGACGTTTTATAACGCATTTCCCATTATAAAAGATAGTTTCCTTTGCCGTAATACAATTTATTAAATATAAAGAATAAGAAGCCGTCTCTAAATTACGCAAAGCTAAAATGGTATTTTCAGTCCCTTCTCCCCCCCCCCCTGTGTAACACACTTGTAAGGGTAACACTAAACCCCCCTCAAATATTACGTAACGCTGTCACCGACTCCCCTTTCAAATTATTTTCATCCACTTTCTTGCATATTTTGATTTATGACAACGTAATTGTTTAGATTTTCTTCCGTTTGTTTTCTAACTGGGGGGGGGGGGGGAGAGAATATATTACTAACTTTAAAATCTTTTTGAAAAATCTTATATTTTGAGGAACCTATCAAATATTGTGAAATAATTTTAACAAATTGTTGAGGTTTATTAGTTACGTAATGCTGTTTAGTCCCCCCCACCCTCGTAAAGGTGCATAACGCTGCCAAAAAAACCCTCCCCCCTCTGGGCATTACGTAATTAAGGGGTGTCCCCTAAAACTTCAAAAATTGGAGACTGAGCTTGGTGTATTACAATGACAGCAGATGTTGACTTCTTATAACTTATAACTTCTCAGTTTTTGCCAAGTCATTTCCATGCAGAATATTAACTAGCTAGAATCACACTAGTCATGGTTAATAAGTTGGTTTTTTACGTAATTTGGAAATAAACCTGAGAATTGAGAACAATGGAGGTCGTTTTATTTATATGGTATCTGCGTACAAATGAAACTATTTCTATTTGCTTTTTACAATCTTTCTACATATTTGTTTACCTTAGTTACGTTTCCAGATGGTTCTAAAATACAATTAATATTTTTTATTAGCAATAAAAATGTTTTTGTGTGATAATAAGCGCGCCTTTCCCAAGGGCAACTCTTGAGTCGACCTTGATTTGCGTTGGAAATACACTCTCTACAGGTTAACTTGGAAGACATTAGTCCTAAATTATATCCAGCGATGCATTAAACTTAATTATAAACTATAGTTCAAATTGAGGAAAAGCAAGTAATGTTTGTTAGAATCTTATATTAGTTTGGCATTGGTCGTATAACGTAAATTAGTAATTTGAACTAAATTAAATGACACACTATTGGTATTTGTTCCATTAATGTTATATTTGCAAATAACTTACAGAACATCTGATAATAGAATTCTCCAACCCTGACGTTGCAGAAACAGGTGATATGAAACAGATTACAAATACCACTTCAAACCAACACAGTCTATGTTTGATAAAATTGTCGATCATTCTAAAAGTGCCTAGTCATTCTAACACTCATTTCATTTCTGGTTTAAGTATTCATTAGGTCATAGTGTGAGAGGGGGGGACACTTTTAGCTGTATTAGCAATATTCTTTTAAACTTCGTCACCTGTACAGTACATTACTTCGTTGGATAGTAAATGAATTAAACTTATTTTAACTGAAATATTGCGTATATTATAAAGTATAGTTTACTGCTCACAATTGGGAGGTATTAAAAAATCATTAACACACGTTGAAATAGATGAACTAACAATTCATAACTAGATAACATTAAAACTAAATCGTAATCAATGTAGGTGGCTCAACCAACTCAAACAATCAACATTCCTCGCTCAACCAACTAAAACAATCAACATTCCTCGCTCAACCAACTCAAACAATCAACATTCCTCGCTCAACCAACTCAAACAATCAACATTACTCACTCAACCAACTCAAAAAATCAACATTCCTCGCTTAACCAACTCAAACAATCAACATTCCTCACTGTTGTGGGAGAGACTTTGAGGCAAACTGTACAAGGCTTTTTCGACAAGCTAGAAAATTTATATTTGGGCTATCATGCAGTTTCTTGCCACCTGACAACATTTTAAAACTTTTGCGTGAACTTTTTTTATCGCTGAATACGAATTTGATCTGTAGCAATTATTGATCGAAATATAACGGATAAACTACTTTCCGTTACGCCTCGAGATTACGCAACCATCATAAACACCAAATATTAACCACAAAAACCGACCCCACCCCCATATTCCCGCCGGAGAGACGGTCGGCAGGCAGTCCCGGAGGTCAGGCACCCGAATTTAACGCAAATGACGTATTTTTGTTGAGAAAATAGACAATTAAGATAAGTTTGGTTGGGTAGGTTGGTTAGGTAAGTAAGAAAGTGTATTTTTCGGGGAGAAAAATGTTATTCAAAAACCAAATATTCGTCTTCATAAAAAAACACGTAAAATGAAAAAAAAATGGAAAAATAACGATTTGATTTTTTTGTTCATTTTCAGATTTAAAAAAATAGTTTTTCGATGTTTTGGTAAGTAAACGTTTTTCGTAGTGGAATTCAACCTCCTCAAGATATATCAACTCATATTTCACCACTTTTTTCAACAAGAAATCGTTTATTCAGACGTGGAAGGCAAGAAAGTGCATAATTCGAATCCTCATTTGTCTTTGATAGCCATTTGTAAGGTAGGTGATAGGGAGAGCCCGTTGAAAACCGTAAGATTCCTTTATGCTCAAACTACTTCGAGCATTTAATCATTTTTTGCTTTTAGGTTATAAGGGGAAGAATAATTTTTTACCTGTCCTGTGAATAAAAAGTAGCTTTTTTACCCACACCCATAACTAAACAAGTTAACATCACAAAGCTCTACATTAGATTAAAAATCGTAAACACGCACCTCATATTTTATTGTTGACTGTGAACTCAAAAACTACAATCTAATAGGTGCAAAAACAAACTAAAATTTATTCTTGAAAATAATTGGGTAGAGGGTGGATTCCACGTCCTAAAAAACCACAATGGCATTTTTATTTTCTAGAATCAAACATTTAAGGTATGTTTATACGATAAAGGTATATATATATATATATATATATATATATATATATATATATATATATATATATATATATATATACATATAGTTGGCCTGAATCACGATATGTATCAGTATGTTAAAAAATGAACACAAGAGTATGAAGTCTCAATAAACCAAAACCAAAATGGACAATAATTTTGATGGAGCACTTACCGTTTAGAAAAATGAAAAAAATAAAAAAAATTTAATTGAATAAGATAGCTACTTACTCAGAATTTGACGAAAGAAAAAAAGTGGAATACAGTTGAGGTTTTGGGGACGATGTGCCCAAATGGGTGAAGACTTAACTCAAATTAAAACGAATCCAGTAATGTGTGAGTAGGTAGTGATGTGTCCGTACTAAAACGTACATCAATGTAGTAACGAAATTTACAGGTTTGCTAGCGATAAAACATGTCCAATTATTGATACTGTCCGGCTTGTGAACTTCTCACAGAGCTTCCGGCCAGAGCAGGCGGCCATTTCCCAAACCACTAGTCACCGCTGGAAGGTCGACAGCCCAGGCAACCCTACTGTATAGTATAGTAGCAATACACGTTTTTACCATCAGCTGGCCAAAACATGCTTTTCTATTCAACTATTTGGTTCGTGTTTATTATTATAAGGAGTCATACTGAACAATGGATGATTATTTAAGCTCCAATCTAGTGGACCATGAGTTAATATTATTAGTTTTTTAATGTAAAATCATCAAGAGTGACATTTAAAGTTTAACATATTTAACTTTGAAAAAAGTATATGTATACAAATTCTCAATTGTTTTACGAAAACCAACTCATGGTTAACTAGAACAGATCGTCACCTATTGAATGACACTTCAAATAATACTATACGATTATTATTACGGGCTGAATCATTGAAATAGAAACACACTTTTCTGTCGTTTTCTCGCGCAGGGAAACGGCACCCTTCACTATAGACTACAGACTCGAGAGTCAATAGGGGGCTAATCCACGCCGCTTGTTTGGCTTCTAATCACCATCAAAACAATTTCACTCCACTGACCAGTGACCAGCCGATTCCTTCATCTTCCACAAACCAATCAGTGAACTTCTACTCTAAACTTGTGTCGCGCCTAAAGAGTGCTTCACATAGGTACCACACATAATCGGCTTTATGTTACATACAATTATTTTGTGTTTTGGTCTCCTTTCATAATATGTCTGGAAGCATTAGTAGGGAAATTTATAAAACGGTATTTAGGAAAATCGGTTAACTTGCATATATTTCTTAAATCTTGCATATATGGGCCGCCTTAACCACATTCTCTTTTAAAAGTAAAATATTTATTGTGCTTTACATCATTAGGGAAAAGAAATGTAAAAGTTATGTTTAGTCTAGAGTGTTGAGAAATGTGAATGAGTAAGTGAGAAAATTTACATTTGCACATAGGTATCCACCATTCGTAGATTATACTTTTCCTTTATTTTAAGTTAAATTTGAACTCTGAGGAAAGAACAACGGCTACCAATATTTTCCGTATGCAGGTTGTATTTTGATTAAAATATAGTAACACTCGTAATGAACAAATAAATATATGTAGCTAATTACATAAAACTAATATGGATCCAATATAACTAATTTTTCTTAATTTTATTTAAATCTTGAAATAGTATTTCTAGACATGGTCACAATATTAAATCATCAATGAATGTTCGATTGATTTTGTTTTACGTTAATAAACCTTAAAGACACGATAAAGCAATAGTTATTTCACTAAATCAGTCTCAAGAACGTCGGTTTTTATACGTACCTTTAAGACACGATAAAGCGATAGTTATTATCTAAATCAGTCTCAAGAACGTCGGTTTTTATTCGTATATTTACCTTAGAGACACGATAAAGCGATAGTTATTTCATTAAATCATTTTCAAGAACGTCAGTTTTTATACGTATATTTTACCTTACAGACACGATAAAGTAATAGTTATTTCACTAAATCAGTCTCAAGAACGTCGGTTTTTATTCGTATATTTACCTTAGAGACATGGTAAAGCGATAGTTATTTCATTAAATCAGTCTCAAGAACGTCAGTTTTTATACGTATATTTACCTTGGAGACACGATAAAGCGATAGTTATTTCATTAAATCAGTCTCAAGAACGTCAGTTTTTATACGTATATTTACCTTAGAGACACGATAAAGTAATAGTTATTTCACTAAATCAGTCTCAAGAACGTCGGTTTTTATTCGTATATTTACCTTAGAGACACGATAAAGCGATAGTTTTTTCACTAAATCAGTCTCAAGAACGTCAGTTTTTATACGTATATTTACCTTAGAGACACGTTAAAACGATAGTTATTTCACTAAATCAGTCTCAAGAACGTCAGTTTTTATGCGTATATTTACCTTAGAGACACGATAAAGCGATAGTTATTTCATTAAAGCAGTCTCAAGAACGTCAGTTTTTATACGTATATTTACCTTAGAGACATGGTAAAGCGATAGTTATTTCATTAAATCAGTCTCAAGAACGTTAGTTTTTATTCGTATATTTACCTTAGAGACACGATAAAGCGATAGTTATTTCACTAAATCAGTCTCAAGAACGTCAGTTTTTATACGTATATTTACCTTAGAGACACGTTAAAACGATAGTTATTTCACTAAATCAGTCTCAAGAACGTCAGTTTTTATGCGTATATTTACCTTAGAGACACGATAAAGCGATAGTTATTTCATTAAAGCAGTCTCAAGAACATCAGTTGTTTTTGTTTTACGCCAATTACCTTAAATGTAGGTTAATTACGTCATCAAAGCCTTAAATGAAAATATTATTATTTTGCTTAATGTACCTAAAACACGTTACAGCGTACATATTTGAAACAGGTTCTGGTGAATCCAACTCAAATACTTCTAATCCTGTGGATCCCTAGCATGTTCCTGATTTGCAAGCTCTAACAAGAATTGTGTGTGCTTTACCGTTAAATTATAACAGTTTGAATTGCCGTTATCTATACAACTCGTTATTTTATATCACGAATAACAATATTTGAAATAAATGTTTATATTTCTTTAAATATTTATTAATTAGGTGTCCACTTTCACTGTGTAGCTAAACTATCCATGCTCATGATTAGTTTGTTTTAATAAATTATACCCTTATTTAGCAAAATAATATTGCAAACTATGTACCTGTTCGTATTGAGGTGGCGTAGACAGGCCCACAGCACAGAGACGTGTCACCAGCGGTGTTAACAGAGGTAATGGAATGGCAGTACCAGTACCACAGAGAGACAGAAATCACACTTTCGCCTGCGCTTGCGTCATGAGTAGCCCGCGGCGTTGCCTTGACTTCCATGCGTGGCCCAATACCACTTTCAGGCACGGGTCTACCGTAGGCACGGACATCAGGCACGTCACCAATGTCATAAGCTCACTAACAATCTCATAATCATGACCGTGGACCTTTTTATTTTCTCTCAATCTTTTTTCATTTTCAGGAAATGAGATTTAAAAGAAAGTTGACCTCTGGAAACGAGTAATCCTGAATAAAGTATAAAAACTAGTTTTCATCAATATTTATTTTTTAATTTTACGGCCAAAACAAGTTAAATTACAATAATTACCAATCTTAGATCAGTAATGCAAGCATTCACGAAATGTTTGCACCAACCCTACATCATTGGTATACACCTGATTTGCATGTTTGGGCATCAAAACAATGTAACCTTTCACTAAATTTATGATCAGATATATTATGAAAATCAGATGTATGCATTGAAACCACTGATGCAGAACTCATTCATATTTACATTAAACTGACGTTTAAACACAAAAATCAGTTATGTAAATTAAAAAACTTCAATTTTAGTGTCAAATTAACTCTCCAAACATGCACATTACATATATAACATAGATAAATAAAGTAAGATAACATCGACGCTTAAAGCCATGCTGTAACAATTGGTTAGTTTATATGCTATAAAAGCATGTATTGATCAATTAATTTACATCTATCAATCAAAATCAATACATATGTTTCAGTAATAATACTGTTCTATGCTGTGGCTGATTCTTTTTCTACTTTATATAGATTATTTGCAACGAGCGTGCTCGAGTTCCGACAAAATTATTAACCAGGGACGCTCAAGTTGCGACAAGTGCCCGAGGGCCACAAAGCTAGTGCTAATTTGCGACAATCTCCCTGCACCAACTGAAATAACTGAAGTTTCGTTAATAAAATAACTAAAGTATTCAATGCTCAAATAATAAATAGTCATTCCAATTCCTGAAATGATCTTACTTAATCAAATATGCAAACAATGTCGAACAAACAGTATTGGACAAATGAAATTACTAAATGCTCTGACATTTATTTGAAGATGGGTAGGAGGGTACAGTATATATAATTTTGACCTTATTTTCTTGCTTTGTGTTTTAAATAAATACGCACAAACGAATGTATATTTGCTAATGTAAGGTGACTTTTTCCTTACATTAGCAAATTATTCAGTATATAGCGAACTAGACACTGAAGTAATGACGTTCGCAAAGTGATTATTAATGATTTTCAAAATACCCTTAAACCACAAAAAGTATCAATAAGTTAACATTATTGCTAAAAAATATCAATTTACACCTTTCACGACTACCTTCAATTTATTGTGTTATGCGCGTACCAACAAATCACCGTTCTTCAAATGTCATCTAAGTATAGTATATTTCGGAATTCCGTGTAAAAGGTTTTTAGTGAGGGTAGGAAATCTCGTTTTTAATGGTTTATAATACATATTCATTAGTAAAATATTGCCACCATATACTGTATACCAATCTGGTCAACATCAACATAATTAATCAAATTCGATAACTTTAATGGTGCAAAACCATTCAACACAATGACCTATTTTAATTGCGTTTTTTTAAATCTTTGTTCTCAGACTTTTTTTATTGAAAAGAAATTAAAAACATTCTTTTCTCATAAAAATATTAAAGTGTGAAATGCAATGATTAGGCTTAAAAATCGTTCTACTTCAAGATAATATGAAAAATGTTATTCAGAAAAAGAGTTCAATGTCCATAAAAAAGGACGAAAGATTTTTTTATCGTATATTTGTTAAATAATTGAAATAAATAGATAATTAGGAGTCTGCAGAGGCTCTGTTGGTTTTAATCCCTTAAGAATGATGTTATTTTCGAACTGGACATCCGATCACGCGTATCCAAACTAAACAGTTATTTTTAAACGGATTTTTCCAAACAAATTGCATTTGATCAAGAATGAAATTGCGCGTTGAAATTGCTTTGCGAATTCCTAATTATTCTTATAGAAAATATTTAGTTTGAAGTTTTTATTTTCACCTATTTTTAAAAACTAGGCGTGTGTATTCCAAATTTCAAAAGCAAACCCAACGTGCAATATGATAACGTTTAAAATTACACCTAATATACAACGTTTGGTCAATAAATAACGAAAAATATGGATTCGTAAATAACATTGTTCATATGGGATTAAAACCAACATGGTCGACAGCCTCTGCAGACTCTAAGAGCAGGATTTGAGGAAACAGAATTTACGCTTGATATTAAAAGTTTTATTTGTTGCTTATACTGTATATACGTTTTGTCCCTAGCCAAGAACTGTAGGTTTTAAGCCTATTGCCGTCCGGAATCAGGCAAGTGATAATTCACGACATTCAAAGTGGGTTGAGCTATTTACGGAAATATCTCTTTGTATAGATTGAAATCTGACTGACTGATTACAGAATGAACAATTAGTATTTGCGCACGGCAGTGTTGTTACTAACCGTATTAACAACAAATATTACAATAATAAACATCAGCTGATACTAATAATATATATTTAACACTTCCTCAAGACTACTGTTTGAGTAGACCAATGTTTTCATAAAAGAACCCCCTCTTCACTCCTCACATATGTTCAGCTGTTACTCACTGGCCATAAGCACAAATTGTTCAGTCAGTCCCTATTGGCATATTTAAGTAGCCATAACTGGGCGGTTTGCTTGAGGTTGAGAATCGGGTTTGCGGCAGTGATCACACACATTATTATCAATAACATATAGAGGAACACGTTAAACAGTGTAAGTGCAGTGAAGCCAGTTCCGCCATCTTGGTTTGACGTGGAAAGGACGGATCACGTCTCACATACTCCGTTCTACTCAAAGTCACTGATTCAATCATACCGTCCTTTGACTTAATTACACACGAGTGAACATTTTGAAACGCAATATACTTATTCTAAATTTATTTTATATTGTAACCAGCGAAACAAGTAAAATAAATTATTTGTCAATCATAAACATAATTAATTTTGAAGTAAATCCATTAATTTATACTTCAAATAATTACTTAACATTAAAAATTGCGTAACTGTTTTTGTTTCTAGGTCAGAGGTATGGACCTCTGAAATATTTCGTCAGGGGGAAAATAGATAATGAGTTGAATCATAATTTTTAAAGACATTTTTTGAAGGTGTGGATGGTTTTCTCATAATTTTCAGTATAAGACGGTGGTTGCCTGGCGCCGCTGCATGCTGTCACTTTGCGTTTATCAATAGACAATCAATATTTACGTCTGACGAAGCTTCTTTTATCAATAAACAATGCTTACAACACATTAATAATATTATATAGATGTTTTACTGATTTTATACATTTAGAGAAATATTTAACTTTTGCCAAATAATGTAAACCGTTTCATTATACTTACTGTCAGCGCAGAAATTATGTGTTCAAGTTTAAAGGTTGTTTTCCAAAGAACTAAAAGGTCTACGACAAATCTAACTACACCATTGTTTTCCTAGTTTAATTATAAGTTATAAATTATGTCATTTTAAGTTTTTACTACAAATTAAAATAATTGTCATCCTAGTTGGAACAAAAATGTACTAGAATTTTAACTAGTTTTTACTCTACATAAAATTTACACCGTTATTACTCAGAAATCGTAAATGAATTGAATTCATATTTTAATATCTGGTTAGTAGGAATATTTTCTATTAGTTTTATGATTTTTAGAATTTTAACTTTTCGAGAAAAAAAGATCTTATCAATTCCCTGAAACATTGTTTTCTTGGTTTCTGGAAGTCGTAAAATACATTACTTGGTCTTGTTGTAATCCTTATGACATGTATAAATTATCATGCATTACATTCCTATGTTTAAGTAAATGCAGAGATTTTAAATCGATTTAGTTAAATTGAAAATAACTATAAATTGATAAATTTAAATTGATTTAAATCTATATAAATGTCTGACTTGCACATATGAATGTAATATGTCTTAACTATGCATGTCATATGAATCACAAGACCAAGTAATCAATTTGACAACCTATAGAAGCCAAGAAAACAATGGTTCAGGGAATTGATAAGAACTCTTTTTTTCTAAAAAAATTAAAATTCTAAATTAGAATGATTCGATTAAATAGTTACAAATAAACAGAAAAGTTCTTATGAAATGTGTCTTGTCTCACTTAGTTTGGTGTCTGTCTGTATATGTGTTTTAAAAAAAGCCTTATCTCCTAAACGGTATTAGCTATAGTTTTGAAACTTGACAAGAATATTGAACTTTATACCACGTAATATACTATAAAAATATAAAATAATATTTTTACCCGTTTCAAAATGGCGGCCGTTTAAAACTGTTGTTGCTAAATTTCATGAAAACCAAAGAAAAAACAAAAAATGTTTCGGTACATATTATTTAGCTTAAAAAAAGACAAATCTTTTGGTACCTCATTTGTTACAATCGGACAGTAAATAACTGAGAAAATATAATTTTTATGATTGTGTGCAAAATGTTTTTACAACTTTCGTATACTTGTGTCTATTGACTTGAACAAAACCACCAGTAAAATTTTGCTCACAATCATAAAAATTATATTTTCTCAGTTATTTACTGTCCGATTGTAACAAATGAGGTGCCAAAACATTGCATCTTTTTAAGCTAAATATTAGATATCGTGACAATTTTTTTTATTTGTTTTTCATGAAATATAGCATTAGAAAATTTAAACGGCCGCCATTTTGAAACGGGTAAAACTATTACTTTATATTTTTAGGGTATATTAGGTGGTGTAAATTCCAATACTCGTGTCAAGTTTCAAAACTATAGCTAATACCGTTTAGGAGATATGGTATTTAAAATAAACACACACATAGAGACGCCAAACTAAACGAGATAAGACACATCTGCATAGGAACTTTTTTGTTTATTTTTATCTAATTAATCATTTCCTGAAGTTTTTCCCCACACTTTTTAAACATCCTGCATATTTAATATGCACGAAAGGTAATTTTTAAATAATATTTCATTATTAATCATGAATTTAATGTTTGTTATTAAAAATAAACAAAACAAGAGAATGTTACACAGTACAAATTATTACAATATAAATAAAAAATGTACAAATACAATAGCCTATTATGTTGATCGATTTTGGTAAACCACATTTACCATCCTAGGAATCTGATTCCTTTGTGAATCCCTCTGCTCTGTTGATCGATCAACAAAATATTCCTATATTTTGTCCGTCCGTGACGTGCACTTGATTTTCATATATATCAACCCCTCATTATTTGCAGATATATTTTACTTTGCAATTATTAAACAGTAGTTAAGTTTAAAAAGGTACAACAAGGATTTAACGTTATTTTACATAAAAATACTCGGAATGAATGAATAAATAATGTATAGGTAAAATGATATCGTTTTATTGTAAAACACCAAATTTGATCTCCAAATTCTTCCATGTCTCTGTTAGCAACTTAAAACGCTGTAATAAATAACAATATATTAGGAAATAGACAAAGATACGTGCTGTAATAAACCAACATTGGCAAATAAAATACAATAAACTATTGAACCAGGCTCATAAATTCAACGCAGTTGAAGTTTGGATATTTCCCATTAGCGTTCAAGTTTAACTGTTTGGGAAAGCTATCAGTATATTATTAGGCACGATAGTACACTCTATAGAAAATCTATTGGTAATTTTTAAGGTTCGTCATAGTAATATATTTCCAATAGTAAAAATTCGTCTACAGAAAACATCAGCTAAAGTGAGAACCAGTATACCAGTATATACTAACATTGCGTATCAACACAGAGAAAACAAAATAAAGTTCGCTTTTTTATGGCCACAGCGAATGCCTAAGTGGCAGTATAAATTGATTTCAATTAATGTACATCTATATAAATCTGTGGTAATAATTAATTACTACGTCTATCCCTCATGATTTGGGGAGAATAAAGTGAGGGACATGGCAAACAAACCGAGGACACAAAGATAAAAATACACATAATTAAAAACAAACAATTCGACCTCTCTGAATATAACAAACCATATAAACTAGTAATTACAATTGAACAACCACGACAGAGCATGAGTTTGATTTGAGTGATAATTTATGTCCACTGTTGTTATGAGAAAGAAGGCTATGAGCGCGCGGAACTACCAAGTAGGCACAGAAATTATGTGTAATCGAGTTTAAAGGCTGTTTACTAAGAAATTGAGAGATCTGTGAAAAATACAACAACGCCATTGTTTCCCTCACCTGATGACAGTACGTTACGACAAATTATTATTTTAATTTTATTATAAGTTCTAATAATTTGTATCCTAGTCGGAACAAAAAAAGTACCTAAATTTTAACTAGTTCTCACTGTGTATCAACACGACATATTAATTTTCTCAAAACCCGTCAATGTATAACATTTATATTTTAAGAAATGGTTGACATTTTCTATAAGTTTTATACATTTCAGAATTTTATTTAACTTTCAAGAGAAAGAGTTCTTACAAATGTCCTGAAACAACGTTTTCTTGGCTTCTAAAGGTTGTACAATTAATTACTTAGACACACTGTAATCCTTATGTATGGTTAGGATACGGTACTCTTATATGCGCAAGAAAAAGTAGTCATTTTAAATCGGTTGAATCAATTAAATTGATCACTTTAAAGTTGTTGAAAACTAGGATTACAACGTGATCAATTAATTAAATTTACGACCTCTAGAAACTATGAACTTTTTTTCAAGGAAATCGATAAGAATTTTTTTGCTGGAAAAGTTAAAATTCTTAAATTTATAAAACTAAAACGCTTTAAAACGAGTTGCGACAAATGCCCAGTGGGACACTTAAACTGGTGCACGTGCTGCGACAAATGCCCAAGAGCACACTTAAACTAGTGCTTAAGTTGCGACAAATGCCCAAGAGCACACTTAAACTGGTGCACGAGTTGCGACAAATGTCCAAGAGCACACTTAAACTGGTGCTCGAGTTGCGACAAATGCCCAAGAGCACACTTAAACTGGTGCACGAGTTGCGACAAATGTCCAAGAGCACACTTAAACTGGTGCTCGAGTTGCGACAAATGCCCAAGAGGACACTTAAACTGGTGCACGTGTTGTGCGACAAATGTCCAAGAGGACTTTTAAACTGGTGCACGTGTTGCGAAAAATGCCCAAGAGGACACTTAAACTGGTGCACGTGTTGCGACAAATGCCCAAGAAGACACTTAAACTGGTGCACGTGTTGCGACAAATGCCCAAGAAGACACTTAAACTGGTGCACGTGTTGCGACAAATGCCCAAGAGGACACTTAAACTGGTGCACGTGTTGCGACAAATGCCCAAGAGCACACTTAAACTGGTGCTCGAGTTGCGACAAATTCCCAAGAGGACACTTAAACTGGTGCACGTGTTGCGACAAATGCCCACGAGGACACTTAAACTGGTGCTCGAGTTGCAACAAATGCCCAAGAGGACACTTAAACTGGTGCACGTGTTGCGACAAATGCCCACGAGGACACTTAAACTGGTGCACGTGTTGCGACAAATGCCCAAGAGGACACTTAAACTGGTGCACGTGTTGCGACAAATGCCCAAGAGCACACTTAAACTGGTGCTCGAGTTGCGACAAATGCCCAAGAGGACACTTAAACTGGTGCACGTGTTGCGACAAATGTCCAAGAGGACACTTAAACTGGTGCTCGAGTTGCAACAAATGCCCAAGAGGACACTTAAACTGGTGCACGTGTTGCGACAAATGCCCAAGAGGACACTTAAACTGGTGCACGTGTTGCGACAATCTACTGCAGCCTTCCCATCAACGCAATCAATAGAGATTCCAACGCTCAAATGGATATGAATATTTAATATAAAATGTTGAAACAATACTTCATATTTACAGGAAACTCTATGTCGAACAACCGAAATCAATCAAATGAAATGCCTATTTGCTCGGACATTTATTTCATGATGAATTCCAATTAGAATATAGCTTTTACCTATTGATGATGTATTTCTTGTGAACTATTACGTATCATTAGTCCTAAAACACAACAAAACGTTATAGACTATCGTTTTATGCCGATTATATTGTGGATCCTACATAAATGAAGGCAATGACTTTCTATTCCCACGACACAAGTTATAGGCTTCTTCTTTATCCAACTTGTGAAAGACACGTTGCAAATTTATCAAGTCATTTCCATCACCAAATTTAGATATATTTGTATTTATTAAATTTGTTGGCAGTTCAAACAGACGCGTAATTTTTTACCAAACGTGACAAAAGATTATTAATGTTTCTGTTTTATTGTATTGAATTTGATAGCCAACACCATGTTCGTGTATAGGCGGGTGGGTGGGCCAATACCATGTTCGTGTATGGGCGGGTGGGTGGGCCAATACCATGTTCGTGTATGGGTGGGCCAATACCATGTTCGTGTATGGGCGGGTGGGTGTTACAATACCGCTGTTCATGTATGTCTGGGTAGGTGGGCCAATACTGCTGTTCATCTGATTCCGGAGACGAAGTTCAAACTATGGATCACATAGTTAATGAGTGTCCATTGCGTTCATTTCGGGGGGAATTGGCTGGTCTTCTTTCAATCGGAGAAGCAGGTGTTGAATGGTTAAGAAACTTGGATTTAGCTCCGTGATGGGAGATCAACACTGAGACAAAAGTACTTTGTACTGCAGATATTATTTAGATATTTTTATTTTAAATCTTTTATTAGTCTGGTAGGTGGCCCATGAAAGCCATACGGCATTATGTTAAGTAGCTTGAAACAATTTAAAATAAACAATTGAAAACAACTAACTATTTAAAAACATTATGACAGAATAAAACCACACAGGTACGTCAAAATCCTAGAATCGTTATAGACATTGACTATAGAAACAAAAAGACTGTCCGCTCGTATGGGTTCCGTGGAGCCGAGTTTTCTAGTCAGTGAAATTAGTGAAGCTTAAATTAGATTTTCACAGGTAGCACCAGCGATCTTCCCTGTCTATCTCTCTCCATCCCTCTCTCAGTCTCTCGCCAGCACACGATGAAGTTCAAGCACACTGGGGAGGAAGTACACATATAAAATAAATTTTTAAAACTTTCAAAAATGCTAATTATTTATTGTTTTTTCGTATAAAACTTTCGACCGTGGAAATTATTCTGTAGTCTAGTTTTTATTACTTGGTCTTGTGTGCTGAGATGATAGACATCCGAGCGCTTCTCACTATTAGACACCCGCACACGCGCGCGTCTACAGCAAATGCATTGGCTTGACCAGTCTATTTGTTTCTTTAGTCAGTGGTATATGTCTATTAATAGTGCCGTCCACCAGCCCCACAACTAGTAATGGCAATCTACGTATTTGCAGTGGGCAAGGCCGTTGCCAAAAAAGTTTACGGGGGGGGGGGGGGTTTAGTGGTTATTAATTAATTGATACATGTAGAGAAAAATGTGCGTGCATGTACGTTTATAAATATTAAAAGAATATAGTGTATTATTAATATGTAATATGATATTATTATGTGATACAATGTATCGTATAACAAGTTTCATGACATACAAATTGGGGTATGGTAATTAAAAAAAAAAACCTTTTGTAGAAAAACAATTGTTAATTGTTAAATATATTTTAATAACAAAGAAAACAGGTTATGTTTAGTGATTAAAAATATACAAGATGGAATCAGTAAGACTTATACCTTCTCTCAAAACATTACAAAGATATTTAGGAAAATCGAAACCAGCAAACACAGTATCTTAAGTGCATTTTAAAAAGGTAGTTAAAAATAGAGCAGAAGCCATGTAACGTATTCCATAGCAATGAAAGCGCATCTATAAAATTCTCTCAGAAAGTTTTTCCCTGACAAAAAATATTTATATATCTTGGCTTTTATTCTTATTAATTATAAGTTGCATATGTGTTTGTTTCAGTCTAAAAGTTCAATTTCTTCATTGAAACGTTACCATCTTCAAACATTTATTTTTAAGTAAGTATAAAACATTTTCAACAAAAAATGTTGTATAGGAAATAAAATTGAAATGTGTTACGCCTAAATTAATCTGGTATGTATAGGCAGTATATAAATTAACGTTCAATCATATTGATCTAAAGTAATAGTGTATCAAAATAGACAAATAATGTATTTTTTAATTAGTTTTATCGCTGTAATGATAATTGGCAATTATATAGAAAAAGGCCTTGTCGAATCTTTGCTGAAATTTGTTCCATAGTACATTCATTACTACTATACACGAAAATTAGGTAAATAGGAAAAAACTGAAAAATATTTTTTTCCATTATTATAGCGATGTGGATACTCAAATTGTACGGAATTGTGACCTGATCATGAATATGACAAACATTTACAATCGGGGGTTTGTATTATTATTAATTAAGCATTAGCTCCGGAAATAAGCCAACGCCTGTAGGTTACGTTCTTTTAGGGTAGGTCTAGGTTGGTATTGGATAGATTAGGTTAGGTTATGTTAGGTTTAGGAATGTTAGTTTAGAATATGTTAGGTTAACCTACCTAACATCACAATCTCGCTTACCCATATACATACTGTGGTCATGACCCATCCGCTCACTATACACGTAGGCCTACAGTAGTAATGACCTTCTCGCTCACTCATTACATACTGTGGACATGACTCTTCCACCCACGATACACGTGCAGTAGTAATGACTCTCTCGCTCACCCATTACATACAGTGGTCATGACTCTTCCACCTACTATACACGTACAGTAGTAATGACCCACTCATTCATCCATTACATACTGTGGTCATGACTCTTCCACCCACGATACACGTACAGTAGTAATGACCCTCTCACTCATCCATTACATGCTGTGGTCATGACTCTTCCACCTACTATACACGTACAGTAGTAATGACACTCTCACTCATCCATTACATACTGTGGTCATGACTCTTCCACCCACGATACACGTGCAGTAGTAATGACCCTCTCGCTCACCCATTACATACTGTGGTCATGACTCTTCCACCTACTATACACGTACAGTAGTAATGAACCACTCATTCATCCATTACATACTGTGGTCATGACTCTTCCACCCACGATACACGTACAGTAGTAATGACCCTCTCACTCATCCATTACATAAAGTGGTCATGACTCTTCCACCTACTATACACGTACAGTAGTAATGACACTCTCACTCATCCATTACATACTGTGGTCATGACTCTTCCACCCACGATACACGTACAGTTGTAATGACCCTCTCACTCATCCATTACATATTGTGGTCATGACTCTTCCACCTACTATACACGTACAGTAGTAATGACCCACTCACTCATCCATTACATACTGTGGTCATGACTCTTCCACCCACGATACACGTGCAGTAGTAATAACCCACTCACTCATCCATTACATACTGTGGTCATGACTCTTCCACCTACTATACACGTACAGTAGTAATGACCCTCTCACTCATCCATTACATACTGTGGTCATGACTCTTCCACATACTATACACGTACAGTAGTAATGACCCTCTCACTCATCCATTACATACTGTGGTCATGACTCTTCCACCTACTATACACATACAGTAGTAATGACCCTCTCACTCATCCATTACATACTGTGGTCATGACTCTTCCACATACTATACACGTACAGTAGTAATGACCCTCTCACTCATCCATTACATACTGTGGTCATGACTCTTCCACCTACTATACACATACAGTAGTAATGACCCTCTCACTCATCCATTACATACTGTGGTCATGACTCTTCCACCCACGATACACGTACAGTAGTAATGACCCACTCACTCATCCATTACATACTGTGGTCATGACTCTTCCACCCACGATACACGTGCAGTAGTAATGACCCACTCACTCATCCATTACATACTGTGGTCATGACTCTTCCACCTACTATACACGTACAGTAGTAATGACACTCTCACTCATCCATTACATACTGTGGTCATGACTCTTCCACCCACGATACACGTACAGTAGTAATAACCCTCTCCCTCACCCATTACATACTGTGGTCATGACTCTTCCACTCACTATATACACGTACAGTAGTAATGACCCTCTCGCACACCCATTACATACTGTGGTCATGACTCTTCCACCCACGATACACGTACAGTAGTACTGACCCTCTCTTTACCCATTACATACTGTGGTCATGACTCTTCCACCCACGATACACGTGCAGTAGTAATGACCCTCTCGCTCACCCATTACATACTGTGGTCATGACTCTTCCACCTACTATACACGTACAGTAGTAATGAACCACTCCTTCATCCATTACATACTGTGGTCATGACTCTTCCACCCACGATACACGTACAGTAGTAATGACCCTCTCACTCATCCATTACATAAAGTGGTCATGACTCTTCCACCTACTATACACGTACAGTAGTAATGACACTCTCACTAATCCATTACATACTGTGGTCATGACTCTTCCACCCACGATACACGTACAGTTGTAATGACCCTCTCACTCATCCATTACGTATTGTGGTCATGACTCTTCCACCTACTATACACGTACAGTAGTAATGACCCACTCACTCATCCATTACATACTGTGGTCATGACTCTTCCACCCACGATACACGTGCAGTAGTAATACCCCACTCACTCATCCATTACATACTGTGGTCATGACTCTTCCACCTACTATACACGTACAGTAGTAATGACCCTCTCACTCATCCATTACATACTGTGGTCATGACTCTTCCACATACTATACACGTACAGTAGTAATGACCCTCTCACTCATCCATTACATACTGTGGTCATGACTCTTCCACATACTATACACGTACAGTAGTAATGACCCTCTCACTCATCCATTACATACTGTGGTCATGACTCTTCCACCTACTATACACATACAGTAGTAATGACCCTCTCGCTCACCCATTACATACTGTGGTCATGACTCTTCCACCCACGATACACGTACAGTAGTAATGACCCTCTCGCTCACCCATTACATACTGTGGTAATGACTCTTCCACCCACGATAAACGTACAGTAGTAATGACCCTCTCGCTCACCTATTACATACTGTGGTCATAACACTTCCACCCACGATACACGTACAGTAGTAATGACCCTCTCACTCATCCATTACATACTGTGGTCATGACTCTTCCACCTACTATACACGTACAGTAGTAATGACCCTCTCGCTCACCCATTACATACTGTGGTGATGACTCTTCCACCCACGATACACGTACAGTAGTAATGACCCTCTCACTCATCCATTACATACTGTGGTCATGACTCTTCCACCTACTATACACGTACAGTAGTAATGACACTCTCACTCATCCATTACATACTGTGGTCATGACTCTTCCACCCACGATACACGTGCAGTAGTAATGACCCTCTCGCTCACCCATTACATACTGTGGTCATGACTCTTCCACATACTATACACGTACAGTAGTAATGACCCTCTCACTCATCCATTACATACTGTGGTCATGACTCTTCCACCTACTATACACATACAGTAGTAATGACCCTCTCATTCATCCATTACATACTGTGGTCATGACTCTTCCACCCACGATACACGTACAGTAGTAATGACCCTCTCGCTCACCCATTACATACTGTGGTCATGACTCTTCCACCCACGATACACGTACAGTAGTAATGACCCTCTCGCTCACCCATTACATACTGTGGTGATGACTCTTCCACCCACGATAAACGTACAGTAGTAATGACCCTCTCGCTCACCTATTACATACTGTGGTCATAACACTTCCACCCACGATACACGTACACGATACACGATGAATGACCCTCTCACTCATCCATTACATACTGTGGTCATGACTCTTCCACCTACTATACACGTACAGTAGTAATGACCCTCTCGCTCACCCATTACATACTGTGGTGATGACTCTTCCACCCACGATACACGTACAGTAGTAATGACCCTCTCACTCATCCATTACATACTGTGGTCATGACTCTTCCACCTAATATACACGTACAGTAGTAATGACATTCTCACTCATCCATTACATACTGTGGTCATGACTCTTCCACCCACGATACACGTGCAGTAGTAATGACCCTCTCGCTCACCCATTACATACTGTGGTCATGACTCTTCCACCTACTATACACGTACAGTAGTAATGAACCACTCATTCATCCATTACATACTGTGGTCATGACTCTTCCACCCACGATACACGTACAGTAGTAATGACCCTCTCACTCATCCATTACATAAAGTGGTCATGACTCTTCCACCTACTATACACGTACAGTAGTAATGACACTCTCACTCATCCATTACATACTGTGGTCATGACTCTTCCACCCACGATACACGTACAGTTGTAATGACCCTCTCACTCATCCATTACATATTGTGGTCATGACTCTTCCACCTACTATACACGTACAGTAGTAATGACCCTCTCACTCATCCATTACATAAAGTGGTCATGACTCTTTCACCTACTATACACGTACAGTAGTAATGACACTGTCACTCATGCATTACATACTGTGGTCATGACTCTTCCACCTACTATACACGTACAGTAGTAATGACACTCTCACTCATCCATTACATACTGTGGTCATGACTCTTCCACCCACAATACACGTACAGTAGTAATGACCCTCTCACTCATCCATTACATACTGTGGTCATGACTCTTCCACCTACTATACACGTACAGTAGTAATGACCCACTCACTCATCCATTACATACTGTGGTCATGACTCTTCCACCCACGATACACGAGCAGTAGTAATAACCCACTCACTCATCCATTACATACTGTGGTCATGACTCTTCCACCCACGATACACGTGCAGTAGTAATGACTCTCTCGCTCACCCATTACATACAGTGGTCATGACTCTTCCACCTACTATACACGTACAGTATTAATGACCCTCTCGCTCACTCATTACATACTGTGGTCATGACTCTTCCACCTACTATACACGTACAGTAGTAATGACCCTCTCGCTCACCCATTACATACTGTGGTCATGACTCTTCCACCTACTATACACGTACAGTAGTAATGACCCTCTCGCTCACCCATTACATACTGTGGTCATGACTCTTCCACTCACTATATACACGTACAGTAATAATGACCCTCTCGCTCACCCATTACATACTGTGGTCATGATTCTTCCACCCACGATACACGTACAGTAGTAAAGACCCTCTTGCTCACTCATTACATACTGTGGTAATGACTTTTCCACCTACTATACACGTACAGTGGTAATGACCCTCTCGCTCACCCATTACATAATGTAGTCATGACTCTTCCACTCACTATATACACGTACAGTAGTAATGACCCTCTCCCACACCCATTACATACTGTGGTCATGACTCTTCCACCCACAATACACGTACAGTAGTAATGACCCTCTCGCTCACTCATTACATACTGTGGTCATGACTCTTCCACCCACGATACACGTGCAGTAGTAATGACCCACTCACTCATCCATTACATACTGTGGACATGACTCTTCCACCCACGATACACGTGCAGTAGTAATGACCCACTCACTCATCCATTACATACTGTGGTCATGACTCTTCCACCCACGATACACGTGCAGTAGTAATGACCCACTCACTCATCCATTACATACTGTGGTCATGACTCTTCTACCCACGATACACGTGCAGTAGTAATGACCCACTCACTCATCCATTACATACTGTGGTCATGACTCTTCTACCCACAATACACGTGCAGTAGTAATGACCCACTCACTCATCCATTACATACTGTGGTCATGACTCTTCCACCCACAATACACGTACAGTAGTAATGACCCTCTCACTCATCCATTACATACTGTGGTCATGACTCTTCCACCTACTATACACGTGCAGTAGTAATGACCCACTTACTCATCCATTACATACTGTGGTCATGACTCTTCCACCTACTATACACGTACAGTAGTAATGACCCACTCACTCATCCATTACATACTTTGGTCATGACTCTTCCACCCACGATACACGTACAGTAGTAATGACCCACTCACTCATCCATTACATACTTTGGTCATGACTCTTCCACCCACGATACACGTACAGTAGTAATGACCCACTCACTCATCCATTACATACTGTGGTCATGACTCTTCCACCCACAATACACGTACAGTAGTAATGACCCTCTCACTCATCCATTACATACTGTGGTTATGACTCTTCCACCTACTATACAATTACAGTAGTAATGACCCTCTCGCTCACTCATATACATACTGTGGTCATGACTCTTCCACCCACGATAAACGTACAGTAATAATGACCCTCTCGCTCACCTATTACATACTGTGGTCATGACTCTTCCACCCACGATACTAGTACAGTAGTAATGACCCTCTCGCTCACACATATACATACTGTGGTCATGACTCTTCCACCCACGATACACATGCAGTAGTAATGACCCATTCACTCATCCACTACATACTGTGGTCATGACTCTTCCACCCACGATACACGTGCAGTAGTAATGACCCACTCACTCATCCATTACATACTGTGGTCATGACTCTTCCACCCACGATTCACGTGCAGTAGTAATGACCCACTCACTCATCCATTACATACTGTGGTCATGACTCTTCCACCTACTATACACGTACAGTAGTAATGACCCTCTCGCTCATCCATTACATACTGTGGTCATGACTCTTCCACCTACTATACACGTACAGTAGTAATGACCCTCTCGCTCACCCATTACATACTGTGGTCATGACTCTTCCACCCACGATACACGTACAGTAGTAATGATCCTCTCACTTATCCATTACATACTGTGGTCATGACTCTTCCACCTACTATACACGTACAGTAGTAATGATCCTCTCACTCATCCATTACATACTGTGGTCATGACTCTTCCACCTACTATACACGTACAGTAGTAATGACCCACTCACTCACCCATTACATACTGTGGTCATGACTCTTCCACCCACTATACACGTACAGTAGTAATGATCCTCTCACTCAGCCATTACATACTGTGTTCATCACTCTTCCACCCACGATACACGTGCAGTAGTAATGACCCACTCACTCATCCATTACATACTGTGGTAATGACTCTTCCACCTACTATACACGTACAGTAGTAATGATCCTCTCACTCATCCATTACATACTGTGGTCATGACTCTTCCACCCACGATACACGTGCAGTAGTAATGACCCACTCACTCACCCATTACATACTGTGGTCATGACTCTTCCACCCACGATACACGTACAGTAGTAATGATCCTCTCACTCATCCATTACAAACTGTGGTCATGACTCTTCCACCTACTATACACGTACAGTAGTAATGATCCTCTCACCCATCCATTACATACTGTGGTCATGACTCTTCCACCCACTATACACGTACAGTAGTAATGATCCTCTCACTCATCCATTACATACTGTGGTCATGACTCTTCCACCCACGATACACGTGCAGTAGTAATGACCCACTCACTCATCCATTACATACTGTGGTAATGACTCTTCCACCCACGATACACGTGCAGTAGTAATGACCCACTCACTCATCCATTACATACTGTGGTCATGACTCTTGCACCCACGATACACGTGCAGTAGTAATGACCCACTCACTCATCCATTACATACTGTGGTCATGACTCTTCCACCCACGATACACGTACAGTAGTAATAACCCTCTCCCTCACCCATTACATACTGTGGTCATGACTCTTCCACTCACTATATACACGTACAGTAGTAATGACCCTCTCGCTCACCCATTACATACTGTGGTCATGACTCTTCCACCCACGATACACGTACAGTAGTACTGACCCTCTCTTTACCCATTACATACTGTGGTCATGACTCTTCCACCCACGATACACGTACAGTAGTAATGACCCTCTCGCTCACCCATTACATACTGTGGTCATGACTCTTCCACCTACTATAAACGTACAGTAGTAATGACCCACTCACTCATCCATTACATACTGTGGTCATGACTCTTCCACCCACGATACACGTGCAGTAGTAATGACACGCTCACTCATCCATTACATACTGTGGTCATGGCTCTTCCACCTACTATACACGTACAGTAGTAATGACCCTCTCGCTCACCCATTACATACTGTGGTCATGACTCTTCCACTCACTGTACACGTACAGTAGTAATGACCCTCTCGCTCACACATATACATACTATGGTCATGACTCTTCCACCCACTATACACGTACAGTAGTAATGACCCTCTCGCTCACACATATACATACTATGGTCATGACTCTTCCACCCACTATACACGTACAGTAGTAATGACCCTCTCGCTCACACATATACATACTATGGTCATGACTCTTCCACCCACTATACACGTACAGTAGTAATGACCCTCTCGCTCACCCATTACATACTGTGGTCATGACTCTTCCACCTACTATACACGTACAGTAGTAATGAACCACTCATTCATCCATTACATACTGTGGTCATGACTCTTCCACCCACGATACACGTACAGTAGTAATGACCCTCTCACTCATCCATTACATAAAGTGGTCATGACTCTTCCACCTACTATACACGTACAGTAGTAATGACACACTCACTCATCCATTACATACTGTGGTCATGACTCTTCCACCCACGATACACGTACAGTTGTAATGACCCTCTCACTCATCCATTACATATTGTGGTTATGACTCTTCCACCTACTATACACGTACAGTAGTAATGACCCACTCACTCATCCATTACATACTGTGGTCATGACTCTTCCACCCACGATACACGTGCAGTAGTAATAACCCACTCACTCATCCATTACATACTGTGGTCATGACTCTTCCACCTACTATACACGTACAGTAGTAATGACCCTCTCACTCATCCATTACATACTGTGGTCATGACTCTTCCACATACTATACACGTACAGTAGTAATGACCCTCTCACTCATCCATTACATGCTGTGGTCATGACTCTTCCACCTACTATACACATACAGTAGTAATGACCCTCTCACTCGTCCATTACATACTGTGGTCATGACTCTTCCACATACTATACACGTACAGTAGTAATGACCCTCTCACTCATCCATTACATACTGTGGTCATGACTCTTCCACCTACTATACACATACAGTAGTAATGACCCTCTCACTCATCCATTACATACTGTGGTCATGACTCTTCCACCCACGATACACGTACAGTAGTAATGACCCACTCACTCATCCATTACATACTGTGGTCATGACTCTTCCACCCACGATACACGTGCAGTAGTAATGACCCACTCACTCATCCATTACATACTGTGGTCATGACTCTTCCACCTACTATACACGTACAGTAGTAATGACACTCTCACTCATCCATTACATACTGTGGTCATGACTCTTCCACCCACGATACACGTACAGTAGTAATAACCCTCTCCCTCACCCATTACATACTGTGGTCATGACTCTTCCACTCACTATATACACGTACAGTAGTAATGACCCTCTCGCACACCCATTACATACTGTGGTCATGACTCTTCCACCCACGATACACGTACAGTAGTACTGACCCTCTCTTTACCCATTACATACTGTGGTCATGACTCTTCCACCCACGATACACGTGCAGTAGTAATGACCCTCTCGCTCACCCATTACATACTGTGGTCATGACTCTTCCACCTACTATACACGTACAGTAGTAATGAACCACTCCTTCATCCATTACATACTGTGGTCATGACTCTTCCACCCACGATACACGTACAGTAGTAATGACCCTCTCACTCATCCATTACATAAAGTGGTCATGACTCTTCCACCTACTATACACGTACAGTAGTAATGACACTCTCACTCATCCATTACATACTGTGGTCATGACTCTTCCACCCACGATACACGTACAGTTGTAATGACCCTCTCACTCATCCATTACGTATTGTGGTCATGACTCTTCCACCTACTATACACGTACAGTAGTAATGACCCACTCACTCATCCATTACATACTGTGGTCATGACTCTTCCACCCACGATACACGTGCAGTAGTAATACCCCACTCACTCATCCATTACATACTGTGGTCATGACTCTTCCACCTACTATACACGTACAGTAGTAATGACCCTCTCACTCATCCATTACATACTGTGGTCATGACTCTTCCACATACTATACACGTACAGTAGTAATGACCCTCTCACTCATCCATTACATACTGTGGTCATGACTCTTCCACCTACTATACACATACAGTAGTAATGACCCTCTCACTCATCCATTACATACTGTGGTCATGACTCTTCCACTCACGATACACGTACAGTAGTAATGACCCTCTCGCTCACCCATTACATACTGTGGTCATGACTCTTCCACCCACGATACACGTACAGTAGTAATGACCCTCTCGCTCACCCATGACATACTGTGGTGATGACTCTTCCACCCACGATAAACGTACAGTAGTAATGACCCTCTCGCTCACCTATTACATACTGTGGTCATAACACTTCCACCCACGATACACGTACAGTAGTAATGACCCTCTCACTCATCCATTACATACTGTGGTCATGACTCTTCCACCTACTATACACGTACAGTAGTAATGACCCTCTCGCTCACCCATTACATACTGTGGTGATGACTCTTCCACCCACGATACACGTACAGTAGTAATGACCCTCTCACTCATCCATTACATACTGTGGTCATGACTCTTCCACCTACTATACACGTACAGTAGTAATGACACTCTCACTCATCCATTACATACTGTGGTCATGACTCTTCCACCCACGATACACGTGCAGTAGTAATGACCCTCTCGCTCACCCATTACATACTGTGGTTATGACTCTTCCACCTACTATACACGTACAGTAGTAATGACCCTCTCACTCATCCATTACATACTGTGGTCATGACTCTTCCACCTACTATACACGTACAGTAGTAATGACCCTCTCACTCATCCATTACATACTGTGGTCATGACTCTTCCACCCACGATACACGTACAGTAGTAATGACCCTCTCGCTCACCCATTACATACTGTGGTCATGACTCTTCCACCCACGATACACGTACAGTAGTAATGACCCTCTCGCTCACCCATTACATACTGTGGTGATGACTCTTCCACCCACGATAAACGTACAGTAGTAATGACCCTCTCGCTCACCTATTACATACTGTGGTCATAAAACTTCCACCCACGATACACGTACAGTAGTAATGACCCTCTCACTCATCCATTACATACTGTGGTCATGACTCTTCCACCTACTATACACGTACAGTAGTAATGACCCTCTCGCTCACCCATTACATACTGTGGTGATGACTCTTCCACCCACGATACACGTACAGTAGTAATGACCCTCTCACTCATCCATTACATACTGTGGTCATGACTCTTCCACCTACTATACACGTACAGTAGTAATGACATTCTCACTCATCCATTACATACTGTGGTCATGACTCTTCCACCCACGATACACGTGCAGTAGTAATGACCCTCTCGCTCACCCATTACATACTGTGGTCATGACTCTTCCACCTACTATACACGTACAGTAGTAATGAACCACTCATTCATCCATTACATACTGTGGTCATGACTCTTCCACCCACGATACACGTACAGTAGTAATGACCCTCTCACTCATCCATTACATAAAGTGGTCATGACTCTTCCACCTACTATACACGTACAGTAGTAATGACACTCTCACTCATCCATTACATACTGTGGTCATGACTCTTCCACCCACGATACACGTACAGTTGTAATGACCCTCTCACTCATCCATTACATATTGTGGTCATGACTCTTCCACCTAATATACACGTACAGTAGTAATGACCCTCTCACTCATCCATTACATAAAGTGGTCATGACTCTTTCACCTACTATACACGTACAGTAGTAATGACACTGTCACTCATGCATTACATACTGTGGTCATGACTCTTCCACCTACTATACACGTACAGTAGTAATGACACTCTCACTCATCCATTACATACTGTGGTCATGACTCTTCCACCCACAATACACGTACAGTAGTAATGACCCTCTCACTCATCCATTACATACTGTGGTCATGACTCTTCCACCTACTATACACGTACAGTAGTAATGACCCACTCACTCATCCATTACATACTGTGGTCATGACTCTTCCACCCACGATACACGAGCAGTAGTAATAACCCACTCACTCATCCATTACATACTGTGGTCATGACTCTTCCACCCACGATACACGTGCAGTAGTAATGACTCTCTCGCTCACCCATTACATACAGTGGTCATGACTCTTCCACCTACTATACACGTACAGTATTAATGACCCTCTCGCTCACTCATTACATACTGTGGTCATGACTCTTCCACCTACTATACACGTACAGTAGTAATGACCCTCTCGCTCACCCATTACATACTGTGGTCATGACTCTTCCACCTACTATATACGTACAGTAGTAATGACCCCCTCGCTCACCCATTACATACTGTGGTCATGACTCTTCCACTCACTATATACACGTACAGTAGTAATGACCCTCTCGCTCACCCATTACATACTCTGGTCATGATTCTTCCACCCACGATACACGTACAGTAGTAAAGACCCTCTTGCTCACTCAATTCATACTGTGGTAATGACTCTTCCACCTACTATACACGTACAGTGGTAATGACCCTCTCGCTCACTCATTACATAATGTAGTCATGACTCTTCCACTCACTATATACACGTACAGTAGTAATGACCCTCTCCCACACCCATTACATACTGTGGTCATGACTCTTCCACCCACAATACACGTACAGTAGTAATGACCCTCTCGCTCACTCATTACATACTGTGGTCATGACTCTTCCACCCACGATACACGTGCAGTAGTAATGACCCACTCACTCATCCATTACATACTGTGGACATGACTCTTCCACCCACGATACACGTGCAGTAGTAATGACCCACTCACTCATCCATTACATACTGTGGTCATGACTCTTCCACCCACGATACACGTGCAGTAGTAATGACCCACTCACTCATCCATTACATACTGTGGTCATGACTCTTCCACCCACGATACACGTGCAGTAGTAATGACCCACTCACTCATCCATTACATACTGTGGTCATGACTCTTCCACCCACAATACACGTGCAGTAGTAATGACCCACTCACTCATCCATTACATACTGTGGTCATGACTCTTCCACCCACAATACACGTACAGTAGTAATGACCCTCTCACTCATCCATTACATACTGTGGTCATGACTCTTCCACCTACTATACACGTACAGTAGTAATGACCCACTCACTCATCCATTACATACTGTGGTCATGACTTCCACCTACGATACACGTGCAGTAGTAATGACCCACTTACTCATCCATTACATACTGTGGTCATGACTCTTCCACCTACTATACACGTACAGTAGTAATGACCCACTCACTCATCCATTACATACTTTGGTCATGACTCTTCCACCCACGATACACGTACAGTAGTAATGACCCACTCACTCATCCATTACATACTGTGGTCATGACTCTTCCACCCACAATACACGTACAGTAGTAATGACCCTCTCACTCATCCATTACATACTGTGGTTATGACTCTTCCACCTACTATACACGTACAGTAGTAATGACCCTCTCGCTCACTCATATACATACTGTGGTCATGACTCTTCCACCCACGATAAACGTACAGTAATAATGACCCTCTCGCTCACCTATTACATACTGTGGTCATGAATATTCCACTCACTGTACACGTACAGTAGTAATGACCCTCTTGCTCACACATATACATACTGTGGTCATGACTCTTCCACCCACGATACTAGTACAGTAGTAATGACCCTCTCGCTCACACATATACATACTGTGGTCATGACTCTTCCACCCACGATACACGTGCAGTAGTAATGACCCATTCACTCATCCACTACATACTGTGGTCATGACTCTTCCACCCACGATACACGTGCAGTAGTAATGACCCACTCACTCATCCATTACATACTGTGGTCATGACTCTTCCACCCACGATTCACGTGCAGTAGTAATGACCCACTCACTCATCCATTACATACTGTGGTCATGACTCTTCCACCTACTATACACGTACAGTAGTAATGACCCTCTCGCTCACCCATTACATACTGTGGTCATGACTCTTCCACCCACGATACACGTACAGTAGTAATGATCCTCTCACTCATTCATTACATACTGTGGTCATGACTCTTCCACCTACTATACACGTACAGTAGTAATGATCCTCTCACTCATCCATTACATACTGTGGTCATGACTCTTCCACCTACTATACACGTACAGTAGTAATGATCCTCTCACTCATCCATTACATACTGTGGTCATGACTCTTCCACCCACTATACACGTACAGTAGTAATGATCCTCTCACTCAGCCATTACATACTGTGGTCATCACTCTTCCACCCACGATACACGTGCAGTAGTAATGACCCACTCACTCATCCATTACATACTGTGGTAATGACTCTTCCACCTACTATACACGTACAGTAGTAATGATCCTCTCACTCATCCATTACATACTGTGGTCATGACTCTTCCACCCACGATACACGTGCAGTAGTAATGACCCACTCACTCACCCATTACATACTGTGGTCATGACTCTTCCACCCACGATACACGTACAGTAGTAATGATCCTCTCACTCATCCATTACAAACTGTGGTCATGACTCTTCCACCTACTATACACGTACAGTAGTAATGATCCTCTCACTCATCCATTACATACTGTGGTCATGACTCTTCCACCCACTATACACGTACAGTAGTAATGATCCTCTCACTCATCCATTACATACTGTGGTCATGACTCTTCCACCCACGATACACGTGCAGTAGTAATGACCCACTCACTCATCCATTACATACTGTGGTAATGACTCTTCCACCCACGATACCCGTGCAGTAGTAATGACCCACTCACTCATCCATTACATACTGTGGTCATGACTCTTGCACCCACGATACACGTGCAGTAGTAATGACCCACTCACTCATCCATTACATACTGTGGTCATGACTCTTCCACCCACGATACACGTACAGTAGTAATAACCCTCTCCCTCACCCATTACATACTGTGGTCATGACTCTTCCACTCACTATATACACGTACAGTAGTAATGACCCTCTCGCTCACCCATTACATACTGTGGTCATGACTCTTCCACCCACGATACACGTACAGTAGTACTGACCCTCTCTTTACCCATTACATACTGTGGTCATGACTCTTCCACCCACGATACACGTACAGTAGTAATGACCCTCTCGCTCACCCATTACATACTGTGGTCATGACTCTTCCACCTACTATAAACGTACAGTAGTAATGACCCACTCACTCATCCATTACATACTGTGGTCATGACTCTTCCACCCACGATACACGTGCAGTAGTAATGACACGCTCACTCATCCATTACATACTGTGGTCATGGCTCTTCCACCTACTATACACGTACAGTAGTAATGACCCTCTCACTCATCCATTACATACTGTGGTCATGACTCTTCCAGTCACTATATACACGTACAGTAGTAATGACCCTCTCGCTCACCCATTACATACTGTGGTCATGAATCTTCCACTCACTGTACACGTACAGTAGTAATGACCCTCTCGCTCACACATATACATACTATGGTCATGACTCTTCCACCCACTATACACGTACAGTAGTAATGACCCTCTCGCTCATACATATACATACTATGGTAATGACTCTTCCACCCACTATACACGTACAGTAGTAATGACCCTCTCGCTCACACATATACATACTATGGTCATGACTCTTCCACCCACTATACACGTACAGTAGTAATGACCCTCTCGCTCACTCATTACATACTGTGGTCATGACTCTTCCACCCACGATACACGTGCAGTAGTAATGACACGCTCACTCATCCATTACATACTGTGGTCATGACTCTTACACCCACTATACACGTACAGTAGTAATGACCCTCTCGCTCACACATTACATACTGTGGTAATGACTCTTCCACCCACGATACACGTGCAGTAGTAATGACACGCTCACTCATCCATTACATACTGTGGTCATGGCTCTTCCACCCACGATACACGTGCAGTAGTAATGACCCACTCACTCATCCATTACATACTGTGGTCATGACTCTTCCACCCACTATACACGTACAGTAGTAATGACCCTCTCGCTCATACATATACATACTATGGTCATGACTCTTACACCTACTATACACGTACAGTAGTAATGACCCTCTCACTCATCCATTACATACTGTGGTCATGACTCTTCCACCCACGATACACGTACAGTAGTAATGACCCTCTCGCTCACCCATTACATACTGTGGTCATAACACTTCTACCCACAATACACGTACAGTAGTAATGACCCTCTCGCTCACACATATACATACTGTGGTCATGACTCTTCCACCCACGATACACGTACAGTAGTAATGTGACGTCCATCCTCCATCCACATAGTGCAGACAAACTCTAGACTCTGAGACTTACTCTTGCACACACATAGTATCAACTAAACTATACTGATAATGTTTTATTTGCATGAAAATATCGAAAAACTATATTAAATAAAACACATATGTTTTTATGAAGATTTACAGCCTGCAGCATCTGATTATAAAATCTGCATTTTTACTATATTATACATAATACAAGTATCTCTAAACCTGGCAGTTTACCACCACAACTTTGGACTTCTATTCTGAACGTTTCGTATAATATTTTAGTATAAGAAATAAATATAAAAGTACCAGCTGTAAAAACTGCATTTAGTCAATCAAGCGCTAGTTTTAAAAGTCCTTTTTTATAATTACTTTGATAGTGAGCGACAAAAAGTAGACTATCGGGGTTTTTATCTTAAGAAAAACTGGCAATGAAAATTCTTTAGCTTACAATCTTTATTCAAATATATTTTCTGTGATTAGTCGTCAACACATCTGATTTACTAGTTGACCGATTTACTAGTTGACCGATTTACTAGTTGACCGATTTACTAGTTGACCGATTTACTAGTTGACCGATTTACTAGTTGACCGATTTACTAGTTGACCGATTTAAAGAACCCCTCATATCCGTATTCTTAAGGAGCAGCCAATGAATTATGTTCCTGGTGTATAAGAAACACTTATAAATACACCTCTCAAATCTATTTGACATGTTACTAACTAGGAATGGCACAAGCGTTGAAACAGACAAAACCTATAAGTTGAAAATGTTTAAGATAATAAAAGTATTTTTTATGATTTTATGATTGATATAGATTACAATTTTTATTTACAATACGTACATGTCATGTTCGTTTATTTTGATAGTAACATGTATTTAATGTTAACTATTGTATGTGTTAACAGAGGTTTAAAATACCCATTACCAACTGAAAATAATTTATAATCCAAAAGTTTTGCTTTTTATAAATATCTTTTATACTTTCTTAACAGCCCCAAATAAATTATTATACTTTGAAATTTTCTAGCGTTGGACTATTTATAAATGTCTGTCGTCTTTCCGATTTATGAGTCTGTCAGATATGTTAATTTTAATCCCAAAAGAACAATATTATTTATGAGTGTTATTTATTGACCAAAAGTTATGTATGATGCGTCATTTCAAACGTTATCATATTTCGCATAGTGTTTGCTTTTGATATTTTGAATACATACGCTTAGGTTTGAAAAATATGTGAAAATAAAATGTTCTAACTAAATATTTTTATATTTGATAAGGAAATCGCAAAGCAATTCCAACGCGCAATTTAATTCTTGATGAAATGCAATTTGTTTGGAAAAATCTGTTTAAAATAACTGTTTTATTTGAAAACGAGTGATCGTATGTCTGGTTCAAAAATAACATTGTTCTTATGGGATTAAAACCAACATGGCCGACAGTCTCCGACAGCCTCTCCAGACTCTTACTAGCTCAAATTAAATTAAAGTACAACACTTGAAATTTTCTAGCGTACGATTGTCTGTAAATATTTGGAATGCTTCCTTATTATATCATGTCATAAGTTGAGAAAAATATAACCATGAATTATAGTATGCGATTCTTTTATTTGCATTAATTTAAAAAAATTATACAATTATTTTAAAAATTTTTAAAATAATGTAATTTTGTAATCTGTTCCTAATATTTTGTTGTTGTTTTAATTTGAATTCTAATGATGGATAAATTATAATTTACTTTGACAAATTCTAATATTATTTCTCCTAAGTAAAACACCTTGAAACTTAACATGTAGGCCTAAATCAGCTTTAGCTCAAACTACCAGGAAAATAAAAACATTGTTCACAGTTTGAATTTGAGGCTACTTTTAAGATTATAGTTTTTAGTGTTATTTTTATTTGTATTGTATTTTGTTGACATACAAAAGTAAAAAAGAACGCTTCACAAAACGGAGCTTCACAAAATACGGACACGTTTTATTTAAATTTACGACTTTGAGACTGAAAAGTTTGATGAGATGAGAACTAAAACTTAATTTAATGGAACTTTCCGGGAACATTTGTTCATACACTCAAGGATGCCACAAGTATAAAATTC
Organism: Stictocephala bisonia; assembly: GCA_035578905.1. Lineage (NCBI taxonomy): Eukaryota > Metazoa > Arthropoda > Insecta > Hemiptera > Membracidae > Stictocephala > Stictocephala bisonia. Next base: position 275,033 of record JAQJVL010000779.1, on the reverse strand, counting down.
GCAAAACTCGTTATTTTGTGTGTGTTAAAAAGAACTCTTCATATTTGATTTTCGGCTCAAAAGATTCCTTTTGTGAATCGATCTCATTTGAAGATGGTAAACATGGTAAAATTGTGTTCTTGTATTTATAATAAATCTATAATTTGCAACATCAATTTATTTTGTTTTTATCCAACCATTGTTTTTACGCTATTCATAGTGCACATTCATTAGGATTGTTGTGTTATTCCAGTAAAACCAATAGCCCAATACATCTCCAGTCAACTTAGAATGTAATCTCTTATTGCAACGCCATCTTTATGTAATTTTACATTCCAACCATTTCTTCGTTTGTTCTTCTGGGTATATTTCTTTAAATCAACAGATCAACAGCTGTTGTACCTAATCTATGGACTAGCTCCATTAAGCACTCTGCTGCTACGCGTCCACCTTTTGACCTCAATAAAACCCATAGAGCGTGGATGTTTGCTCCTTGTACTATGTTTTAGAGTTCTACGAAATGTTATCTTGTTTCAAAAAACGTACGCAGAATTCAAATCAAATTTCACCGATAACTTCAATCAACGCTAAGAGTGTATGGTAAACACTAATTACTAGTAAACACTTTTAGGCAGATATGGGCTGAATCTGAACATATTTTTTCTATTCCTGCAGGTTGCAATATTCAAACAATATAATACAAGCCATTATTATTTTTTTATTTTGGGGATTACAACTTGTTCAAACCCATACTACTACTCTTAACTCGACGCAGAAATTATATACACCTGAGTTTGAAGGTTGCTTACTAAGAAAAATAGAGCCCTATGAAAAACCCAACCACACCATTATTTTTATCGTTTTATTGTACATTATGACTTATGCGCATTTAAAACTTAATAGAAGTTTTAGTCAGTTTTGTACAAGTTTGAACAAAATAGTACCGGTATTTTTACTAGTTTTAACTGTGCATCATCAACTTTAGACTACACTTTTATTATACAGAAACACGTTAATGTATCGTATTCATCTTTTGATACGTGATTGAAAGTAATATTTTCTATGGGTTCTACAAATTTTAGAATTTTAACTTGGCAAGAAAGAAAGTCATCATTTCCTGAAACAACGTTTTATGTATAGTTAAGATACGTTACTTTTTTATTCATAAGTAAATTGAGTTATTTCATATTTATTTAAATCGATCAGTTTGAAGTTATTTTAAATAAGATTAAATATTTGAATTTAAAGAATTTACTTTTACTAACTCTTTTCCTTCCGCAACGACGGAGGGAGATTGTTATAAATGTCTTAATGGTTTACTGACAAAAAGGAAATTAAATGGTCGACATGTGCCGGATTGATCATTACCAGTGTATGTGTATGGGTGGGCGGGTGGGTCATCACCACTGTACGTTTATGGGTGGGTCATCACCAGTGTACGTGTATGTGTTTAGCGGGTAGGTCATCACCTATATACGTGTATGGGTGGGTGGATGGGGTCATTACTAATGTACGTGTATGGGTTTAGTACGTGTATATGTACGTAACATAGCTAAAGTTGATTTTATTGACCCTGCAGTGACCAGTATTTACTCAGGTATGACGTCTGATAGTGACCCAGCTGTGACTAATATTTACTCAGGTATGACGTCTGATAGTGACCCAGCTGTAACTAGTATTTACTCAGGTATGACGTCTGATAGTGACCCAGCTGTAACTAGTATTTACTCAGGTATGACGTCTGATAGTGACCCAGCTGTGACTAGTATTTACTCAGGTATGACGTCTGATAGTGACCCAGCTGTGACTAGTATTTACTCAGGTATGACGTCTGATAGTGACCCAGCTGTGACTAGTATTTACTCAGGTATGACGTCTGATAGTGACCCAGCTGTGACTAGTATTTACTCAGGTATGACGTCTGATAGTGACCCAGCTGTGACTAGTATTTACTCAGGTATGACGTCTGATAGTGACCCAGCTGTAACTAGTATTTACTCAGGTATGACGTCTGATAGTGACCCAGCTGTGACTAGTATTTACTCAGGTTTGACAAGTGATAGTGACCCAGCTGTGACTAGTATTTACTCAGGTTTGACAACTGATAGTGACCCAGCTGTAACTAGTATTTACTCAGGTTTGACGACCGATAGTGACCCTGCTGTGACTAGTAATTACTCAGGTTTGACGACCGATAATGACCCTGCAGTGACCAGTATTTACTCAGGTTTGACGACCGATAGTGACCCTGCTGTGACTAGTATTTACTCAGGTTTGACGACCGATAGTGACCCTGCTGTGACTAGTATTTACTCAGGTTTGACGACTGATAATGACCCGGCTGTGACTAGTATTTACTCAGGTTTGACAACTGATAGTGACCCAGCTGTAACTAGTATTTACTCAGGTTTGACAACTGATAGTGACCCAGCTGTAAATAGTATTTACTCAGGTTTGACGACCGATAGTGACCCTGCTGTGACTAGTATTTACTCAGGTTTGACGACCGATAGTGACCCAGCTGTAACTAGTATTTACTCAGGTTTGACGACCGATAGTGACCCTGCTGTGACTAGTATTTCCTCAGGTTTGACGACCGATAGTGACCCAGCTGTAACTAGTATTTACTCAGGTTTGACGACCGATAGTGACCCTGCTGTGACTAGTATTTACTCAGGTTTGACGACCGATAGTGACCATGCTGTGACTAGTATTTACACAGGTTTGACGACTGATAATGACCCTGCAGTGACCAGTATTTACTCAGGTTTGACAACTGATAGTGACCCAGCTGTAACTAGTATTTACTCAGGTTTGACGACCGATAGTGACCCTGCTGTGACTAGTATTTACTCAGATTTGACGACCGATAGTGACCCTGCTGTGACTAGTATTTACTCAGGTTTGACGACTGATAATGACCCGGCTGTGACTAGTACTTACTCAGATTTGACGACCGATAGTGACCCTGCTGTGACTAGTATTTACTCAGGTTTGACGACTGATAATGACCCGGCTGTGACTAGTATTTACTCAGGTTTGACGACCGATAGTGACCCTGCTGTAACTAGTATTTACTCAGGTTTGACGAATGATAATGACCCGGCTGTGACTAGTATTTACTCAGGTTTGACGACCGATAGTGACCCTGCTGTGACTAGTATTTACTCAGGTTTGACGACTGATAATGACCCGGCTGTGACTAGTATTTACTCAGGTTTGACGACCGATAGTGACCCTGCTGTGACTAGTATTTACTCAGGTTTGACGTCTGATAGTGACCCTGCTGTGACTAGTATTTACTCAGGTTTGACGACTGATAGTCACCCTGCTGTGACTAGTATTTACTCAGGTTTGACGACCGATAGTGACCCTGCTGTGACTAGTATTTACTCAGGTTTGACGACTGATAGTGCCCCAGCTGTGACTAGTATATACTCAGGTTTGACGACCGATAATGACCCTGCTGTGACTAGTATTTACTCAGGTTTGACGACCGATAGTGACCCTGCTGTGACTAGTATTTACTCAGGTTTGACGACCGATAGTGACCCTGCTGTGACTAGTATTTACTCAGGTTTGACGACCGATAGTGACCCTGCTGTGACTAGTATTTAGTCAGGTTTGACGACCGATAGTGACCCTGCTGTGACTAGTATTTACTCAGGTTTGACGACCGATGGTGACCCTGCTGTAACTAGTATTTACTCAGGTTTGACGACCGATAGTGACCCTGCTGTGACTAGTATTTACTCAGGTTTGACGACTGATAATGACCCGGCTGTGACTAGTATTTACTCAGGTTTGACAACTGATAATGACCCAGCTGTAACTAGTATTTACTCAGGTTTGACGACCGATAGGGACCCTGCTGTGACTAGTATTTACTCAGGTTTGACGACCGATAGTGACCCTGCTGTGACTAGTATTTACTCAGGTTTGACGACTGATAGTGACCCAGCTGTGACTAGTATTTACTCAGGTTTGACAACTGATAGTGACCCAGCTGTAACTAGTATTTACTCAGGTTTGAGGAGTGATAGTGACCCAGCTGTGACTAGTATTTACTCAGGTTTGACGACTGATAGTGACCCAGCTGTAACTAGTATTTACTCAGGTTTGACGACTGATAGTGACCCTGTTGTGACTACTATTTACTCAGGTTTGACGACTGATAATGACCCGGCTGTGACTAGTATTTACTCAGGTTTGACGACTGATAGTGCCCCAGCTGTGACTAGTATTTACTCAGGTTTGACGACTGATAGTGACCCAGCTGTAACTAGTATTTACTCAGGTTTGACGACTGATAATGACCCGGCTGTGACTAGTATTTACTCAGGTTTGACGACTGATAGTGCCCCAGCTGTGACTAGTATTTACTCAGGTTTGACGACTGATAGTGACCCAGCTGTAACTAGTATTTACTCAGGTTTGACGACTGATAATGACCCGGCTGTGACTAGTATTTACTCAGGTTTGACGACTGATAATGACCCAGCTGTGACTAGTATTTACTCAGGTTTGACGACTGATAGTGACCCAGTTGTGACTAGTATTTACTTTGGTTTGATGACTGATAGTGATCCAGCTGTGACTAGTATTTACTCAGGTTTGACGACTGATAGTGACCCAGCTGTGACTAGTATTTACTCAGGTTTGACAAGTGATAGTGACCCAGCTGTGACTAGTATTTACTCAGGTTTGACAACTGATAGTGACCCAGCTGTAACTAGTATTTACTCAGGTTTGACGACCGATAGTGACCCTGCTGTGACTAGTATTTACTCAGGTTTGACGACCGATAGTGACCCAGCTGTAACTAGTATTTACTCAGGTTTGACGACCGATAGTGACCCTGCTGTGACTAGTATTTCCTCAGGTTTGACGACCGATAGTGACCCAGCTGTAACTAGTATTTACTCAGGTTTGACGACCGATAGTGACCCTGCTGTGACTAGTATTTACTCAGGTTTGACGACCGATAGTGACCCTGCTGTGACTAGTATTTACACAGGTTTGACGACTGATAATGACCGTGCAGTGACCAGTATTTACTCAGGTTTGACAACTGATAGTGACCCAGCTGTAACTAGTATTTACTCAGGTTTGACGACCGATAGTGACCCTGCTGTGACTAGTATTTACTCAGGTTTGACGACCGATAGTGACCCAGCTGTAACTAGTATTTACTCAGGTTTGACGACCGATAGTGACCCTGCTGTGACTAGTATTTCCTCAGGTTTGACGACCGATAGTGACCCAGCTGTAACTAGTATTTACTCAGGTTTGACGACCGATAGTGACCCTGCTGTGACTAGTATTTACTCAGGTTTGACGACCGATAGTGACCCTGCTGTGACTAGTATTTACACAGGTTTGACGACTGATAATGACCGTGCAGTGACCAGTATTTACTCAGGTTTGACAACTGATAGTGACCCAGCTGTAACTAGTATTTACTCAGGTTTGACGACCGATAGTGACCCTGCTGTGACTAGTATTTACTCAGATTTGACGACCGATAGTGACCCTGCTGTGACTAGTATTTACTCAGGTTTGACGACTGATAATGACCCGGCTGTGACTAGTATTTACTCAGATTTGACGACCGATAGTGACCCTGCTGTGACTAGTATTTACTCAGGTTTGACGACTGATAATGACCCGGCTGTGACTAGTATTTACTCAGGTTTGACGACCGATAGTGACCCTGCTGTATTTAGTATTTACTCAGGTTTGACGAATGATAATGACCCGGCTGTGACTAGTATTTACTCAGGTTTGACGACCGATAGTGACCCTGCTGTGACTAGTATTTACTCAGGTTTGACGACTGATAATGACCCGGCTGTGACTAGTATTTACTCAGGTTTGACGACCGATAGTGACCCTGCTGTGACTAGTATTTACTCAGGTTTGACGTCTGATAGTGACCCTGCTGTGACTAGTATTTACTCAGGTTTGACGACTGATAGTCACCCTGCTGTGACTAGTATTTACTCAGGTTTGACGACCGATAGTGACCCTGCTGTGACTAGTATTTACTCAGGTTTGACGACTGATAGTGACCCAGCTGTGACTAGTATATACTCAGGTTTGACGACCGATAATGACCCTGCTGTGACTAGTATTTACTCAGGTTTGACGACCGATAGTGACCCTGCTGTGACTAGTATTTACTCAGGTTTGACGACCGATAGTGACCCTGCTGTGACTAGTATTTACTCAGGTTTGACGACCGATAGTGACCCTGCTGTGACTAGTATTTAGTCAGGTTTGACGACCGATAGTGACCCTGCTGTGACTAGTATTTACTCAGGTTTGACGACCGATGGTGACCCTGCTGTAACTAGTATTTACTCAGGTTTGACGACCGATAGTGACCCTGCTGTGACTAGTATTTACTCAGGTTTGACGACTGATAATGACCCGGCTGTGACTAGTATTTACTCAGGTTTGACAACTGATAGTGACCCAGCTGTAACTAGTATTTACTCAGGTTTGACGACCGATAGTGACCCTGCTGTGACTAGTATTTACTCAGGTTTGACGACCGATAGTGACCCTGCTGTGACTAGTATTTACTCAGGTTTGACGACTGATAGTGACCCAGCTGTGACTAGTATTTACTCAGGTTTGACAACTGATAGTGACCCAGCTGTAACTAGTATTTACTCAGGTTTGAGGAGTGATAGTGACCCTGCTGTGACTAGTATTTACTCAGGTTTGACGACTGATAGTGACCCAGCTGTAACTAGTATTTACTCAGGTTTGACGACTGATAGTGACCCTGTTGTGACTACTATTTATTCAGGTTTGACGACTGATAATGACCCGGCTGTGACTAGTATTTACTCAGGTTTGACGACTGATAGTGCCCCAGCTGTGACTAGTATTTACTCAGGTTTGACGACTGATAGTGACCCAGCTGTAACTAGTATTTACTCAGGTTTGACGACTGATAATGACCCGGCTGTGACTAGTATTTACTCAGGTTTGACGACTGATAGTGCCCCAGCTGTGACTAGTATTTACTCAGGTTTGACGACTGATAGTGACCCAGCTGTAACTAGTATTTACTCAGGTTTGACGACTGATAATGACCCGGCTGTGACTAGTATTTACTCAGGTTTGACGACTGATAATGACCCAGCTGTAACTAGTATTTACTCAGGTTTGACGACTGATAGTGACCCAGCTGTAACTAGTATTTACTCAGGTTTGACGACTGATAGTGCCCCAGCTGTGACTAGTATTTACTCAGGTTTGACGACTGATAGTGACCCAGCTGTAACTAGTATTTACTCAGGTTTGACGACTGATAGTGACCCAGCTGTGACTAGTATTTACTCAGGTTTGACGACTGATAGTGACCCAGCTGTAACTAGTATTTACTCAGGTTTGACGACTGATAATGACCCGGCTGTGACTAGTATTTACTCAGGTTTGACGACCGATAGTGACCCTGCTGTGACTAATATTTACTCAGGTTTGACGACTGATAGTGCCCCAGCTGTGACTAGTATTTACCCAGTTTTGATTGCCAATTTGCGTGAAGTTGCGCCCGCCAGTGGACTCACAGATGCTTACTCCGAGATGCCTTAGCAGTTACATTTTAAATGAGGCTAGCCTGGAAAGAACTCTTTGTTCAGTTAAGCACATAAATTACATATAATAAGAATCAACGAATTTTAGGTTTGCTGTTTTATTTGACGATTGGAAGGCACGCACAAATCACTTCGCCTTCATCGTGAAGCACAATGGCAGTCAGGAGGAGAAATAATATCATAATCATTTGAACTTTAGGATGAATAAGATTATTTATGGTGGAAGATGGTGTGTCAACATCAGCTACCAACTTTTTGTAAATGTTGAGTGAGGAAATGTTGTTAACTACTCTTGTATACTTGTTGGATTAAAAGTCCTTAGCAATCTTGAATATTATTTATTGATATAATTGAAAAATGTGAAAAAATCAGAAGAATATCCAAAACAAATTAGAAGCTAAAATTATCTAACCTCCATTCAGATATTGAAAGTCTTGTCAATAACAACCATTAGCTCCGAGAATACCACTGATTAGGCATTGAGGACTACTTAATTATAACATAGGTATTAATTGGGATAAGTAAATGTTTATTTATCGATATGTTCATGCTTCGTCATTACCATTTGGTGATGGACTTAATATCACAGTAAAAATTAGTAATTCAAAATGGCATTTCTAGATCCTTTATATCTTCACAATTCTTTTATATGCTGCATTTTTTATTTGGGCATATTTATGTGGATCTACTTCAGTTAAGATTTCTAAAACCAAATAAAAATGTAATTGTAACCTAATTATCAATTATGTTCTATTACTTTGTAGTATTATCTTTCACTAAGCTGATAATTATTTTATGGTATGTTAAAAGTAAATAATTGAATAAAATATAAAAATAAGTATATATATGTATAGTCTACATTAGCCACCAAGGTGAGGGGGTTAACTCTCTTTGTTTCAGTAAACCAAAGGATAGTGAGCGCTTCTCCCTGTCTACAGTTGGCCCAGCCTAGAGGTACACGTGACCTTGAGAAGAGGTTAACAGAAGCAGGACAGGGTGGGGGTACTTTTCTAAAAACGTTATGCTGATCAGGTGAAAATATTAGATACCAGTGTAATAGAAATTTACCAATAATTAATACATTTGCATTAATTCTATTTGTAAATATAACCTGTCTTTTTAATGCATTGCAACTAATTATTACTGTTTCTGAATCGTCTGTCTAGAAAACATGTCTAATAATCATTATTGAATGTTTACTAGTAGCATTGATTTTATACACAAATAGATTTCTCGTCCAATGTTAAATTTTGAGTCTCAAAATATCAGCTGTTTTTGTGGTCCATTGTGGAGCGCTAGTGTAGTCCCATGTAAATGTAATACAGTTTAAAACCACCTGTGGTTGCGGGCCTCACTAACCAACTAAATTACAGGCACAAATATTCCTATTAGATGGAATATCTATTCTAGATGTATATAATCTAGGCTAATAGTAACATATAAATAGTGTTAAATTAATACGTTTTATTTTTATTTAATCTCAATTAAATAAACAATTAAAATATAGTTTTAAAAATATATGGAAAGTCTTATATTTTTTTAACACCTGTGTGAATAACATAATATTATTGAGTAGTAAGTGAATCGTTTATACTTGTTTAGGGATATGAAAAATATTGATTAGTCTTTGGCAGCAAAAATGAAAATAGCTCTGCGTTGTAAGAACAGTTAGTACAGTCGAGTCCGCGAGCACGGTTAAGCTTGGATCTGTAGAAGTGTGGAAATTGCATATATTTCCAATAACTTTAACTTCGTTGCCGAGATCAGTTTCCATAATAAACAATGTTATTTTTACTATGGTTCTAAATGATGGGATATGATTTATTAGGTAGCTAATTCGCATCTCTATACACATATCTTGGTTTAGTAGATTCTATACACTGCGTTATTCCTAGACACCTGCTTTCAAAGCAAACTTCTGATTTTCAGTTTTAAAGAAGAATTGAATGTGAATTTTCATTAAATTGATTACAAATCAGACAAGTACCATGAAACTGTTGGCAAATAAGCATGATTTGAATATTTTTTATTGACATTCAATTAAACTCTTTTAGATACATGTGAGACAGCACGTACAAGAGGACGTACAAATCAAAGTTCAAATCTAAGGGTCACACTTCCGATTGATAGTCAACGTTTCCTATTAAAATCATTATGCATTTTCCTAGCGTAACCAGTTATGTAACTAGAGTTTGCATCAGGGAGGGGAACCAGAGGAAAGATTTCATGATATTTTGTTGGAAAGTTTGCGTGGCGTATTTAGATCGTAAGTCATGTATAATGAAATCGATTTAGGTTAAATATCACCTGGATTTTAAATTTTTGGGTAATATGACTTAATTGGATCTTTTCCGCTAATTCATTTCCATAAACATTACTTAGGTTAATCTTACTTAACCAAACCAAACATAACAAATAACATAATTAAACCTAACATAACCTAACAAAATTTAACGTAGTCAAACCTAACATAACCTAACAAAACATAACGTAGTCAAACCTAACATAACGTAAACAAACCTAACATAAACTAACCAAAGACGTAGTAGTGAATTAATGGAAAAAGTACCTTTTTATTTATTAAATTTATTTGATTTAATGTTGATATTGCATAAGTCAATTTTGTTTTTATGGTCTTATGAAATATGGTTTGTTGGGTATTGAATCGTAATTTAACAACGTGTTAAACACAATGAAGAATTAAAATCGATATAAGTAATCAAACATTCCAATACATTTTAAAGTTTATTCGTGAGGCCTTTCAATTACGAAGTAATCCTTATCAAATACTCACATCGACTATTATTATAAAATTTCACATTAGTTGGTCTGACTGTTTGATAAGGATTACGTCGTAATCGAAAGGCATAACAAATAAACTATAAATTTATTGGATTGTTTGATTATTAATATCGATTTTAAATTCCAATAAGAAACTCCTCAAGACCCAAAAAATGAAGATTTTCAAAAGTTAGTTATGTTCAACCAAATTTGCATTGCAAAGCTCAAATGACGCATTTATTATTTTCTTGATATACACTCTACACCCGTTTCACTTTTTTTATAATATACTGTAGGCTTCCTTGTTAATTTTAAATTGGCCAAAGTATTTCAGTGGAGTTTGGACAACTTATTATTTTTACCACACCAAAATAAATACGTAAGAAACAAAGTTATTAAGCAATTAAAAAAAAACTTTTAAGTAAATATTTTAATTTAATATAGCTTTTACTGTAAACATATCCGCTTTAACTGGTTAAATATTGCAAGGACCTGTTACATAATCGATAAAATATTAGCTATTATTATACAGTCGAATTATTGTGACATGTTTTAATGTTAAGTCAGTCCTTTCAGAGTTAGGCCATCCTGTGTCCAAAGAGAATAAAGCTAACTGTTTTCGTTGATCCTATAGCACGAAAAATGTTTAAATTATGATCATTAATTTGATTTATTGGTAGAGGCGTATAGCTGTGCCCATGGCCTTGTCATGTTGGGTTATGATGAGATGAGGAACGCGGGATTCAATCAAAGCATTCCTAAAAACATTAACAGTACAGCTGGTTAGATTTGATTGATAGCAAATAACAGCTGATATTGATGATTTAAATTCAGTAAAAGACATCATTTAAACATACTGTATGGCAGATTATTTTTGTAAACACAATCAATTGTAATAATTTAAATGACGATTTATAGAAATAACATTATCATAAAGTGTAATTATTAGCTAAAATAAAAATGTCGATACAATCACCAACATTGGTATACAGTGATTAATTTTTTTACTCTGTGGAACAGTCTTAATGGAACATGGTTAGTACAACTATAAACAAATGAAAGTCACGGGCACAGCTATACGCTTTGATATATAAAAATCTAGATTGTAACGTCGTGACCATTGTAAAGTCATATGTGATGAAAGGATTAACCCTGCCTTGTGCTAAAGATGCAGTACCTGATTTGCATGAATCTAATTGAACATGAATGTTATATACATGTACAAGTCAGATACCCTGGCATGAGAAATTGGTTAAAGTTAAAGTAAGGAGGTAGGGTTACTGGAAGAATAATTGCCAGTTATGTAGTTGGTCATATAGACAATTTTCATTAAAAAGGATCATGTACATTCGATAGTCAAGTCAACAAAGAAATTGAATGGAAGTGGACACTGCATATTTCACATTATTGATTGAATTTTGGCTTAAAGGGGCATGATCCTGAATGTCAGATTTGGGGCAGGTAACATTTGAAGGCAGTACATTTCATAAAAATATACATCATTTGCAATAAAAAGTAAAAACATTTATTGCAATGAAACTTTTTAAAACAGTAGAAGTAAGGACGAAAATGAATTCTACACTTGTAATGCTTATATCATTGTTAAATATATATATCATTGTTATATATAACAACGTATATATCATTGTTAAAATCAAATTATACGTTTGCTTCTGCTTTCTACAGAACATAGCAGTTCAGTTTTTTGGTCGTGCCACTCTTGGTTGGCTCTGGCGTTGGGCAATGACTAAATATCACTATAAGAAGAACATACCTTTTGGCGAACAGTCAACCTGATTTTTAGGTTTATTAATCAGCTGAGCGAGTCCTTTGCTATGAGTAAAGGCAGTGTGAGAAAAATAGAGATTGAATAAAGGCAGTACGAGAGAGACAGAGAAATTCAACAGACAGTGCGACACAGGTAGATATATGCGCTCTTTCTCACACACGCTGACTTGAAGAAAAAGACGCACGATCTACCGGCCACTGATCGAACTTAGGCTTTATAAGTCTTCTATTATACAGTTAACTTGTAGTGCATCTGATACAAATTAAAATGTGTGCCTCATTTATGGAGGTTAAATAATCAACTACAGTTTAGGATAACGACGCCATCTCAACAGAATTGAACAAAAAAAGCTCATTATTAAGAGCTGTGCTTTCACTGCTATTACAATATACAATAATAGCACTACGATTTATTTTAGTGGAATGAACATGAGGTTGTTATGTATCCAATATTTAATACACTTTAACCTTTTTTTTTTATATGCAGAATAATTATTATAGAACTATAGTAAAGAGACACAGATAGTAAACGTTCTATATGTTTACTTTGTCATAAAATTCAGAATTATTTGAATTTAGAAACATAATTGAATTTGTAAAAGTCAATATTTACGTTGTGATTTCCATACTGTATTTCAATTTCATTACTTTAATAGCTTTTGAATGTTGTATAAACTCCGATAAACAAATAAAATTAATTAAAACATTGCAACAAAAAATGAGAGAAAATAACCCTAAAGCATGATTGTAACCATGGGGATATCTCTTAGATTTTAAAGTTCATAATTTAAGAAGCGATACTATACAACAAAACTGATCTAACAAACGTCTATTATAGGGAGAAAATATAGTATAATTAAAAACATTGCCCTTAAATGAATTTATGTCATATAGGACTACGCTCTTCCTTTCAACAAAACATGAAGCCATGTACTATAGTTCGAATAAAATAACTTTGGTACTGGCGGAACGGCCTCACGCCACTGGTCTGAAATGACAAAACTCTGAGCTTTAACTTGCTGTCAAACGTAAAATAGGTGAGCAATAATTTTCAAACTAATTGTATAGTGTACACCATTTTATATTCTTTAAGGAAAAATTATGCTGGAGATTTTTCTACAGCTAATTTGCTTTTTAAAGTGATATTTGTATTTAAAAACACGTTTTTATGAGTGAAATTGCGCGTGAGTCGTCTTTAACCTGTCACTGTTGCGAGAATAATAATAATAAAATAATGTCTTGTGGATGTATGACAGTTTGATTTATTGTGATTAGTTTGGTATAAGTCTCATTTAATAATTTTAACAGGTTAATGAGAAATTAATTTTTCTGTAAACCCTTGCAAACTCTGAAACGAAAAACGCTAGACAAAATTTCTTTGAGCAAACATTAACTGTGTTATTTATGTATTACTAAAATAATACTGTGGTACTAATAAAACATGTGGAAAAATAATGAAGAGTTGATGAAGTAAACTCATAGTTCGTTTACATCAAGGCTGTGTCGGACGCGTAAGGTATACTCTGCTCAAGGGAAAGTGTAGACTGAATATTCAGCCCAAGCGTAAAACGAATTCCGATCGACGATATTTTCAGATAAGAAATGTTTCTCCAGTAATAAATAAGGTAAGTTAGTTGACTTTTGACTTTGAGGTGTGTTCGTGTTCATTTCTTTATCGATTTGACAGTGCTTAGTATAGTTTAATCACTAGTTTATTTTGATTACAGTTATTTAGTTTTAGTGATATTACAATTTTTTTATTTATAGATTTTTATTTATAGATGTGACAATAATGCTATAGGATTCAGTGTATATATATAATTATCAGTGTTTATTGCAATTCTAATATTTAGGCTCTTTCAAATTTTAGGTAATGTTCTATTGGTAATTGACAAGATTTGTTTGCAATGGAAGAGGCCAGAGCTGAGCCAGTGACTGTACATTGTGCGTGTGGTATCACCGTCGCCTTGTTGACAATCTAGTTTTGAAAACTCCTGAATCTTTCTTCCTAGTTCAAGAAAATTCTATTTAATACGAGAGTAAGATTTTAGTGTCACTTAAATAACACAATTAATTTAGGTTTAAACAGATTTTGTCTAGCGTTTGTCATTACCGAGTTTGCAAAGGTTTACAAAAAAATTAATTTCTCACTAACCGGTCTGAATTATTAAATGAGACTTATACCAAACTAATCACAATGAAACAAACTGTCATCAATCTACAATACATTATTTCATTATTATTATTCTCGCAACAGTAACAGGTTAAAGACGACTCACGCGTAATTTCACTCATAAAAACGTGTTTTTAAATACAAATATCACTTTAAAAAGCAAATTAGCTCTAGAAAAATTTCCAGCATAATTTTTCCTTAAAGAATATAAAATGGTGTACACTATACAATTAGTTTGAAAATTATTGCTTACTTATTTTAAGTTTGACAGCAAATTAAAGCTCAGAGTTTTGTCATTTCAGACAAGTGGCGTGAGGCCGTTCCGCCAGTACCAAAGTTATTTTATTCGGACTATAGGGAGGCTTAAACGTTACTGTATAAGCACGAAAGTGAATGACCAAAAAATTAAGAAAGGGCTTTCACTATTCAAAAATATATATAATGTCCTTGAAACTTGTCATAGGCAAAGTGAAAAGTAGTGGACATTGCATATATTACCTTCTGGATTTATATATGGCTTAAAGGGGTTTGAACCAGGGTGTCAAGGGATTTATGCAGCGGCCATCACGAGACTGTAACACCTCGCAAAACATGTCTAACATGTTGGAAAGGTGACTTATGTACCCTGACAATGATCGATGTTGACTTTAGTCGAATCTCGAAACCAGTTTGATGGACACCCCACATGGTCGATCCACGCTGGACGGTTTCATCGCGCCGGAAGCGATCGTGTATAAGTACTGGAACCTTAACAGCATGGCAGCCGGAGCTGAATTTAGGCCGTCCTAGTTATACTAGTGATTATTAACCTGCGAACCCTTGTCTGACCTAACTTAACCTACCCTCAGTTCGTTTATTACAAGATAGACATACATTGCATGTAACGGTTAGACATAAGAATTTACAAGATCTTCATCCCTCCACTTCTAAAAAAGATTCTAGGCTAATATTGAGGTTAAGGTATTCCACTCTCCTAAACTATGCAGCATGTATAATTCTAATTAAAACTCTTATTATAAGCATAACAATAATTTTATTAGGTTTGTGTGTACGCACGCACGCGCGTGTGTTCTGAGTGCTTAAGCATTTTAATATAGCTATGACCATTTGTAAGTCTTAAATTATTTCCCTCAAAATTGTAAACCCTTTATAATGTTTTGAGAAAGTGTCAGTAAAGCACTAACGTTTTTAAGCTACACGGCCAAATGTCCATTTTTCCTAGTATCTCTACCCAGTTCATTACAATCTAGAAAGGCTTTTTACAACCATTGCTAGTAGCCCTTGGGCCCTCATTATTTTCCATAAATCACCTAATTATGTTAATGTATAACCAACTAGTCATCCTGAGATAAAGTTATAAATACATAAAATCGCTTACTCTGCTATTTCTAATACAATTTGGCATCCAATCACTACGCCTTTTAGGTTATATTTCATGTTAGCTTATTGGCCAACCGGCCAACCCTAAATCTAAGAACTTGCGCTAGCATTACTTGATTGCCAAAGAGAATAGGTGCTTTGCTAGTCCACTCTTTTTTTGTTACGAAGATTGATATAGTAACAGAGTTCAGTATTACTGAAAACATCTCTACTATGAACCACCTCCATGATAAGAAAGTGCCCCCCTACACGTATCTAAATGGGCGCCTCTTATGACAATCAGAATATATATGCCTACAACATACTTCTGGGCACATAATCAGTGCTTTGTTCGTGGTAATGCACATCTTTGAATGCTCAATTCTCCACAACATTTATAACTACCATTGGTACTGATCTCATAATAAATATATTTTAATTTCTATTAAAAATTATGAAAATTAATAATTCACCAATGTTTACCTAAAATAAGTTTATGCAGTTTATAAGTGAATATTCTTCATTCATATAAATACTATAGTTTTGTCTGAAGTTTTTTTTAAATCATTCTGAATATTTTTTAAAAGAGGCCAATTTAAAATTACCTCTCACTAGACTACCATAAAAAAAATTACAATTGCCTTATATTAAACGCTTCAGATGAATTAAATATAACGGGAGATGGATGTATGTGCATTTTTTTATTTACTTGTTTTATGACACTTTCTATATCAACATTGCCTCTAGTCAATATGATAAACACCTTGTAGGAAAATTGAGACTAAAATTTTGCTGCAATAAACTAATGTTTCTCAGTGTAAGTATATCACGTAGATATTGATAGGAAAAATGTTGTTATAATGTTTTGCAAGTCTGAATCCAAATTTCTTAATGTACGTCACTTGTCATAAATATTACAAAGTCTCTGATTGCCCAGTTTAGAAAAAATAAGCTAAATCATGATATTATGATGATTAATTTATTGTTACATGCTTGTCAAAAAAGTATTAAGCAAAAAACATAAATTTCTATTAATTTTGGATTATTTAGATTATTACCCTAATCAAGAACGTGACACTTATTTTATAGTGCAAACTAGTTTTAGAGAAAACAAAGGAAATTGTTTTCTCTAAAACAATTTCCTTTGTTGGTGCGATGGTCAAGAGACTCGCATATAGAGGCTAATTATGATCAAGTCACTTCCCTACAAGAAAGATTTGGCAACACATTTCTATTATGTCAAGTTTGTGAGTTATTGGTTTTTCATGCCAAAATTGCGAAATTCCATTAGTCCTTGATGAAGCGTATGTATTGATTTTAGTCCATTAGTATTCACTAATTTTTTGTTGCCAAATGCCTAATAATAATAATAATAATAATAAAAAAATGTAATAGTAAGAATATTACCCATCGAGGGAAATTTGGTAACTGAATTGACACTTGTATGATCCCCAGCTACGCAAGCTGCCAACCAAATAATAGGTCCTTCTGAGGGCCTGGAACATTATAAAGATATATGATCAGTTTTTAATATCTGCCATTTGAATAATGAGGGTCCGACTAGAGAGCTAAGTGTGAGTGTTTAAGGAAAGTCCTATCTGAAAACAGTGTTGATGACCTTGCAGTCCAAGAGACACACGTTGAAGAACTAGAATGCAGTGCAAGACGCAATATCCCTGGGCATAGACAGGACGATGCTATCGGACTTGGGGTTTATGATGTAGCAACTTGTGTTAACTGTGAGTGAAGCTTAGCATTAATGCGATTAAAACAATACACAAATGTTTTGATGACAATATTTTCATACTCTCAGTAAAAGATTTTTACATTACCATAGTTAATGTGTACAAACCACCTAATACTTTACGGTCAGATCCAATACATTCAGTTTTCGAACAATCTGTTCTGTAGGTTGGGGACTTTAATGGTTATCACAACCAATGGGGTTACTTACTCATCGGACGTCGATAATGGTACAGCCTAATCAACTGGGCTGAAACCAACAACTTATTTCTAGTATTTGATTCTAAAGATACAAGTACTATCTTCTCAGCTCGTTGGTTTCGGGGTTATTCCCCGGACTTATGCTTCTGGTCATGTGAACGATCTCGAATACCCCTAAATGTGAGGAGGAGTGTTCTTGGTGTCTTCTCCCACTCATAACACAGACCTGTTCTGCTATCAGTAAGATTTTAGGTTCCCGATGACCAATCTTTTACCCGGCCTGTATGGATCTTGAACAACGATAGGAGGCTTTTACATCAAGGCTTAGCTATGACTGAATATGACATCAGGTTAATTTCACCTTAAATAAAGAATTATGATCTTTTCAATAGCTTTGTCGTTTCCTCTGCCAAGGTGTGTGTCCCCAGGGGCTTCGGGAAAGAATACATACCAGGGTGGAGCCGAGAATTTGAGGATCTATACAAGGAGTTTAATAAATAGAATACTCTTACATATCTGATTCCTTGCTGCACTCTCTCGATAATGTTAGAAGAGATAAATGGGCAAATACAATAGAAAACCTAAATTTTTCTCACAGCAGTAGGCATGTTTGGCCCTTAATCCGGACACTCTCCACAGGTAAGCTCCTGTGAAATAGCGCTGAGACCTATGGACATAGGAAAACGCATTGTCGGCAAGTCAACCCGCCAACCTTCTGATAAAAGGTTAAATACAAACTGAATAAAATAAAAAGCAACCCACAGTCCCACAGGCAAAGTTAGACGTTTTTAGGTCCTTTACTCACCAAGAGTTAAATGAGGCGGGCATGGTCCTACCAGTTGGGAAGGCAGCAACTGCAGATGACATTTCTCTCATAAATTAACTGAAATTAACGAGAACACGTCAAAAACTGAAAGAACACTTACACTTGGTCTAGCCAACCTCAATTTATTTTAGAACCTGGAAACTTAATACAACAAAGACGGAAGTAACCTGCTTTCACCTAAGTAATAGACTAGCTAATCAAAAATTGAACATGTTTTTTTTTATGATGTTGAGCTGAAACACAATGAGCATCCTCAGTATTTGGGAGTCAGTTTAATGAACCATAACTAACATTGTGCAGCAACTTACTGGACCAACGTTGGGAATCAACGCACAAGTCCTGCGTACTATAGCTTTGTGCCTGGTTTACTCTTCTGGTGAATATTGTGTTCCCATGTGCCGTAACAATAGACGTGTACGAGATGTTGATATACAACTAAAGATGAGGGCTATCAGTGGTTCCCTCATTGCAACCCCTCTATCATTGCTTCCAGTGCTGTGTAACATAGCTTTCCGGATATAAGACGCAAAAGGGAACTTCTTAGAGAGTTCAGAAAGATCCTATCTACTCCAAATGTTCCCATTTTGCAAGATATCCTACAACGTGCAGAGTGACTGAAATTAAGATAACCGTCTCTTCGACTAGCTTCCCAGTTAAACTCAAACGAATTCCTGCCAAAAACCACCTGGGCGTTCAATTGGGATATGTTTAACAGTCGAAACAAGTTTCTAGTATTAAACCCTATGACTGTCAACGGTGGAATGAACCTTACTCGTAAGGAATGGACTATGTTGAATCGTTTTTGCATGGGCGGTGAAGGTGCAAATACTGGAAATATAAGTGGGAAATACCAAATGAATAGTCATGTGATTGCGGAGTCGAAATTCAAACTATGGATCACAAAGACCATTGCGTTCTTTTCAGGAGGGATTAGCTGGTCTTAATTCAATCTGAGAAGCAGGTGTTGAATGGTTACGTAACAGAGCTAAATTTAGCTCTGTTACGGGAGATAAATATTTAAATTCTGAGGCATAAGTATTGAATTTTACATTTTATTTAGATATTATTTATTGGTATGATTCTTAGTTTTGTTTTCCTCCTTTTAGTTAGGTACGGTAGCTGGCTTTAAAAGCCATAAGATGTATATTTTGAGAAAACTCTATAATAGATGGTAAAATAATATCCTATTTAGTTCCACCACTTATCTTGTGTATTTCAGCACGACCGGTTTCGTAGGATATCCTTCATCTTCTGGTGCTCTTCACTCTTTAGATACTCGAGTGTGTAAAGTGAAAGCCAATAGTGAAGTGCATCTGAAGATGACGGAAATCCTTCGAACCCGGTCCTGCTGAAAACAATATTGGCGGCGAAAGTAAAATGAGGTATTTATTTTTTATTGTTAAATTCAACCAATCAGGATAATAATATCAAGAGCATAATGACGGAAAATTGTATGTTATCCATGATTAAATTTCTGAGCTGGTTTAAATAAATAAGAAAATTAACTACTGATTATGACGGGGACCTGATACTGACCGACAAATTTAAATGCAAGTACATTCTTCTTTTGATTTATATTGAGAATAGTATTTCATACCAATCATAACAAATACAGGCTTTATTAATTTATTCCGATGTTACATTGCACTACATGAAGAAAATTACATTTTCTGTGTGTAATTTTAGTCAAATGTGAGGCCTTAAAAACTTGATGACCAACAAAAACATTAAATTTATGAGTTAACTCTAATGGATTATACTAAAAATTGTAGATTGCTTCCATCGATATTCTCCTTATTACTGAGCTTGACAAGTGAAATTTGAGAAAATACAAATGTCTTAAATAACATTTTGCCATTGACATGTTACTGCCGTTGCTTTCTTATTTAAATTCAAGTATGTTTTGTGTGCCTGATCACAATCCTCGGAACCGAGTTTTATTTTCTCATTGGTTAAAAAAAACTACATGGTGAAATAAAAATAAACTGTTATATTCATTTATAAAAATAAACCCTGGAAATTTCTATATAAAAAGGTGATTTTCTGATAAAACTTTTTTTGTAATATTAAGTACGTATTAGTTTTCATGTGAGCGAATATTATTAAGGACACAATTTGTATCTGTTTCAAAGAAAACTGAAGAAAATATAGTATCCCGGCCTCGACCTAAACCAAGCACGAGAGAATAATAATTTAATCAAACTCCATTTGGTGTAGTATGATAAAACTCGAAAAGTTATTGATTATGTTGTGAACCAAAAGCACATTTCAAAGTTGATTAGAACTGACAATGTGAATCAGCTGTGTTGAGTTGTCTGTTCCTTATTTGTATTTATTTACTTCCACGAAGTGTCACAGATTCGGACCAGAACCGTTGTATTTGTATGCCGTAGTTTAGAATTGTCAAGTCCGGCCGTCTATATCTCAAAAGAATATCTAGTCTCGACCTGTGAAGTTGCTTTGCGGCATTTTGTCTGACAATTTTATAAATGCATAAAATGTCTGTTTATAGGTGACAATCCTTATATAATTAGATAATTTATAGATATTTAAATCATGTTTAGTATATTAATATTAGTGTATGTGCTTCTAATATCCGGCGCATCTTTTGCTGAAGCTGAAGATAACCCTGATTGTATCAGCACAAGTGTGTTTAATTTTAGTTCAACTCAGTTGCAAGTCTTAATAGACAGGGTATCTAAATGTTCCGAAGACACAAAGCTTGTAAAGAAAGAGGTATGTTACTTTCAAAATATTTCATTATCAATATATTTTTATTTTAAAATAAATCTAACCTCAACATAACCTAACACTACATAGCATATTGGTTTCGGTAAAATTGCAAAAAATAACCATAGTTTTGAAGTATAATTAGAAAACTATTCCTGTAAATACAGTGAACACGTGACTTTTCGGATTAATGTGGTGGCGGACTGATCTGAATAATATTAGTTCTGTAGGTGTATTAACACTGCAGTAATTAACAATTATTATCAAATCTATGCTAGATACTGTATTAGACTGGCTAGCAAAACATAAAAATCAACTTGAAGTACTAACACTACAACTACTTTCAACACTACAAACACTTTCAACGTAGCTAAACAGTACTGTAGGGCAAATGAGAGCAAAACTGGTCAGATGACATAGGCCTTCAACACAAGAGGTAACAAACAGAATGAACTACCTCATTTAAAAATACAGGAAAGCATAAATCTTGCCATGAACCCTAACTGGAAAGCTCATGTTGATGAGCTGTGGAGAAAGCTTGCATCAGGCATCTAGCTCTGTCATCAACCTTCCAGTGCACATGTCGTGGAGTGAGAGTCCGCATTTATGAATAATTAATATTATACAAAAATCAATTATTTCTAATACCTTATCCCATACCCTTAACCCATCGCGTAACGTGGCATGCGCTGGGCCTAACGGTACAAATTAAATTTACACCACGGCGCTACACCTGCTCTGCCAGACTAGCGCACTTGCAAATTCTATACGTTTTGCTGTTATTTACGTTACATAAACATTACACTGACCATATTAGTCTAGTCTATTTAATTCGGACGAACGCAAGTACTTAATTCCCCAAACTAACATAGTTGAGACAACAGTGACAGGAAACAGTAACAAAGATAAAATAAGGAGACACACAGATAAGTGCCTTAAAACAAATGGATGCATTGTAACAGCGATAACACTGACTCCGAGGGCCAAGCAACACAACTGTAAACAACCAGTGCCGCAACGTCAACGTCACATCGCATTGAGGTATTGGTCCACTCAGCGCAGGACGTCTTTGATCAGCAATGAGTTAATAAATACATTAATTTGTTCAGAATAAAAATTAACACTATTTAATGACGTCAGTGCGAGTATAAGCATGTTAGTACATTGGAAAAGGTGTTGCTAGACAATGTATTAGTGAACACACAGTCCGCATGCGTTTCCGTGCTCTGAAATCGCAAGGTCACTCCGGACAAGGTTTTTTAGTAGCGGACTCTTAGTTTGCAAGCGTGTACTGGTGTAACAAATTGTTACGTGTCTACTGCCGGGTTAAAAGGATTTAGGAAATTTGTGGTAGTACATCTGCAGCTAAAATAGCCTACTTTGCTTATATTGAGGCATATCTCAGATATGACATCGCAGCCTTGGGTGGGACTACAAGCTCCAACATGGAAAGAGTAGTCAGAAAAAAATCAGTTAGATGCTTAACATACCTGAACATCCCAAAGCACCTGCCGAGGAGCATTCCAGGAACATAAAATACTTACAGTACCAGCACTGTACATTAATGAGGTAATTGTACTGATAGTCTCTTCAATCAAAACAAATCTTGGGGATTACACCACCAATTCAAACCAATACATCCCTTCGTATTCGAAGAATACTTCGCCTTCTCACTTCCCATACATCACTTGAGCTTTTCTGAGAAGAAGCCGATATACAAAGGGTTTTAACAACTTGCCTGACCACATCAAGCAAAACACGGGAAAGACCTTCTAGGTGAAACTTCTTCAGTGGCTTGAGAATCATCCCTTTGACAGCGAAAAAAGGATTTCCTGGAATGGGAAACCTAAGATACTTGCAAGATATTTATGCATCATACTTCAATTTTAATAAAATTTCACTTTGATGGCAATATCAATCTCCATGGCTGTGTAAATGAAGAATGTCTATTTTATTTGACAGAGTTTAATGCTAAGTGGCCTGTGTAAGGATGATGCCCACTCAAATGTAAATGATAGCCAAGTTATGTATCTTAGATTCTGTCTGCACTTTTATAATTAACTTACTGTGATTAGAAGTATGTCATTAATATTTATTCTTCAAATAATATTGATATTCTATTGTTAAAAATGCTATGGCTGCTAACAAACACAGGGCAAATAAAGACTCAGATGTAAATTTGTATATTATATTTATTTCTTCAAAAGTGCTTTTTTCCACTTCCAAATTTGAAAAACAATCTTTTTCGCAGATTTACCAAAATCTAACCGTTCAATGACATTCAGTTTTTCCTCTTAAGTTTTCGCATCTTTAATTTCTCTGTTCTTTTGTGTTTCATGTACTTTTTAATTGAGTTTAATGTGTTGTGTTTATAATCTACGACCGAACAGTAGAACAGCGTATATGTGTTGTTTTACTGTTTTAATAATCACTGAAAAATGGAAGAAAGTTGTAGCTGCACTTCACTATTCAGTTGGGTCACCTTTTTGACTATTAATGAAAAGATTACAATTACGAATAACACTGTGTGGCAAATGTAATTGCTTAGTCAAACATTTTATAAATATGGAAGGGGTAGGAAATATAGACTAATGTTAAGCACAATAAAGGAGTCCAGAACAGGCCGATACACCTTCATTTGCAGTACATGTGTAACACTATACTCTTATGAAAGTGCAAACTTGCATGATTTTACCGCTGAAAAAATAAACTATCTTTATATTAATTTGATCAGGATAGGGCGGATTCTAGATAGTCGCAAGTCAAATAGTTGCGGGACCACTGTACGTCTTTTCCAAAAAAGAGTGTAAACACCTTGTGTACAACTTGTTTTTTTTTTTTAAAGTAGCTGGTGTTTATCTAGCACAACCTTAATCTATCTTATCTGTACTGATTGAATAACCTCTCAAATTGAATGTCACGTTTGGGATACACGAGGATTGTCACAGATCTCCTGTAAACAAGATGGTGATTTTTAAAGGAAAAGACCAGAACGGTTGATCAGATTTCAAGCTGGTGAAATATTGACAATCAAAAATACTTTTTTTTAAATTTTAGCTTTCATTTAGTGTACTTATTTAGATACTCTTTTTAGTGTATAAAGTATCCACACTTCAAATTTTAAATTTTATGACAATCTGTCAATAGTTTTGGCTGTAATTGTTGTTGAAACAAATACAAAGAAATTCTGAACAGTTGAGTGAAACTGGAGAACTTGCTTCAGTCATTAACTCCTATTATTTTGAATCAGATTATAGGAATAAATGACTCAGAATAAAAGGCAATTATCTAAAATTAGCTTATTAGATCAACGTTGGTTTTATTAATAGCTGGTCATATTATACTGGACATAACAAACAGAAAAATATCAAATGTAACGAGTGAAAACTATAGCAATGCTCAATAAATGTACTTGCTCAAGCAACTAAACTTTACTACATTTACTAAAAGGCAACTTGCTGTGATTTTAGTAAGCACTGCAGTTTTTACATCTTTGCATTCTGTACTGTAATTTTTAAAATCAAGGTTTGGGCTGCGAGAAGGTTCAGGAGTTTTTCCATAAGAAATATATGAAAATATTTATTATGTTGTTAATTGATTAACACGTGATATGACAAACCTGAAAACTCAAATTTGCATATATTTTGCTGGCAAGTTATCTTGAATCCATAGATCTCAAATAAAATGTCTTTTTCAAGAGAATCACTGAAAATAGTGATGCGATATTTCGTATTATGGATTAGTGCCATATACATGGTGAAACAGGTCGGCAAAGCCAGAGCATAAGTGATTATCGAGCTATTCTATAGTTTTCTGATAATTAAATTTGGTATTTTTCTGTTTGATATCCGTCAAGTTTAACAATTATATTCGAGTTCATCAAGTAATTTTAGAGAATTACCAAATAAAATATGATTTACCAAGTACTATGTACCCAGACGTATTGTGTGTATGTGTATATATATATATATATATTTATATTTATAATGATTTTTAGGTTTTCAACTGTTTGCTTAATGAACAAGTGGAATCCCTTAACAGACAGCAGCCACCTACAAGATCCAAACCATCACAGAGCGAAGGTAAGACATTTATAAATAATAACAAATAGGTTACTTTTTAAAATGACGTTTTTTACACTTTTAGATGATTTTTATTAACTCTTCTTTATCAAGTTTTTTAGATTTTCACTTCAGAATTGTGCTTTGGGAATTTTGAATTGTAATTTTTTCTCAATTTCAATTGCCCTTGGTGTATGTATTTTCAAACTGTGACTTGGTGAATATCCCTGTAAAATAATTGAAAGATGAGTAAGGCTTAAAATTTACAACCAAAATAATTAATTTATTTCACAAAATCAGTTATATTTTATACATTAAAACAGATTTTAAGATAAAGCTATAATAGAAAGAAACAAACATCAAGTTTGAACGTTATTTATAATCTTATATTTTATAAAACTGTGACTTTAGAAAACAAATTCGTGTAGCCTGAAAAATTAGAATGTAGAAAACACTAATTACTGTATACGATGAAATTCAAAGTGTTGACTTTTAAGCCCTATTGTAAAAAAACTAATGGGTCTTATTGAAATATTACTATTATTTTCAGCACCAGTTTTGAGACAATATACATTTTGTTTGTAATACTTTTTGCTCTATTTTGCTCGGAGGAAAATCAGATTTCAATAGGAAAATTTCTAAACTCATTTGATTATTGCCATAGCCTGCTCATATGACATGGCTGAACTTGGTGAGAAATCCGATATTCTACTGATTCAGACACAATTACCTAACAATGCTTATAATTAAAAGTATACTTGCTGTTTTTTTACATTATAACACTTTTATCTTGAACAAACAGATTTAACTCGAAAAACTCATTTGAATACAACCATAACTTTATGATAGGACATGGCAAAACGTGTATAAAAACCTGCCTTTATTACTTACTTCTTCACTGTCTGATCAAAATCAAAATCAAAATTCTTTATTGTTCGGAACATTTACAAAAATGCATGAACATTGTCAAATAAATTCTAGAAATACATACGTACAAGCCACAAAAAGTCTTAAGATATATTATAAACTATAATATATACAATAATTTGAGCATTAAACATATATTACAATATATCTAATTATTGAAACAAATTTTAAAATAATGTATCTAACCTAATTTTAAGACCCTACTTTATGTTGCAACAAAATGAAAGTAACTAAAGGGCACTCACATTTCAAACTAAAAATACCCATATACACAAAAATTAAATTAATTGTCATTATACATATTGTATTTCTATACCTAAATATGAATATCACAAGTGTAAATCATAAGGGCATTCCTGAATTAAAAATTCTTTAAGATTAGCTTTGAATGTATCACCCTCCATATTTTTCAATAGTGGAGGTAACGTATTATAAAAAATTGAACCTTGAACATAAGGGCTTTTGCTAGTAACAGCCAATCTTCTAGTAATTCTAAACATATCTGACCTATTTCTAGTGTGATAATTGTGTACATTCTCATTTCTTAAAGTAAATTTACTGTCATTTTTAACTAATAAAACTACTTGAAACATATACATTGCATATATGGTTAAAATCTTGTGTGATATAAAAAGTTCCTTGCATGATTGTCTTCTGTTAACATTACAAAGAATTCGGATGGCTCTCTTTTGAAGTATGAATACTCTTTGAATGTATGTTGTATAAGTGCTACCCCAAATAGATAGTCCATAGGATAAGTAAGGGCAAACAGTACCGGAATAAACTATTCGGAGCATCTTATTACTAAATGATAACTTCATTTAGAGATTGAAAGAGTCTACGAAGCTGAACTTTGGCATGGAGGATCTCCTTACTATGTAGATTTTGATTGAGGCTGTGGTTATATAAAGTAGCCATTTAAGTGATTTTCATTGTGAAATGTTTAAGGTTATTTCCACTAACTCAGAGACTCCCTCCCAAAATAGACTTCGAGGGTATTCTAGATTGTAAATCTTTGTTTAATCTAAACCTGACTTCAATGAAAACATTTTGAAATTAGCTGTAATAAAACAGTAGCCTAGATAGGACATGGCCAAATCCCATGAAATAACCCTTTTTAAGAGTTATTTCTTCAGAGTCTGATTCACTATATTTGGAGATTATTAGAAATAAAAAAACTAAAAAAAATCATTGACAGTGTGCAATATTGTTATATGGCGCTGGTACAGACTGAGGTCTTATATTGTTGTGATTGCTTAAAGAGAACCAAGGGAAGGATAAGCAAGCGTAGAGAACCACCCCGTGCCGAAACACGGGCAGTCAACTAGTATAAATGTTAAGGCTTTTTTTCAATATCTAAATGTATAGTAGGTCGCCTATTTGAAATATAAAAAAATAACACTTAATACATGGAAGTTATTTTTTGATACTTTCTCAGATTATGCATTCTTGTTTTATATTTCCTATTCGTATAGATTTGTTTTACTTATTTTAGAAATATTAAATCTATTATAATATATCAATTTACGTATATGGTTTCTGATGTATATGTTAAAGGGTTTTAAGCTCATCAAATATAAGAGTTATTAGAGCCACTGATCAACAATACATGATATAGGCCACGTCAATCAATTAATTACAATCACTTGTTAACATACAATATATGTGAATACTTGTGGTGAATAACTTGTGAATATTAAGCTAGTTAACACGATTTTTACTGTAGTAATATAAAGCAACATTTAAATGTTATATATAATGCAATATTTTTAGGAAAAGTAAGATCCTGTAAGATTTTTAAAACATTGTATAATAATTGTATTTTAATATTAAAATGTTGTTCAAAACCAGTAACATTTTATTTTGAGGACCAACAGTTTGGTAAACTTCAATGAACAAGTTTATAGGCAATATTTGCTAATTTGACTCTTTGTAGGACTTCAGGTCATTAACTGTTTTATCAAAAAGTTCACTTTTTGTCACATAAAAGAAATGATAATTAGAGCGAAATGCCTGATCATATTGGGACAAATGTCTTTCACTATGTCAAAACAATTTTTTTAGGGATTCTGAAATAGTAGAAAAACTGTAATTTTAGCCCTGATTAATGTGTTTATCAGTAGCAAAACGCCCATCCTTGTTAATTATCATTTATAAATTTGGATTTATTCTGTTTTATTGATTATCACAATGTTAAGCTACATTATTTCAAGATACTAAAACAAAAATGTTGGTAATGATGTTGAAGTGCTCAGTAGTTCAATTTAATATATCAATAATAGTAACTACTGTCAGCGCAGAAATTATGTGTACCCAAGTTTTAAGGTTGTGTACTAAGAAACGAAGAGGCCTAAAAAAAATCACACCGTTGTTTCCGTATTTAATTGCACACAATAATAATTATTATCCTAGTTGGAAAAAAATAGTACCGGAATTTTAACTAGTTTCATTGCGCATTAACTTTACACTTTGTGTGGTAGCTGTCATAGCTGGGAAATTACAAATTTGTGACAGTCCAGCTACCAGATTTGTTACTTGTTTAGAACTACCCAGGAGGTACGTACAGCTCTAAAAATTTGCTGTGGATGCGAACAACATCACCCCCCCCTCCAAAAATGTTGTTGCTTAAAATCTCGAAATTCTCTCTACGTACTGCTTCACAGTTGAGCAATTCAAATTTTTTGCCCAATACTAGCTGGGCAATAGCGTGGAACATTTTTTATGAACAAAATAAGTTCCTTATTAACGATCCATCAATAGCTAGGTGGAATAAACCTCCCTCGTAGGGAATGGACACTTTTGAATCGGTTCCGAACTGACGTCGGTAAATGTAACCTACATTTTATTCTAATTATTTATATGTTTAACGGGGAAAGAAGCTTCTTAGAAATGAGAGATAAAATCAAATTTTAAGAGTAATGTAATCCAAATGTAAGCAACCAGATTGTTGGGAAATTGGATAATTATTTCGTCAGAATGGAAAATACTTTTTGTCACATGACATTCTGAGTAAGATATTGACAAATGGAACGAAAAATAAAACAACACGTAATAACACGTACTGAAGCATTGACATATCCACCCACTCATACACGTACAGTGATAGGTACAGTTTAATATTTTTTTTTTATTGATAGGTATCAAAGTATAAATGGGGATTGACACTAGATCAGTCATGTGATTGCGGGGAGTCTATCCAAACAATGGATCACATAATTACAGTGTCCCCTGCGTTCTTTTACGGAGGGGTTGACCAGCATAAACAGAATAAGTGAGACAGGTCATAAATGGCTTGATGGATTGGATTTAGCTTTGTGACAGGAGATCACTTTTATTTTATATTATATATATTGCATGACTTTTGGATCTTAATCCAAATATATATCACAGCTTTTTAAAAAGATATTAAATGGTAGCTGACAAAAAAACCATACAATATAACTTTACACTTTTATTACTAAAAAACTCATTAATGTAGGGGTTTACATTTTAATAAGTGGGTAGCAGGAATGTTTTCTATACATTTTATGAATTTCAGAATTCTAAATTTTCAAAAAAAAGTTCTTATCAGTTTCCTGAAATAACGTTATCTTGGCTTCTAGAGGTCATAAATTAAGTACTTGGTCGTAATTACGTCGTAATATTTATGAAACGTATAGTTAAAATACATTATTTTAATGTACGTAAGTAAATGCAATGATTTCAAATCAATTTAAAGTAATATATTGATAAGAACTTTTTACTTTAAAATTTAAAAATCTGAAATTAATAAAACTTATGAGAAAACATTCCCATCAACCACGTATTAAAGTATAAATATGATACATCAACAGGTTTTTGAGTAATAAAAGTATAAATTTGATGCAAAGTGAACACTATTTAAAACGTAGGTAGTTTTTTGTTCCTACTAAGAAATTAATAACTAAAAATTATAATAAAGTTTAGAATTGCAAATGTCCTAACGTACTATTAAACAAGGAAAAAAAATTGTGTGATTGGATATTTCCTAGGCCTCTTAGTTTTTTAGTATGAACTTGGAACACACATGTTCAAATGATTTTGAAAAAATGTCATCCGGTCTCTACACCCTTAAAAGAATGTCACAAATGTGTAGTGAAGATACCGGTACTCTAAAAATGATTTATTAAACGTTAATTCATTTTTATATAGTATACAGCATCATTTTATGTGGTGCAACTTCAAAGAGAAGTTTAAATAAAATATTGCTCTTGAAAAAAAAGCTCTGCATACAGTAGTAGGCATCAAATCAAGAGATTTTGTTAGAAATTATTTTAGAGAAGATGGGAATTTTTACAGTGTTTGTCCTTATGTTTTTGACACAGTAAAGTATGTCAAAAATCTACACCTGTTGGAACAACATATACTCACATCAACACTTGCAATAAAAAACATCACAATGAAAATGGACCACATCAATTAGAATTTTAAAAAATCCTAGTTTTATTGGCAATGCATTTATGAGTAATGTACCAGACAAAATCACAAATATGGAACCCTTTACTAAATTTACTATGAAACTAAAAATATATTTAATAAATACAACTTTATATTCACTTGGTGAATTGAATATTTAGCAGAGCTTACTAATATTTTTTGGGGTCTTGTAATCTTCCAATCAGTATTTTACAGTTTCTAATTACCTGATTTATATCTGTAATTGTAGTGACATCCTAATTTCAAGTTGATAACTTGTGATTATCATTCTAGGTTAATTTAGTGTTAATCGAATTCATCAATAATTATTTTGGTGAATTAATCTTAGTATTAGATTTTGAGGATGTTCGGATAGGTATCTGTGAAACCGTTAAAAAATGATAATTTAAATCAATTGTATCTATTTTCAGCTTATTTATTTTGGTAATATTTAAGACTTTCTGGAATTTAAAATTTAGTATTATTCAACTAGCATAGTTATTTATATGAATGAAAAATATGACTATTTTAGACACATTTTAGATTTATTTTGTATTACAATTATAAATAGATCAACAAAATAATCATAAGTAGTTATGATTATATTGTTACAAGATCATAACTAAGGCTTTATTAGTTACAAGAAAATAAATAAGCAAAACATTAAAAAAATATTAATAAAAATAAAATTTACCTATTTAGTAATAAATACTGTATTAATTATTTTTCCCAGTCTTTAGTTAGTTAAATATGTCTTTTTTTAAATTTTACTTTAACTTCTCATATTTCAATTTATGTAATATATTTTATTTTTTGTTGATTATGACACTATTTGCTTGTACATGTTGTGCAAAAATAATTAAAGATTTTTCATAGTTTTTATTGTTGCATAATGTATGTTTATTTGTCTGGGTCTTTGAAACAAGTTGATGGATTTGTATCACCCTGATAATTGGTTTATGGAGACAGTTTGTATTGATATGGCAAATGAAACAGTTAAATCCTTATTTCATGGGCTGCCATCATGATATCAGTGAGCCTATTTTTAAACGTTGACTAAATGTAACATTTAATGTCAATTCTGTTTAAGTAAAAATGATTGTTCTTTGTCAACCCCAAAGTAGGCTTTCAAATCATTTTAGAACTATAATTTTACCAACATTTTATGTTTGCAAATAATTGTGTCATTTAGAACAACTCTTTTCGTGAGGAATGGTGGTTGGAAACCATTTATACTGTACATTTTTTACAAAAGTTTTGTACTTTTAGCAATGGGTTAAGGTACCTGTAGAGTGTTAACTCTTCCGTTTATATACCCTTAAGCTTTGTAAATTCACAACACTTCTAGCTCACATTTTGTGTCTCTAGTTGTTTGAACAACTATATTATATGTTTTAAAAATCACATATTTAGCATTGAAACACAATTCAATTAGATTGTACTATACATCATTTTATTCATAAGATTCCACTGTTTAATTTGGTATAAAATTTGTTAAATTATTGTTCTGTACTGTAGTACAGTAAAATAAATTATTTCAGATACAACATTTAAAACGTTAGTATGCTTATCTGATGTCAGAATTTCAAGAAAATATGTCATAATTACTGTTATATTTCATTGCATAAATTTTCATCGGTAAATAAATGAGCCACTCCTCTGCATAATACATTTCTATGTGTTCAAGAATGTTTATTGTTTTGTTTATTTCTTACTTGTTGGCAAACCAAATTTTTTAATGCTGTTATCACAATTCTACACTGACTAATAACTAGTATTGACCGGTCGGTGTAGTTGATATACTATTTAAACTATCAACATATCGTCTATCAACTATACCTAAACCATGAACATATCATTATGTTGATGGTTTAGTTTGAAATAAAACTACCATCATACAAAATACCATTTGATTGTTAAATAAAAACTTATGATATGAATGTTGTAATATTCCTGTTGGTTTATTGTGTTCAGTTTAAAATATTGTCAGCTGGTTTGGAAAGCAACATTAGATTTGCGTTTGTGTCTTTATGTTGTTTGCTTCTGTTATAGTTGTAAATTTATTTTTATTATTAAAAAAAAAAAATGATTTGTTTTTGTTTGGAGTAGTTTTTAGTCAATATAAAAGTTTTTCTTAGAATATATTTGAAATTTTATTTTCCCTTTTTTTATTGAGTAAAAATATTAATAAATAAAATTACAGTGGAGCAAAATCAATGTATAGCTTTATTTTCTTTAAAATCTGTGAACCTAAAACACTGAAAGTAAAATACAATATAAAAAATATGTAATTATCAGTTTCTTAAATAAAACTCTTTTTTTTTTTTACTTTTGTATTTATTGGATGTTGAATTGAAAATGTTTAGTAGAAAATGAATAGTAGAACATATAAATGTTTGTACTATATTTTATAAAGCATAAACACTCGAAGAAAAAGAAAATGTATTCATTATTTAAATTAATAACATTGCTCACTGAAATGTTTAAAACAAGAAAATATACAGTACTTACTTTATCTTAGTAGAATACAAGCTATAAGGTTTAAAAGAAGAATGTGCACGAACAGTGAAAAGACCTGCCAGTAGAGAGTTTTGTTACTGCCATCTGTAGGGTCAAGAAAACACTTATAAAGAGGAGGATAATATGTACTAGAGGCAAAGTTATGAAAAATTCTCTAATAAATTTAGAATAATTTTTGTGTGTCTATAATAAGTTCCATAATATACATTCTGAATAAAAAAATTTCAAAATGCTGCATAAATAAAGGATTCAGGCTTTACGCAACAGTTTATGTATGCTAATCAGAAACTTGCTTTGTGGGAGACTATTTTAACTTTCATGACATTTCTTTAAATATAAATTTTAAAAATATGAGAATATAGCTCAGTTCACTGTTATCAGTAACATTTCCTACTTTTTACATATTCTTTTAGTTTGGTGTAAAAAATGTAATTTTAAAAGATAAATAGTGAAATCTGGGAAATAACTTATAGTGCTCCGGAATTCGCATTTATTATTATTAATATAAAAAAATTTAATTTACCCTCATATATCACTATTTTCTTGCCAATTTACAAACAATACACATATATTGTGTTGTATTGGATTGTACCAATAATAAAAAGCTTCACTATGTAACTTTGTAATAAATAAATGTTCGCTTTTAAGTATAGGACATTTAGAAGTTGGTTAGCTTTATATCAGTCATAATTGTTTTGACTCTTCGTGCACTCTTAAAAGAGGTGAAATACACAGTTCTTATGTTGGCTCACCTTCCCGTAGACTTGGTGAGAATTGCGTGAGGGTGGTATTGTGGTCATTTGTAATCATGCGGTCTTATTACCTGAATGTTTTTAAATCAACCTTTGTTGACCCCTCACATGGACTAATACAGTGTGGGTGTACCCAATACAGTAGTGGCATTTACCCAACTGTCCATTCTTGCAGTAGTGGTGTTCACCCACTCTCGTATAAACTTACAGTCGTATTGTCCCTCCTACCCACCCATACATGGAAAATGGTATTAAGTATGTCAGTTGTGCTAAATTTAAATAGTTTTTAGGTTTTAACATAAAGCTATAATATAATAATTGTTAAATTTAAACAAGGAAGTTATGTTCCAGTGTTTACAGATAGCTAGAATTATTAACTATACCTTGCCTCTACCCTCGATGCTTATGTTGTGATGGTTGAAGCAGGGACATCTGTAGAGTGAAGCAACACAGAACAAGAGAATTTAGAATATATTCTTTTGACATTGCCTTGCATTTATATTTTAGAGGCTGCATCTTATTGTATGTTCAAGTGTGTCCTCACCAGAGGCAGTGAAATACATAATTATTCAACCAGACAAAGAGAAAATTACAGAATCGCACAACATAGGATAGTAACCTACGAGCACCTTCCCTCACAAGCAGGTGCTTGCTTGGTCAATAGGCTTCCGATAGAATACAAAAGCAATATTGAGCCAAAGGCTTTCAAGGCATGGTTAAAAAGGGTTCTCATTTCTGAAGCCTTTTACTCCGTGAGAGATTTCTTATCCCACAACTGGGAGACCATTAATTCAGCGGTTTGACACTGGAAGCTGGAGTATCTAACTTGGACTAATTGTGTGAATGTGAAGAATGTATGACCCAAAATGTATGTATGAATGTGGAATTCTGTAGGAATGGCTGCCTTAATTTTAATCAACATTATAATTTAATTCAAAAGGTTTAATACCTCAGTAGGTGTATGGGCGGGTAGGTGGGAGGCGGGTTAATACCACCACACGTGATGGGCATTTGGGTGGGTCAGTACCACTGTAAATGTATGTAAACCATATGTAGCTGAGCATCA
Source organism: Stictocephala bisonia (assembly GCA_035578905.1). NCBI lineage: Eukaryota > Metazoa > Arthropoda > Insecta > Hemiptera > Membracidae > Stictocephala > Stictocephala bisonia. Next base: position 240,083 of record JAQJVL010000779.1, on the reverse strand, counting down.
CAAGCCACTAGATGTTCGAATATACTCGTATATTTATAATTTTCTACACAGGGTGGTTCAAACCACCTATGCTCTCTTGTGGTTGAACTGTAACAAAGAGCGTACACCTGCTAGATGTGTACTTGACTCAAACAAGTCTGCAGATGATACTACATTATAGTTCAGACCAAATATCAGAAAACAGTTCAGTATTTAGTCTATTTTGGTAAGGAAATGGCGAACCCTGTATCACTGATAGCTCAACATAACCAAAGTATTCAAATTATACCACCTAACCATCAAATAGAAAGTTTTATCTTCTACCAAAGAGAAGGACATCCATAGTCCTGCATTACTTGTATCTTGATTTTAATGAGAATCTCAAAACCTTATTAAAAGTTACAGTTTGCTTTTCATCATAAATTATTAAGATAATTTTTAGATTCTGGCATCAAAAAATATTTTCTTAATTATTAGAATTGTTTGATTCATCACCTATGGATGTATGAAAGTATTTCAACTTGAAAACATTCTAGTTTATCATTAATTATTGTTATTGATTTTGGTGCTTTTAAAATTGTATGTTAACCTTGTGGTTTTTTATTTTAAATTTAAATCGGTATAAACTGCAAAGTGATGTATGTCACACGTGTTTAGTTTTTCTTGTTTTTATGTCTAGAATAAAAGCAAGTATTTTGTATCATGCAGTTCTGAATCGCTCTAATGTTAAATACTGCTTAGCTAGTTGAAATTACATTGAACTGTAAATTAGAGGTAGTAGGAAAATTATATTTATTTTTTTAGAACTTAGGCTGAAGCCTATTAATATTTATTTTTAATTAGGTACCAATAAAGTATGAAGTTATACTGTGGAGATATATCTCATGGCCTCGGTAATACTTCTCACAATTATGAATATGATCTTAATGATATAATCTGTTTACTCATAGAAACTAAAGATGGCTAAATTTATCCACATTACAGTGGAATAAAGTAGACCAGTAATATTTCAACTTTGTATAAATGAATCCGTTTCATCATTACCTCATAGGTTATCAGAATTATCAAAGTAGTAAATAACAAATTGAAGCATTATCTAACGACATGATAAACTAGATGAATCATTTATTATACAATTAAATACTATTTACTTGAATATTGTTTCCTTTTTTCATCACATTTTAATAAACATAATTTTGTTACCATATATTCCTTGCATAATTTTTCTAATATGTTAATGGTCATGGTTTTTTATTCAACATCTCTATATTTGTGTGGTAACAAAATATAGTATAAATATATACAATACGAGGTAAACTAAAAAAGTTCCCGGAATCGGTTGAAATATATTAATTGGACAAAGATAAAAACTTAAAACTCTATTTTCCTTTCAAAACAATCTTCTCCTGCAACAACACACTGGTCTCAACAATATGTAACACTCCTGACAGCCTCAGCGCCCGCAAATCGTTTTCCTTTTATTGATGTTTTGACCGTGTAAACAGGAAGAAATCAACCGGGATGAAGTCAGGAAAGTATGGAGGACGTTCTAGCGTGGTAACGGGGAGCTTGACTTAGTAGTTATGTACTAATAAGGATCGATATGAAGGGATATTGTCATACAGTAAAATCCAATTGTTTTCTGCCCAATTTCAGGCCGTTTCATCCTAATGGCATCTCGTAAGCGCCTAAAACTTTTTTTGTGGACACCGTCATGTGATAAATTTACCTCATATGTGATTTCATCAATCATTGTTCTTCTGTTTCCATGGACAATTTGCCAAACTCGCTCAATGTTGTCACCTCAGAAGTACTGAGGAAATTCGGTGAAGAGAGAAGGAAATACTGAAAACTAAATTGAAGAAAAATGAATTGGTTAGCACATTATTTGGTGAGAGGAGAGAGCCTGTTATAGAAGGAAAAGTTAGAGAATACAGAAGGAAGAAATGAGATGGTGGACAGTGAATCGGAGGGAAGTACATACAAGAAAAAAAAAACAACTTGCTCAAACAGATGTTTGATGGGAGACTACAGCAGGACCTGCCTTAGGGCAGAACACCCTTGATGATGATTGACTATTTATAAGGCCTGTGTAGAGATTTATAAATAGTGAAACATCATTTTTATGACAAAAATGATAAAATGATAAACATAAACTAAAGAACAACAAAATCATAAGCTAAAATAATAATTATAAATTGTATACTATTCAGTTTGGTTATTTAGCAGAACTAAGTACAGAGAATGCCTTAGAACATTATATGACAGAAGTTTACGATGCCTTGAACTGTGGAAAATTTGTTACTGGTTTGTTTCTAGACATAAGAAAAGCTTTCGATACTGTAAATCATGAAATTTTGCTCAACAAACTATACAAAATTGGAATTCGAGGTGTGCCATTTAATTGGTTTCGGAGCTATCTCTTGAATAGAAAACAATGTGTAAAAGTTGGATTATGCTTTAGTAATTTTGGGGTGATTCATCAAGGAGTGCCTCAGGGCTCTGTATTAGGAGCAATTTTATTTTTAATATATATAAATGATTTTTGTAATGGTAAATTTGATGAAATATTAACTTCTTTTGCCGATGATACGGCTCTATGCTACGTTAATAAAGATTTACAAATGCTACAGCAATCAATGAACAAAGACCTCTTATCTATTCAGTGGTGGTTTGCTGAAAACAACATGAGTTTAAGCTTTGAAAAAACAAAATATATAAATTTTAGTTTGAGGAGAAAAATATGTTTTAATATTCCAATTCTTTATAAGTGCGTTAGTTGTCTTTATATTGAGGGGCAACAATGTACTGATTTTTGCAATGAAATAGGAAATGCAAGCCATGTAAAATATTTAGGGGTAATATTAGATGAAGAAGTTAGTTTTAAAAGACACATCTCGGTACTAAAAGGTAAATTGAACAATACAATAAGGTATTTTTATTTTCTTAGAGATTTCTGCAATGAACAAATTTTAAGAATGCTGTATTTTTCATTAGTTCAAAGCAGGATAGAATATGGAATATCTTTTTGGTGTGGCACTTATAGTTCAAATGTTGATCCAATATATATACAGCAAAAACATTTTATAAGATTAATTTAAAAAAAGTCTTCAAGAAGTCCATCTCGTCCTTTATTTTTGCAATTAAAACTACTCCCATTGAAGAACTTGTTTATATATAATGTTATTAAACTGTTTTATAGCAGAAGTAATAATAACTACAATAATAATCAAATCTTATTTAAAAAAAGGCTGAGAAAATATAATGAAGTCTATGTACCAAAGCCAAACTTCACTTTTTTCACCAAAACTTTTAATTTTGTGGCACCCAGGCTTTATAATAAAATGCCTGATCATATAAAAATTACTATAAATAAAAACATCTTTTTGAAAAGACTAAAAACTTGGCTGATACATATAGAAAATGTTGATAGTTTATTGGAAATTGAAGCATAAGGTGCAAAATGAAGAAAAATATATTTATTTTAGTGTATGCATGTTTGTATGATTGTGTACTTAGAATGTCTGTATAGTTGTGTACATGGTATTTAATAAATGTTGGATTTTGTCTTGCAAAAGCTAGTTATTTCTATGAATGCACTTATGTTTAACTATGTACATATTGTAAAAATAATGTTAAATATTAAGCACTGATTAATCTGTAAATTCTGTTTAGTTTTTTTTTTTTTTCTGATCGCTGATTTATGTTTTAAGAATTATATATGCACGCACCTCAAATCTGGCATAGCCTTTGAGGTCGTAAATTTTCTCATTTTTGCATTGTGTATTTGTTTTGTTTTATGGATGTGCATTTTTCTTGATGATGGCATTGTTCTTTTATAGTATTAGTGTTCTTTTATAGTATTAGTGGTCAGTCCTGGTATTGTTGTAGTGAAAATAGTGTGGTGTATTTGCTATTAAGGGACATGAACATTATTTATTTATTTTGTTATTGGGTACATCTATGAAATAATTTGTAGTATAAAACGAGAGTATTAATGTAAATTTGAGAAAATAAATATTCTTATTCTTATTCCATTTATACTTTATGAAACTCAAATAAAGTTAGATTGCAAATAATGTAAAAAATGAACTTTTCCCCTAAGTTAATTCTAGTACAAGTTCAAAATCTAAGATAGGCAAAGAAGGAGATAACTGTAATTTAAAAGCTGTGCAATAATGGCATTCAATTGGAACTGAATATAGTTAGTTATCTTAATTTTCTGAAGCAACTATCCAGTGTTCAGTTCCAATAAAAAAAAGTAGGAATAGAGACTGAACTAAACTTTGTAAATATGTAGTTCTACTGCACTAACCTCAAAACACTCTTGCCTTTGTTGTTTATGGTTCATTTAACAACTTTTAACCCACCTAATTGAAAATCTACAAAAGTCCATGTATAAAAACTATTTTTAGGTCCTTATTATTGGTTTTCCATTGATAAACTAATTGACAATAGAGCCTAAAGTAAGCCTACTGAATTTTTGTGCAAAGTATTTCCAAGTTGTACTGGCTGATTGTGTATTGTCCTAGTTTAAGTTCAAATACCAACTTGTACCTTAACTTTTGGCCTTCACTAAATAAAAAAGTTATCATCATTATATTAATATAAACAATAACTGTAAAAATATATTGTGGGCAACTACTGTATGTGCATTTCAACAGATTCAAATTAAATTGTAACCAAGCATGTAAAATGTGTTAATGTATCATACAATGAATTTACAAAATTAGTATAAATACATTAATTTAATATACATTTCCAAAAATTTTGCTTTTTAACATGTAAATTAAACACCTTTAAATACAAACTTGGAGGTAGTAGTTCTCTTGGAAGAATGTTTTTAACATGTAAATTAAACACCTTTAAATACAAACTTGGAGGTAGTAGTTCTCTTGGAAGAATGTTTTTAACATGTAAATTAAACACCTTTAAATACAAACTTGGAGGTAGTAGTTCTCTTGGAAGAATGTTTTTAACATGTAAATTAAACACCTTTAAATACAAACTTGGAGGTAGTAGTTCTCTTGGAAGAATGTTTTTAACATGTAAATTAAACACCTTTAAATACAAACTTGGAGGTAGTAGTTCTCTTGGAAGAATGTTTTTAACATGTAAATTAAACACCTTTAAATACAAACTTGGAGGTAGTAGTTCTCTTGGAAGAATGTTTTTAACATGTAAATTAAACACCTTTAAATACAAACTTGGAGGTAGTAGTTCTCTTGGAAGAATGTTTTTAACATGTAAATTAAACACCTTTAAATACAAACTTGGAGGTAGTAGTTCTCTTGGAAGAATGTTTTTAACATGTAAATTAAACACCTTTAAATACAAACTTGGAGGTAGTAGTTCTCTTGGAAGAATGTTTTTAACATGTAAATTAAACACCTTTAAATACAAACTTGGAGGTAGTAGTTCTCTTGGAAGAATGTTTTTAACATGTAAATTAAACACCTTTAAATACAAACTTGGAGGTAGTAGTTCTCTTGGAAGAATGTTTTTAACATGTAAATTAAACACCTTTAAATACAAACTTGGAGGTAGTAGTTCTCTTGGAAGAATGTTTTTAACATGTAAATTAAACACCTTTAAATACAAACTTGGAGGTAGTAGTTCTCTTGGAAGAATGTTTTTAACATGTAAATTAAACACCTTTAAATACAAACTTGGAGGTAGTAGTTCTCTTGGAAGAATGTTTTTAACATGTAAATTAAACACCTTTAAATACAAACTTGGAGGTAGTAGTTCTCTTGGAAGAATGTTTTTAACATGTAAATTAAACACCTTTAAATACAAACTTGGAGGTAGTAGTTCTCTTGGAAGAATGTTTTTAACATGTAAATTAAACACCTTTAAATACAAACTTGGAGGTAGTAGTTCTCTTGGAAGAATGTTTTTAACATGTAAATTAAACACCTTTAAATACAAACTTGGAGGTAGTAGTTCTCTTGGAAGAATGTTTTTAACATGTAAATTAAACACCTTTAAATACAAACTTGGAGGTAGTAGTTCTCTTGGAAGAATGTTTTTATCACATAGGAAATCATGGAGAAAAGGAAATAGAAATAAATTTAGTTAACCAAATTTTTGTCAGAATTTTTACTCAACATCATACACAATCAGTATACAGTACAGCCTTTCCTCAACTGAGCTGTTGTAGAGAAAGAAGTGAAATGCTGATACAAAATATCTAAAAAGAAGCTCAAAAATCAATTATATGTTTTTAGAAGCATATTGAAACAAACAAGAGTATCCAGATTGAGAATTCGCCTTATTAAATGTACAAATACAATAAAGATGAAAAAACAAATTTACAATAAAGATGTATGGAAAAAAAATAAAGTCCGTACAAATTCAGCATAAAGATGAAAAAACAAGTCTGTTCAAAATAAAATTTGTTTTATGAACAGTAATTTGGTCCCCCAAGGATATCTAGTCACCATTGGTTGAATGCAGTACCATTGTGTCAAAAGTTCAAAGTTCGTCTTATTTTACCAGGCGAAGTTAGGGCTAAGAAGCCCTCTCTAACACAACCTGGGAACCAACGGCTTTATGTGACTTTCGAATCACGGTAGCAGCAGGGCAAAATCTATTATTGGCAGGGCAAAATCTATTATTGGTCATATCGGGAATTGAACCCGGACCGTTTGCGTGGCAAGCCAACGCCTTAGCCCCTTAGCTATGGCCGCTCCGGTGTCCATAATACTCAGACACTTTAAGTTCCAGAACATTGATTTTGCTTAGGGTTCTATATGTTGTAGTTGTTTGGAAATATACAAAATATATTTTAATGTATAAAAGAAGAAAATTAAACATGTTTCCTTAGACAGATTTTCTATTGCTTTTAAAGATAGTTTTCTTAACTCAGTTAGAAAACTATCTTTGCTACCCAGTATCTAGTAGTTAGACAATATATATCATAGTATACTTGTATTATTATTGTTATTTATTATTATCATTGTCTATATTAAGTACAAATTGTATTACATGTATTTTTTTGGGAAATAAATTAAGTTCTAATTGTGTTATAACATAATGAACTTGTAACTAACATAATGTACTTTAACCCTACATCAGCCATGCGAAGAATGTTACATCAGTACCCGTGCACAGACTCAGAAACCATGTTTTGCTTTAATTGCTAAAATTGAGTTTTAACAAAAAACAATCACTGTTACATTTAAACAACTTAATATCACAACAAAGAGTTAGTTTATTACAGCTATTAAATTTGTTATTAATTTTTTTCATTATTATTTATGTGTTGTAAAAATGTAAGATAGTTAATTGCTATTCCCATGTGTTGTATAACATTTTACTTGATACTACTGTACATAAATACATATGATTGTTAATGATATATAAGAAAAACTATAAAATGAAAATATATACTCCTAAACTACATTCTTCAAGGAAGTCATTGTCAAAATCAGAAGATTCGTCAAATATATCACGTTCATTCAGCACTTCATACAGTAGCTAAAGAATTCTATTCTCCTCATCAGGATTCGTTTTTATTACAAAATAATACGTACTAGTCACTAACAAAACTTAAAAAGAAAGCTAACACGCCTACCCGTGTACAGATCGGAGTCCATATAAATGTTGTATGAATACCCACGCATGGAACGACAGACTGGATTCAGAGCACTAACTAAAATAACATGAAATTTCACCTCAATATCATACCCAAAATTGAACAGAACAGGAATGCAAACTGAAGCTATACATCCAAAAACATCCAACTAATAGTGATATAATAAAAAAAAATCCTACCATTCGGAGTGAGAAGCTGTGTGCGAGTAATGCAGGTTTAAGAGAAGATATCCCCAATATATCTGAAGAGAACATATAATAAGACTGAGACTGAATTAATAAAATTTAGATTACAGTCACTTTAAAAAATTAACATATGTATGGAAGCTTAATTTAATTAATACTGTTAATTGAGGTGATATATCAACATATTTAGAAATAACCAAATGAAAAAACAAAGAACTGAGAAATGATAACACTTATTAGTTAAAGAAAATACATTTTAGATGTTAAAGAACATATAAAAAGAATTATAAAAATTAAAGAATTGTATATTAAAATAGAAGTAAAATAATGAAATGAAATAAAAATCGTCTTTATTAGGGGTGAAGTTAGGACTATGAAGTCCTCTCTTCCACTTTAAACTAAGTAATATGTTTGAGTTTCTACATTTTTATAAGTTGCTCAGTGAAAAGGAAATTAATATAGTGTTACTAAACAACTCTAAGTCTTAAAAACCCCTCCCCTAATAACTTTTTAATTATTAATAGAGATGAAGTGATTTACTTGGGGGTCAATGTTTATATGACCAACTGAGGAGTTTTTTATGTATAAAAATGTTGACTCCCTCCTCCAAAAATGGAGTAGTTTGGGGGCGATTCAAAATTTAAAAATAGAAACCCCTAGAAAGTGGGGGCCTCTAAACATTGATGATGTAGTCTGTTATTATTTAATTATTTGAGCCTACTTTCCTTGTTATTCAGGTATATCGCAATGGCATTGATTTTTTAAAAAAGGGCTTGTAATATATATATATATATATATATATATATATATATATATATATATATATATATATAGCTTACCATAAGCAAGTTCAGTAAGGTGTTTGTTTAATCACTAGCTATTATTTGATAAATGAGCACTTTGGGTATCAGAAAGTTAGCTCTCCAGGGGTTTATTAGCTACATAAGTGATTGGAAACAGGTGATGATTGAATGAAAAATATTTAATGTAGTTACAAGAACAACAACATCCAAGCCCTTAGTGGTAAGAACAGGTGGGCCACAAAGTTCTGTGCTGAGTCCTTTACTGTTTATTTTATTTATTAGTGACCTACCAAACTTCATTGATTCATATCATATAATTTCCAGTCATGTAAGCTGATGATACTGTCTTGACCGCCATTGACAAATCAACTGAACTTCCTGAAATCAACACCTATTTTTCAATTCAAATGAAATGACAACTGGATTGTTGAAACAAATAACGTTCTATTCCATGTTTTATGTATTTTACAGTTTGTAACCTGACACCTAAACTAAATTCTAATTCTTAATTGGAAACTTGATGTTTATGAGAAAAGCTTTCTGTATTCTGGGTGACTTTGATAGTGTTATTATAATTGGCTCTATCAAAATATTTAATTGTATAAAATAAGTACAACAAAATTGAAACATGAACCTTTTAACCCTTTCAGTCTAAAACTTAAATATAAACTCTATCTTCAAATCCATATCACAAGGTATGAAGGATTAGAATTAATTTCAGCTTTTAGTTATAATTTAAAAATGAAATCTTTGACCTACTATGCAACTTTCTACAAAAGAATAATACTTTGGTTAGTAACAAAATTTGTCAGATTTTAAATTATAGTAGTTTAGAGTTAAATAGTTAACAACTACAAACATGGACCTTTTGTAGGTCCATTTCACTTAAAGTATGATCTGTTGATTTGGTAAATTGATCTGACACTGCCAGTTTTCATGACTGCTCAGCTTATCTTCTGGCTCTTAATTGCGTAGTTGTTCAAAAGTAATTATCGTTATAGGACCATTTCTATCTCATATCTGATCTGGTTGTCACAAGTACTGACTGTCTACGCACAAATCTTTCATAGTAAATTATTAATTGTAACTTAAACTTTAAATTTAATTTTTGCAATATTACGTTCCTTCCATTATAAAATACAAACTCAGAATTGAAGGTGTATATACTCAGCCTATTTCAAATTGGAAAGGTGGATTAGTTTTTTTGCCGAGTACGTGACAAGGTTGGGATGTATGCCATAAGGTTGTTTACGGTTGTTTCTATCAGTAACCGCGGCTTTAAGGAGTGTCATAATCTGAGCCCATATATATGTAAAGAAGGAGAAGAACAATTTTAGAGACACTCAGACTGTAAGAAGGACCAGACTTACCAAAAACTACTATGCACGTAATTCGGCTTTTGATTGGATAATCTTTTGAAAATCCACAGTACAACAATTGATACTGTATTACCCATCCATATGTTTAATTTAATGTATTAAGAGTAAGATAAGTAGCTCATTAGATTGTTATGTAGATGTAATTAATAACATTCTCTTTTGAGTATGTAATATATTTTGTATTTTACTTTTACTTTCTCCCTATAAAATAAAAGTGTACTAAATATACAAAAGTTTCTAGGTTGTATGAAAAAGGTTATGTATATAAAACCTGTCAATACCGCTATATGTATGTGGGTGGGTTAGTGCTACTCTACATGTTTGAGTGGGTGGGTGGGTCCTTATCACTGTACGTTTATGAGTGGATGGTAGTTCATTACCACTGCACATGTATGGGTAAACAATACATGTAAAGCATAGTATAAAAATACAATCACTATGTTTTAGAAGTTCCAACAAACGTCAAGGTTCTTCAATAATAATTTTTTTTTTAAATATTTTTTTCTTGGTGTAGTTAAAAATCTTATTGTACATCTCTTACAACTCTTAATACATTCTGTCCTTTTTTGTGTTCGTATTTTTTACCTTACATTTGTTTATTTAATAGAGACTATAAGAGGTTTTGTTCTCTACTTTTACTGTTTAATTTTTTAATCTTTAATTTCTATAACCACTCAGAAATTGCTGTTTTTGTCTTGTTTTGTGTTGTTAGCAGTATAGTATATGCCACAGATCACATTTTAACATTAGGTTATAAAAATTAATTGATGAACCAGTAAAGTTGCACAGTTCTAATATAAACAAAAGATAATAATTATTAAAGTTCACACAGCATCTAAACGCATAACTTAAGTATCATTGGCATTTGAGTGGTAATCATCCTTGCTCAGACCACTTGACTTGAACTCAGGTGTATACGGAATGAATGCTATTTGGATCGGTTTGTTGCCACATCGATCCGGATAGTCATGAGTCCACTATTTCTAACTGACCATTTAAAGTGTGTCTTTATGTTACAGTATGGAGTCTGGGGCTGATGTTTGTGACAGCTATCAGTCTTTGTTCTGTGTTGGGAGTCAGTGTTTTGCCTCTAATGCAGAAGGCCTTTTACAAACAGCTGTTGACAGCTCTCATTGGACTAGCTGTTGGTTCCCTCACATCAAGCTCTCTTTTTCATCTAATCCCTCAAGTAAGTGACTTACAAATACCTATAAATATATTCACTTCAACAAGCAAAAATACCACTACCTCAAGATGAACATAAGTAATTTTGAAGATTTATATTTATGTGTTTAGCAAACATTTTAATCACTAATTTTGTATGGAACAATTTAAGGAAGATCTTAAATAGTGTGATACTAAACCAAAAAGCATTCTTTATTACGTATAATAACAATGTATTTATACTTGTTTTGTTGAATTAGTTTTATTCATTGGTAATATCAACTTAATTATTTTTTTCTAGGCTCTAAATCTAATGGATGGAGATGTAGGACATAGTTACCTGAGAATTTCTCTGATGATGTGGTCAGGAATTTGGGTCTTCTTTATGATTGAGCGAATCATGAAAGTAATCAATGATGAAAGAGCAGTAAGTAGTCGTAAACTTTTGTTTTATAAAATATTTTCTAGAAATTGCAAATTATGTTTGCTATCTAAAAGTATCTAAAGAGAATATATAGAAAAATCAGGCAAGTTACAGTTAAATAAGACACTAATATTATAGGGGAGGTACAGCATCGGTAAAGTAGCCTGAAAAGTAAACTAACACAAAAATAAACAAAAATACAACAAAATACACAAATTTCTAATGTAACTGTTACCTCATTCAGCTTGGAGAGAGGTTTCTCTCTACAGTTTCTCTTCAGTCTTTCTCCAGTCTGTATCTGGAAGAAGGTGCTAGTAGCACTGAAACACTGTGGCCTTTATTTTTTTTACTTTTTTTGTGTTATAGGACTTGCCTTCTAAGGTAACTTTTGCCCTATCTGTCTTATTATATTACTTCTTGTTCTAGTGGCCTATAACCTAATGTAAAACACTATAAATGAAAATAAACTAGTAAAAATAATTAAAATGAGCAGTAAAGAGAGGACACTTAACTAGCTTGGTGCTAACAAGTTAACCATAGATTAGATGAACAGAAACATACTCAGAAAGTTGTGATATTTTCCCCTAATTTATAGCTTTTTTAAAAAATAACTGTTCATCAAATGATTTTTCTGATCTTGAGATTTCTGAAGAAGAAACAAAATGTCAGGGTTTTGCGTGTATCTGGATCTATTAAAAAGCTTGAGTACTTCTTGCTATAGGATAAGCTATATATATCGTATGGTTTGTTGTCAGCTACCATTTGTTAATTTTAAAAAACTGCGATGTATATTTGGATAAATATCCAAAAGTCATGATTTATGTTATTTAATAATTATATATTAAATTATTATATAACATTAATAACATATTATATAGTAACAGTTATGTATATAACTACTAGATCATTGATTATAAAATGTAAAATGATCTCCTGTTACAAAGCTAAGACCAATCCACTAAGCCATCTAAGACCTGCCTCACTGATTCCGTTTATGCTGGCTAATCCCTCCATAAAAGAGAAATGAAATGAAAATGAAATGAAAGGAAAAACGTCTTTATTTATATTCAAGAGGCGAAGTTAGGGCTGCAAAGCCCTCTCTACCACTTAACCTCATCATACATAATAAGACATTTTCAAATATAAATAACAATTTACAAGGAAATACAAAATAGAAATTGCAATGTACGTAGTAAAACATATAAAGTCAAAAAATGTGAAACATTATATTTAAACTTAAAAATATTTCGACTATCTCAAACAAAACTACAGTTATTCATAACATTTATTCAAAACTACATTCATTCGGCACAATCACTCATTACCGCCACCACCATGCCACAGCGCCACCAGCCACTACTCCCGCTAGGCCCGCAGCAGATAGCACCTCACCTCCGCCACAAACCAAGTACGCTTATCGATGGATCTAATATTATCAGGCAGAGCATTCCAGAGCCTGCACGCGGAGACAATAAATGATTTGTTGAAAGTGGTGGTGCGGTAAACTGGAATAGCTAACATTGACTCACCACGTCTGGTTCTACGCACACCAACTTGTGACAGATAAACAAACTGCTCTGACAGATAATTAGGAATTTGGTTTTGAAGAATACTGTGTAACAATATCAGGATATGGAATTGTCGAAGATTTTTTAACTTTAAGATGGATAATTGGTAGAAAAATGGAGTAACATGATCCCTTCGCCTCAGGTTGAAAATAAATCTGATACAGTAGTTTTGGGCACGCTGTACCCTGTAGTTAAACTGATACAGTAGTTAAAGAGCACAGGGGGCACTCTGTAACTATGTGATCAATTGTTTGGATAGACAACCCACAATCATATGACTGATCTAATATATTCCTAGTATATATCTAGTATATAAGTCAATCCTCATTTATACTTTCAGTAGTTACATCTGCCAACGCCAGTTCAGAACCGATTCAACAATATAGTGGGGGGGGGGGGGTTGTGATTTTGTTGATGATAATAATATTAAAAACAAACGTATCTTAAACTAACCTAAAACAACAGGCATACTTAGGCCACTAAGGAACCTTTGACCCATCACTTGGTTGCCCAGAGAGCCATAGGATGTAGTGATTTTCAAGGAAACCTTTTCAATGTTTTGTAATTTGATAAGGATGAAGTCTTTATTTTTCAAGATTATTGTGGAGTAAAGAGAGAGATAACAAATGAAAGTTGCTTAGAATGCTCATGGAGGACCACTGCTCTATTGGAGCAGACGAGAGATTGAACAATGGTTAGGAGTTAAAAAACATAATGATTGTGAGAGAGAGAGAGAGAGAGACTCGCCAAAGACTCCAACATTTGCCTATTAGCCATAGATGGAGTAAATGTTGACCTGAAGGAGTCCAGTCCATTAGGTTACCGTCACAGCAGCGTGTATGCTTTGAATGTCCAGAAGCAGATCGCGTAGCGCACAAATGAAGTTCTTGAAGGTCTGGAAGTAAAGCGAGGAATGAAAGGGACAGCACTGAATTTAATTAAAAAGAACTGGAATTTAGAAAAAAGAAAGAATAATTTGAAAATTATGGAAAAAGGGGAAGAAAGACTGTGATGATGTAGGGAGTTGAGTTGAGCATTCACAAACGACATTGATGCTCATGAGAATGCGAGATCCTTACCCGAGGGGAGTTTATTTTGGAGAACTAATAAGAGCTTGAGTTAAGGGTGGTATGATTAGTATTTTCGAGCATGATAACGCCCCCCCCCCTCTCTCTCTCTCTCTCTCGGTTTGAGTTAGACTTAAATGGAATGAATGAAATATTAAAATTACACAGTAAATCAAATATATACAATTGCCTTATTATATAACAATTAGAAAGTCCTTGAATTTAGTCTGTTCATTTTTATTTGCTTTTGTTCTTATTGTTACTTTCAACGGCAGCTAGGAAACATAACAGTCACCATGATAATAGCCATGCATTTTCTCAGGGAAGGCAATGGTTAGGTTGGAGGTTGCCTGGTCTTCAGACTTTGCTCCCCCCTTGACCTCAGTAGCTCTTATACCTAGACTTAGGACAGACGAAGGACAAGAAAAAAATAATCATTAAAATTTCTAGAAACAGAGAGGACACTTAGGAGGGATCAAGTCTGATGTTAGAGTTCAAGTAAACCTGTCAGGTCAGCTCACCCTGATCTAGGAATCCAATTTGGAGTCAGAAGAAGAAAACCAGAGAGTTCCTAGGTGCAAGTGTGTGAAAACAAGTGCTTTAGAAGAGAAGAGTAAAAAGCATGTGTACTACAAGGTCATCCACTCCCCAACCAAATGAAATATGACACTTCCCCACTCAAGAGATAGTTACAGTTTGGAGAATGCCGAGAGAGGACATGTAAGAAAGAGACTTGTAAAACATGGAGAATTTCCTTAAATTACAAAATTTAACTCCTCTTATTCAAAAATGTTTTAAAGTAGTTATGAAAAAAATATGAGTTCAGCGTGGTATTAATTGTGAAGTTTCCCTTTTCTTCTTTGACTTGCAGTTAGAGACAATATGGAATAATTCTGATGTAAATTTTGTAGAAGCAAATGTTTTTTCCTGGGGGAAAGGCATTTTATTTTTGCCTCAAATCGCTTTTTGATAAGATTATCTTTAATTTTAGATGGAGTTTGAATATAGAAAATAAATTATTTGTTCTACTGCATGCAATTAAAAAAAAAGTAACATTGGCTGGAGGTTCAAGTAAAAATATAAATCAAGTACGTAATCTTGAAGTTGAATAAAAATCAGAATTGAGAAAAATTTTGTGTTAGCCCATTCCTATTTGTATGTAACTTGTAATTAAATTAAATATTGTTCTTGAATATATAACAAAGAATCAAGAGAAGAAAGTAACAGTCTTTGAGAATAAAATATTAAGAACCATCTACGGTCACATTAATAAAAATGGTATGTGCAGAATCAGGACAAACAAAGAGTTTAGGTAACTGTATAAAGACACTGATATAATAGTTAAAAAGTAGGAGTTTGAGATGGGCTGTTCAAAAAGAGAAGGGAAGGAGACTCAATGCTGAGATTGGTGTCAGAGAGGCTACCTTGAGGAAGGCGACGGCTGGGACAACCTCAGCTAAGATGGCAGGACCAAGTGAGGAGGGACACAGAAAGTTGAGAGCAGAGACGAAATGGATAGAAGATAGAAAAATGATGACACATTGGTGAGGCCAAAAACCTACTGAGGTTTGAGTGGTTACATAGGCAAGGTATATATGTTCTTGAACAAATAGAACAATCTACTTTTTCCGCTTATTATAGTTTTTCGTTTATCTGTCTCTGTACTGAACTATAGTATTATAAAGAAATTACATTTGAGGGCATCCTACATATCTCATCAAATATATTTAGTTTATAATCAGCATATATTTCAAGTGAAGTTGTGGTTAGAGTGAACCACATCTAAGACTCAGACTTGAGAGATTATTTTGAACAATGATACAACAACTTTGTTCGATATCGTTTTGCTCTTAGCGGATTAAGTAAGAGTAGTGAGATCAAAGAATTCCAAGGTATATGTGAAGCAGAATCCAGTAACTTTACAAAGTGAAGATATGTCAACGCCTTTGTAGTTTTGTGAAAAGAAATATACTAAATTTTATAACATTTTATCTTATTAAGACTCACCTCTTGTATACCCATAGTTATAACTTCATAACTATCTATAGTTATAACTTTAGAACTAAAATAGTCTCTCCTACAGTTTAGCAAACGGTTATATTGTATAAATTCCAGTCTTTTTATATTTGTTGTTTTATATGTCTGATTAGAGGCGTAGTAAGAAGGAGCAAGGTAGCACAGCACTGCAAAGTCCTGACACTTTTTTATCAGCTGATAACACCATCTATGAGTGCCAAGAACAAGCTATCAAAGCCTCTTTTGGACACCAACAGGTAACTTTAATTGCCAAGTATTATATATTGGCAATATATATAAATGCAAAACATTTTACTCGGTCCCTGATTGTTTAGAATAACCATTGTAATATATTTGAAAGAATTCTGCCACAAAATGCTTAACAGTTTATTGGTTATATTTTGGTTAATGCTTTTTAAAAGTTTGTGTAAACGACAAAGAAAATAAAATATAGAAAAGAAACTCTGAACAGACACATAACATAAAGTTTTATTCACTAATAGTAACAAGCAAATACAAGTATACAGACTCTTAACATCTGTTGTACTTGGGAGTACACAATTCACATGTATGTTGAAATGTTCAGAATAAAAACTGTTTTGTCTTTACTTCCATTAACAGGTTGTTAGTGTGTAAAACTAATGTTTATAAACAGCCAATAATTTGCAGCTAGCGCTAGTGTTCAGTAACTCAGTGCTGATTGCTCCACTGACATTGGGTGTTTTGTTAGGAGATAGATTGAGTGAGGAATATTGCTTCTGTTTGATACATGTGGAAGAGTTTAACAGTTACAATATGAATGTGCGTTTTTCTGGTAAATCAAGTTTCACTTTTAGCTTTAAATGGACTGAATATTTATTAAAATGATTTTTTAAGAGAGTTCATAAAACTTTTGTCCTTTCCTTTTAATACGTTACACCGGCTGATGTTTTCTTGGGTGCACCCTTTTGAACTCCTGAAGCACACTTTATATAAAATTAAATCTCAAACTTCTTGATAATTATTTACAATAAAAGGGATAAAACTAAAATACACTTCTGAGCTACAAGTTTTGAAAATAATATAAATTTTAGCGGAGGAGTAGAGCGGTACCATTCTATGGTGGCGGAAGTTTAGTAGAAAGTGGGTCAAGTCGAATGATATGAAAATTAACAGGTTTTGTTATTTGGTTTAGGCCACAGATAGACATTGTCCTGACCTCTATTGGTATAGTTTTGAAGTAAAACAGTATCTGCAATGAATGCAGGTAGATAGCGTGGACTTACGTTATGGATGTTGCTTAGTGGAAATTAAAATAAATTGTAAATAATAAAAATAAATTAAATAAACTGCCTTATCTATGGCACAATGAGTGACAAAGAAATTAAGAATGTTTAAGAAGTAAATTTTAAAGTAATGACAATGATATAATTTTACAGTTATGTATACAACTACTTAGTAAATTGAAGTCAGTCCCAAAGTAATGCTTAAATAAGTGTCCTTAACATGTTGATTGTGGGACAATTAGATGCAGGGCAGAGTCCTTGCATTCGAGGTACGAGGGTCCCGCCCTGTGCGCCAGAGCCACGTCCCTCACATCCAAGTGGCCCGCAATCAACGTTAAACGATTTGTACTCATTATAAGTGTAGCAGAGGTTTATGAAAAATAACAATTCATGTGTTTTAAAGTGATAACAAACATGTAATTTTTCCAGAATCTGATAAAAAACAAAAAGGATTACTTATTGCATTTCTTATCATAAATTATATTTATAACATATACTTCAGAGAGGCATAAGACTATAACATATTATAGACATTTTGCAGTATTAAAATCACATAACAAGTAGAAATATACTCAAAAACAATTTATTAAAGCCAAACTTTTAAATAAAGAATTATTTGTGTTTTAAATTGATTTATTTTTATATAAAGAAAATAGAAAAGGTTCCACTAAACCCAAATTAGGTACAATAAAAAATTTAGCAATTTTACTATGTAGCAAATGTAGGATATTCTTGTTTTTATGAAGTTATATGAATAGTAAAAACTGTATTGTTTCTGACTTTGCAGAAGCCGAAACTTTGCCATGGAACAGACCATGTGCTACGGTTTCAGAAGGATACTGACAATGTCATAGCTACTGTAGCTTGGATGGTCATCTTTGGAGATGGGATACACAACTTCATTGATGGTCTGTCTATTGGAGCTGCATTTAATGAGAGCATTTTAACTGGTATCAGTATCAGTGTTGCTGTCATGTGTGAAGAGTTTCCACATGAACTAGGTAAATACAAAATACAATATTTACAGATGGTAAGTATATGACATGAGTCCTGAGAGGGTTAACCGTCCTAGGACGATTCGCCCTTTTGATTATTTCTGCACTCATAGGAGGATTTTTACAAATTATTCTTCAAAACACAATGCCTTCATTATGCTAAGTTAAACTAGGTACAATTCTTAAGTTTAATATAAAAAAAAGAACATGGGGTCAATGGGGAAGATAATTTAAATATATCTTAAAAATTGAGAGAAAGTTGCTGTACTGTGTATCAACTTTATTATTGTTTAAAACTTCCTTACAATTTCTCCTCTCAGGTTTTCAATAAAATTAGATATTGATGTTGCACTACATATATGTAAGTTTTTTGTTTGTTTTACTATCAGTGATTAATTATTGGCTTTTGTGTATATTTTTAGTGTATACAGGATGATCTGAAATGTGTATGATGTATGTCTAGAACTGATTCTATGAGCCAAAATAAAAAAAAGTGTGTTGTAAAGGGTCGTCCTAAAGTGCTTCTTTTCCCAGATACCTGCCATTTTTTTTTTTTTCAATAACTTTTTTATACAATAGACTCTCAGTTATCAGAGGTAATTTTAACCGAAACCACCTCGAATACGTAAAAATTAGGATAATATGGAGGTTATGGTCAAAATAATGAAAAAGCCATGGAAAAAGTACAAAACTAGTTTATTACAAGAAAAAACGTAAATTAGTGTAAATATAGTTATAGTCTTGTAAAAAAGTAGAAACATCAGGTTATGTTTTTTAAAAGTTGTATTACCGCTGGATAACAAGAAGTTGGGAATAAGTATTCCATTTTAAAACTACAACAGTCGGTAAAAAAACTACAATAATAGAATTTAATAATAAACATCTAATGTAATGTCCATAGGCAACATTGTAGATAGACAATTTCCTCTAACGTTACATTGTTGACAACAAAACCTTTCTTATTTCGTCTATATACAGTCCACAGTTGTATTCACGTCTTGGTTTTAAGTGCAGGTTACCGTTCAGTCCGCTTACCAAATGAAATTATCGTATTTATCCTATCGTTTAGCACAATCTGCATTACTCTCTTAATAGTGCAAGGAACCATTCAACATTTTAATGGAACAAAATTATCGTATCAATACCACATTTGTCGCATACCTTGGTGACGAAAACATTGATTGATTCATCATTTCAATTTTGTTTTAAGCAACTGTCAACCATTTACCACTTGTATCAAAACCATTTACCATTTGTATCAAAACACTTAAATAAAATATTGAACAAGAACAGTAAGAAAAATAAATTAAGACAATATTTACAATATTGTAAAATCAACGAAAGTCAACACACTAAAATAACCACATTTAGAAACCACTCTAGTGCGAGAGCAGTCGACTAAGCCGATGGTGTCAGGTAGTGATGTGTCATGAGTGAATGCATTTGGGTGGGAAAATTACTCCTATAGTAGAGTACAATATCATAAATACGTGACGGCCCTGCAGAGCCTTAACCTAGCACCAACAACCAATAGAGACACTGATTACTTGTCAAACGATTATATGATGTGTCACATTATAGTTTTTCTTTTATTAATAGCTTTATGTTTATTTTCATGGTCTGATAACTAGCTTGATTAACCCGGAGGCTCAGTTAATCGGGGCTCGGATAATCAAGATTCTACTGTAACGTAAATAATTTATAACTGTAGAACAACTCAACTGACTAAGTTAAAACTTCACATATAACTTATCCAATCAAAGATCAATGACACAACAAATATTCAACTCGTTACTTTATTCCGTTTCAGAATGGCGGCCATATAAATTTTTTAAATTGAAATAACTCAAAAACCGTACATTTTTTTAGATTTACTAAGAATGATTGTTTGTACCGTGTTACATTTCCTATTCATTGGAGTAACATTCAAAATATTTAGTTTTTAATTTTCATTTTTCAAATTTTCAGTTTTGTCAAAACTGAAGAAGAATCAGCTGAAGAAGAAAAAAATGAAGTTCTTGTGAAACAGCTTTCTTTGCCATTTCACCTCACAAAACAAGTTTCACCTTAAACAAAAACCCATAAGAATAAAATCCACTTTATCACAATGTCCCACAAAATAGGTTCCACCTTACCAGAGAGTTCCAAAACAGTTTTAACCTAACAACAAACCTTAGAAAATGGGTTACACCATACTAGGTAAACCTGACACAAAACAGTGAAACTATCACATTTAGTCATCATACATACACCCTAACTTTGTCAGTGCTTCATAGCTTGTGTAATGTTTCTAGGAGATTTTGCTGTGCTCCTCAATGCTGGGATGACCATCAGACAAGCTCTCCTGTATAACTTCCTTTCAGCCTGTACTTGCTATCTTGGCCTCTTTGTAGGCATCATGCTTGGTGAGATTCAAGCCAGTGTCTATATATTTGGATTTGCCGCTGGAATGTTCCTATATATTGCTTTAGTAGATATGGTAAGTATTTTTGTGCTAAGTTGCTTCAGTAGATAATTTTCACATGTGTATATATTTGTTACTTACATAAATAGTGAAGGACTTATTCAACCCTTTTGTGACTAAGGACATGCCAGAAATACAGATTGAATTTTGCCATATCCTCAACAATTATTTGACAGAATTCAGCATATCAGGCAAATCTCCTGAAAACTCACTGCTTAATAAACAATACTCAATTATAGTAAAAGAAAGGTCATTCAGTTGCAGAGTCTGATACAAAAAACTTGTTCTGACCGTCAAACATATCACAGTAAGAGGAATACAGATCTACTAATGTCAGAGACATAAATAAAATCAACCAAGTAGTCCAGTACCTGGACGTTTTGGTGAGGAAATTCTTTAGAATGGCAAGAATTCCATTGAAATTAACTCCATTATTCAAAGAGGAGGTTTCCATATTGGATTTTCCGGAACCATGTTGAGTATCTTGCAAAATGGGGTGTTTTAGAATATATATAACCATCTAAAACTCCTTAGTCAATGCCTCTGTGTAAAATTTTATAATGAGCTATGTTACACAGCACTATTTCCCATTTTATAATGGATCAATGGTTATCATTTCCTACTTTATAAGTTGATTAGATTACGAAATATACACATGTGCTAAATAGAAATACTATGTCGGAGACATAACTAAAATTAACCAAGTAGTCCAGTACCTGGAGATTTTGGCGAAGAAATTCTTTAGGATAGTACTAATTTACTTGAAAATTTGGTAGTTAAGTTAGGGAAAGATCCAAAAAACAAATGACCCAGTGTCAATAGGCGTTCTCACCTTAGGGGTAAAAACCACTCCTTCTTAGGGGTGTAAATTCTGACATGCAAAACAGCAGCAGAAATCGAAACAGTATCTTATTTTAAGCTTAAAAAGTTCTACAAAATGTTGTTCGAGAAGTTAATTTTTTATAAGTTGTTCCTGATTGAAAGAGTCGATTTAAGACTAAACAAAAATGGATGTTTTGTAACAGTTTTTCACGAATAACTTAAAAATCTTAGATTTTATTGAAAAAAGTGTTATTGTGAAAAAGAGAGCTTAAATACTAAAAACATTCCATATTTTTCTTTTTTCGTTGGTGCAAAGTTAGGGTTCGCCAAAGGTGTCAAGACCTTGGACCTATTGGAACAGAAACCTTAAAACACCCAATAATAGAAAAACTAAGAGTTATTCAATGACAACTTACAGATCATTTTTATAGTACATGAAAGGACATTTAAAATGACCTTTTGGCCAAGTCAATATCATAAAATTGATGGAATTATGATCAAAAAGAAAAATGTTTATTCACTTTGGTTACAAAAAAATTAGCTTACTAACAACTGACATTTACGCAATTTATGAAATTAACCTTGGTCCATCTATTATTTACTTTGTCAATGTAGTGTAAAGAAGTTCAGAAGTTTGTTCAATTTACAATGCATTATAAAAAAAGTTCGAGATATATAAATTTTTAAATTTATTTTAAAATGTTTTTTCTTTTCAAATTAACTCTAAAATTATACAAGTTACGTAAAAAACAATATAACACAAAAATGTTACCATTCTTGGCAAAAATTTTGCAATTTTTTTTCTAAGATGAAAATTAATAGAGATACCGCTGTTTGAAAATTTTACCTTATGCAAAGCCCAATTTATTGGAGGGTTTTAGCTACAAATTTTAAAAATTTCAATAAAAATTGAATTCACAGGCCTTATCAATATTTAAAATTTCTTACAAAATGCTTTTTTGAACGATTGGATAGCTTAACAATTAAATAAGTTATCGTTGAAAAACCAATTGCATTTCATTCGAGGATATTGTGCAGCAATTATGAATACACGTGAACATGCTATTTTATGTGTGTATGAGTTAATTCTCGTATCAAGCGTATGAAGATGCATATTTATTTATTACTAATAAATTAATTGAAATAAAAAATGTTTAGTTATTCATTACTGGAAAAAGCATTGCCCGAATGTTGTCCAGAACAATTTTAAAAAAGTTGTAAACGCTAAATACTTACTATGAAACACTGCAAATTGTGTAATCTATTAGATTTACAAACATTTTAAATGATAATAAAGTTTACTATAAAAATATTTGACTGTGTTTAAAATAATTTATTGTGGCCCTCTGCTATAAGGGGTAGTATTTATAGGTTGAAGCTTGTGATTTAACTATGTTCTAGGACAAGAAACAATTTTTATTTTTTAATATATAAATACTATTTCAACATGTAATACATTTTAAACTGAATTTGTTATTTTTTTTCAATAGGTTTGGTTCTTAAGGGTTGTCTATTATAATGATGTATAGTAAAAAACAAGAACAATTTTCATTTTTAATATACAAGTAGTAATTCAACATATTTTTAACATATAAATTTCCTTTTTAAATTCTCACCGTATGGGTGGTTTTTAGGGGCTGTCCAATATAATAAGGTATAATAAATCATGTTTTAGAACAAGAAACAATTGTCATTTTTAATATACAAACACTCATTCAACATATTTGCAACATATAAACTGCCTTTTTTTATATTTCTCAGCAGGCGTGGTTTTTAGGGGTTGTAACCACCCCTAAGTACACAGTATAAGTGACTGTGTTGGTGTTGTGCGAGCCGGTGGCCGAGCGATCTTTCAGTGGACTTTCAGCTTGGGTTAGAGATAGCGCTGGTTTGAATCCGTACTAGACTGTAAGATTTATCAGTAATATTCACCTCATACTGTACTGGTTTGCCCCCTTGCTCTGTCTGAATAAGTTCCTCTCACAGATCAATAGTCTATGAGGAATGGGCAGAGTAAGGTTAAGAAGGAGATCGACCTCTCCTTAAAAAAAACCCTATGATATGTGTATGAATTATGTTCTACAACAGGAAATACAATACATTCTGAGTGTACAAAGTGATTGTAATATATAATACGCTTTAGACTGTCATTTTTAATTTTTCATCAATATGGGTGGTTTTTACCCCTAGAAAATTAACGCCTATCAGTTTGAGGTCACATTCAAACTAAAGGTTGGACAAGCTTATCTCCTAATTTTCAGTCAAATCATGGCTTTCAGTCGAATTTCAGAGCAATGTCCTGTTTTTACGTTCAGGTACTGGACTAAAGGTTAAATAGAGATTCAATCCTAGAACGATAGGTTAGTTACAGGTGACATTTCAATATCTTGTCGGCGTAGAAATTATATGCACCCGAGTTTGAAGGCTGTTTAGTTTGAAACTATGAGGCCTCCAACCAATCCAATCACAGCACTGTTTTTGTTGTTTAACTGTACGTTATGACATATTCATTTTAACATTTTATTATAAGTTTTAATTTTGTTTTATCCTTTTTGGATCAAAAAAGTACAGGAATTTTATTTTAACTAGTTTTCGCTGTGCATCAACTTTACACTTTTCTTTCTTAGAAACCCATTAAAGTATCACATTTTTATTTTAACATGTTGTTGAAAGGAATGTTTTCTATAAGTTTTAAAAATTTCAGAATTTTAACTTTCATAGATTCTTGTCAACATGTTATAGTAAAAGAGTTCTTTTTGATTTCCTGAAACAAATTTTCTTGACTAATAGAGGTTGTAAAATTAATTACTTGGTCACGTTGTAATCATGTGATATGTATAGTTACAATACCTTACTTCTATATGCATATCTAAAATGACTGTATTTACTTACGAACGTGAAAACGAACGTGAAAGGAATGTATTGTAACTAAACATTTCATAAGGTTTACAACGTGACCAAGTAATTAATTTTACGACCTCTAGAAGCCAAGCAAACGTTGTTTCAGGATATTGATAATAAGTTTTTTTCTTGAAAAGTTAAAAATTATAAAATTTTAAAAACTTATAGAAAACATTCCTGTCAACCATATATTAAAATATAAATGTGATACATTAATGGGTTTTTGAGTAATAAAAATGTAAAGTTGATGCACAGTGAAAACTAGTTAAGATTCCGGTACTTTTGTTGTTCCAACTGGGATACAAATTTTGAAAACATAAAATTTAAAAATGCATATTTGTTAACGTATGCCTAAACAAGGAAAGCAATGGCGTGGTTTAATTTTTGAAGGCCTCTTAGTTTATCAGTAAACAACCTTCAAACTCGGGTATACATAATTTCTGAGCTGTCAGTAGGTTGTTTATTTGTTATATTATCAATCAATCAATCTTTATTTGTCGTAAGGCTTTACAAGCATTGACATAGTCACAATTTTCGCAGATAGTCTATACAAGATCAGCTATAATATAAATGAAAACAATAATAAAAAAAGAAGTATTTTGTAATTGAATAGACTCTAAGTAATGAAAGTGTAAAAATAAAAAATGTTACAAACGAACAAAACAACTACAGTAGAATATTGTCAAATTGATAAAATTTATTTAAAAATAAAAAGGGGGTTTCACCATCCAGTTATATAATTTATTAAAAAAATATTTCTTTAGGATATGTTTCAATATATTTTTTTAACTTGTTATAAACTTTTAAAGAAACTATTAAGTGGCTATTAAGTGTTTTTGAGAGACTGTGAAAATCTATTGAAATATTATTTCTATTTCTAGTACTATACGAATGAGTGTTCGACACAAAATTTAAATCACCAGTATTTTGTAAAATGTAGCTTAGTAAATAAAAAATTTATAAATTAATTACAGTCTGAATTTTCATTTCAATGGAAATTGGTTTGCAGTGCACTAAAGGCTATGATTTAGTTATAGCCCTTACTCTCGGGTCAAAAAGTATAAATACTCGAGTTTGAGCGTTTACTGCGTTGTAACCAGTGCACCTCAAAACATGAAAGTTACATCAACATATCACAAATTTATTTATGCGTATTTACATATAATTTAAACATTTTTAATGAGATTTTTATTTATCCTTAAAACGGTTTGAGTGAGAAAAGTACCTGTTTTTTGGTGCTTTTAAGACAACGCCTGACTTAAAAAATTTTTAATATGAAAACTACTAGTCCAATCGTTATGAAACTTTAACAGCTTGTAGACCTTATATTTTTACATCTAATTTGTTCATCTCAGAATTTTTACTCAATTAAAAAAAAGTTGTTGTAAATTTTGTAAAATTATTTTATTTTTTGATTGGTTGAAGTTAGAAATGTAAATAAAGGCTTAAAATGTAGGTCTTGATTCATACAAACACAATACTAAACCATAAATTAGATACGAGGTCTTAAAAAAATGAAACTTTGCTGTAATTGAAGCGGTGCCGTGATATTATATGTGATTATATGTAAATACGCATAAATAAATTTGTGAAATGTTGATGTAACTTTCATGTTTTGAGATGCACTTGTTACAACACAGTAAACGCTCAAACTCGAGTATCTATACTTTTTGACCCGAGAATAAGGCCTTTTTTGCAATATGAGAATATCATTTATTCTATTACAGTTACCGTAGAATATTAACCCATATCTGTACACTGCATGGAAAAATGCAATGTATGCAGTTCTAGCATACTCCTTATTTATACAATTCATTAATCGGCTTAAAAGAAAAATTACTCTGGACAATTTTGATGATACGTATTCAATATGAAAATTCTATGAAAGATTATTATCAATGAAAATTCCTAGAAATTTAACACTTGTAAATTAATTTTGATCTGAACAATTATCTTTATTGTAAGATCTTAAGGTCAATAAAATATTCTGTGTTTTTTCTGGGTTGAGGAGGAATCCATTACTGTTGAACCAAAGTGAAGCGTCATCAAATGTATTTTTAATAAGAATGTCATGTTGATTTATGTCACTGTTACAATGTTAAAAAATTGGTATCGTCAGGAAATAAAAATGTTGATGACTGAATGGAATTTGGAAGATCGTTTATTATAATAAAAAAAAGGAATGGACTAAGGACGGACCCCTGAGGTAGACCCCATTTTAACAGTCACCTCCTCAGACCATTCTCCATTGATAAAAACCCACGGTTTACGTTTAAAAGGTAGGATTCCAAAGAATTTAACATAGGCCTGAAATTCCATACAATTTTAGTTCTGAGTTAAGATCTGAGTGATAAACGCAATCACGCAATCAAATGCTTTACTGACATAGCACAGAGTAACTTGAGCAAATTCTCTATTTTCAAAAGATTTTATAATTTTATTAATTAGGCCATCACCTGCCATTATGGTAGATTTACCCCCTCTAAACCTGAACTGTGAGGCAGTAAAATAATTGTTATTTTCAAAGAATATGCTTAGTTTTTCACAGACTAAAAGCTCAAATATTTTTAAAAGTACAGGCTTTCGAAAAGTACCAGTTACCGATACTGGTCGATAACTTCCAGGTTAATTTTTTGGCCCTTTTTTAAAAATTGGGTGAATTCTAGGTATTTTTAACTGTTCGGGAAAAACCCCTTCCTGGCCACAAAGATTAACACACTAAGAGAGAGATTGAGCTAAGTAGGGTACCAAAGCTTTTAAAAGATTATTTGGCATTCCATAAACATCAAGACTGTCTGAGTTAATCTACGTCAATACAAATGTTACTAAAAATATCACATATTTTATATCATAATGTTTATGGCTTAATGTGCTAGGTGCCTGAAATGAATGAGGTGGCAGAAGAAGCCAGCAAGATCAGTGTGAGCAGTGCACTGGGCACGTTGCTACTTCAGAACTTAGGCATGGGAACTGGGGTTCTAGTGCTTTACCTATTAGCACGGTACCAAGATTACCTAGACTTTACGTAGTCTTCTACTTCTATTGTAGATTTAGTATGTCCACTCCTTCATCACATGTTTAGAATTATGTTATTCTAAAGAAAGTTATAAATATATTTCTAATAGTTTGGTTATAACAAGTTTTAATATTAAGTATTTTTTTTAGATATTGCAAGTAAATGTACATTACTTACTATTTTTTATAGTCCTAAGGAATGAAATTTACAATAGTTTACAATAAATTTACAATAGATATTAGATATTCAATTGTTGTGCGCAACAATAGAAACATTGGCCTGACTATACTAAGAAATGCACGTATAGTAATAACGTGTAAAAAATTGTAATAACGGAGAAACACAACTGTGCTTCAGCCAGGCCGCTGCTAAACATTAAACACCACTGTACGTGTAAGGGTGGGCGGGTGGGTCAACACCATTGTACGTATACGTGTAGGCACAGTACACCTTACAATGTTCAGCAGCGGCCTGGCTGAAGCACAGTTGTGTTTCTCCGTTACAACAAATTTTGTTGTAATTTGCTTATTTTATCCCAAAGTTGAATTTCTGCTTGAATTCAATTAAGAATGCCTGATGTTCTGAATATTTTTTATTGTATATTATAGTTATAATAAATTCTTGGTATTGTAACCAACATAAAGTCAACGTTTTGAAGTAATTAAAATTATCAAACATCACTTGCTGATAATATTTGAGTAAAATATTTATTTATGTGTCAGAGTAGTTTCAAATTGAAAAAGAGTTTATTATAACATAGTAGTTTTCTGGTTATAAGACTGAAGGTATGTTTAAGACATGCTCAAAGAAAATGTGCTGAATAAAATCAAAGACATAAAACAAACAATAAGCAACAGATAAAGATCTTATGACTGCAATAGAAAGAAAATAATTATTAGCCTTTAGATTCATATAGCTGTTCCATCTTTATTTTAGATGTATTAGGCCGGAGACACACACAGCATTTTTCCTTCTGATCAGATTATTTAACAACGCCAAGCATAAAAGTCTATTACTTACATACACGTCACCAAAATATCCGACATACACATAGCTGTTTCTTGAGGATAGTGGCCTCATAAAGAAACAGCTGATTTTTTCAAGCGCATTGCATTTATTTAATATGTTAAGGTTGAAATGGACAGAAAGCTCTTAGGTTATACAAACACAAATGTATATGAAAATGAAAAGAATAAATAAGCGTATTTGGATCTATTCCATCAATCAAAGCAGAGAGGAATCCAAAATACTTGTAGTTTAAGCTAATCAACCTAATATAATCCAACCTAGCCTAAGTTAATCCAACGTAACCTATTTTGACCCAACATAACCAAAACAATAATAACCAAGTTTAACCTAACCAAATGGTATTTACGTATAGAAACATATAGGAAATCATGGAATTAATTCTTTTTAGTGCCCTATAATTCAAAATATTTGCTAAATTGAAGACATACTTCAAGCCATGCATTCCTTATTGTGTTCTTGTCTTTAAATTTATTCAATGTTTTTTCCCAAAGAACGTGTCTTTCTTGAATTGAATAAATGAGCAAAGCTTTATCAATCATATTATCAAGAGCCATATGGAATTAATTATACAAATTAATGTAGCTCAGAGAAGTTGCCAATGGCGGATCAACACAACAAAAAGCAGACGAAGTAGTGGTAGTGGTCGTCCGCACAGCTACCGACAGCATTGAATAAAATTATCGTTAATTCATCGATCCAGTGTGTAACTCAATATACTCCCTCATGCTACTGCTGTTTTGGCGTCATCAGTCAATAATCCAATCGGAAAAAAACACCTTGTGAGTCTCCGGCCTTACGTTTTGATTGAAAGTATACCGGGTGTTCAAAAAGTCTGGAACCCTCTTAATATTTATTTTATTAATCAACGCAGAACAATGAAACTCTAGGATTACGTCTATACTGTAGTTACTGACTTATTGGTTGTTTTAACTGTCCTTTTTCGCTTTGGGGGGACGTCCCGTGGAGAAAATCTGAAAAATCTTAAATGTAAGCATAGGTCGAGTTATACATCTTTTTAAAGGTCATTGTAAGAGGAACACGCTGCCGCAACCCCGACTGAAAAAAGACTATTCGTTTGGAAATAAGAGCCTCTAAAAGTTTGGCTTCATTGGAACTTTGAGAGCCTACTATTTCCAAACGAGTAGTCCTTTTCCAGTCGGGGTTGTGACAATGTATTCCTCTAACAATGACCTTTAAAATGAGGTATAACTCGACTATGCTTACATTTAAGATTTTTTAGACTTCATCCACAGGACGTCCCCCAAAGCGAAAAAGGACAGTTAAGATGGCCGAAAAGTCAGTAACCACAGTGATGATGTAATTCTAGAGTTTCATTGTTCTGTGTTTATTAATACTATATAGTAAAATATTAAGGGGTTCCAGACTTTTTGAACACCCCGTATAATGTACATATGTCACTTGGTTGTTTGGTGAGTAAGGTTTCCAAGTACAAACTACAAGATCTGAAGTGCATTAAATCGTAGATACTTTGAAAATTTATGTGTTGCATGCTCTAATAGCAGTAGTACTATTGTAGTTCAATTTTAATAAGATTATTTATAGCAATTATAAATAGTTTTAAACATACCTTAGTATTTTTAAACAAAAGCTGTTTATTACCAATAATGGTTGAAATACTATTAATTACCACTACAGATGCAAAATACCTATGGTAAGATTTGATAGATAAAGGAAATTGGACATGCCAAGTTCAGACTTGGAAGGTCACCAGTATTATTTATTCATACAGGTAACACTGAACCAGTGGGCAGTCATTGTCATAAACTAGGATTTGTTATTGGCTCTTCTCCCAACCAATCTTTATTAACGCTTTAAGGAGTAATGACATCTTGGACACCATCAGGTTACTGTCGTAGAGGAGTAATATTCATGTCAAAAAATTGAGGTTAACACTTTGACTGCTGGATCTAAATACGGAAGCCATTTGAAAAATGCTGGCCATTTAAAAAAAAATTATATATTTAAAACCATTAAACATAGAACAGTTCTACTTACATGTCTGGAT
This sequence comes from Stictocephala bisonia, assembly GCA_035578905.1. Taxonomy (NCBI): domain Eukaryota; kingdom Metazoa; phylum Arthropoda; class Insecta; order Hemiptera; family Membracidae; genus Stictocephala; species Stictocephala bisonia. The sequence goes on along the minus strand of JAQJVL010000779.1, from coordinate 209,380 downwards.
TCTATATTTCTTCTTCTTTTTATCAGTATACAATTAAAAATCAAATTTTTTTCATCTCATATCAGTTTTTTAGTAATAGTGTTCTAGAAAAAAAAATCAAACCAATGGCAACTGAACATACAAAATAATTTTGAACATAATTTTATTGCCCTATTCATACAAAAATAAGTGAAAATAATTACTAATAAAATACTTGTTTTTTATTTACATGCTCTATATACACTTTTAAATAGAGTCCACTCACTAAACGATAGTTCTGAAACGTGCAGATAATAGCAGTGCAGTCTAGCGGCTACAACTCAATCGTCCTTGCAAGACAATAGTAGTGTTTGGGCATTCCAGTGGTGAAACGGCTCACTAACATTACAAGAGACCATTTAGAGTACCAGACTCTGTATTAATACTCAATAGGCTATTTAACAGAATTAAAACATCGATCCCGTAAAACTATGGGATCTGCATTCTTTGGAAGTTATACTACTCCATAAAAATACGGGATTCGCAGTCAAGTGTTAAGGAGTAAAAACGTAAAACAGGGTTTTTCATTTGATTTATGAAATAATTATTTTCAAACATTGAAAATAGGTAAATTTTAGAAATATTCAAATGTAATAGCTATTTATTATCAATTTTAAAGTTTACTTAAATAAGTAACTTTTTAAAACCATGCTACAGTTAGTCAACTCGTTCAGCTCTTTCTTGTATGACAAAGTAAACCGGGTTACTTTACACATTCCAGTTCCAACTTATTTATTTGAGGTAAAAAAAAAACTAAACTATATTGGCAGCTGACAATCGGTGTATATTCGATCTCTGGTGTGGATAAAACCCTCCATTCGACACTTCAGGCTCCTTTATATCACTTAAAATACTCTCTTCTTCTATTTCCTACTGAGTTAATTAATTTTTTAGGTAATAATAAGAAAATAAAGGAATATAATCACTAGAATGATTTGGCACTGTGTGATGTCCTGGAACGTCACTACCCCTTTGATCCTACATAATATTTATAAGCACTTTTTCATACTCAGTTCATGAAAGGATCAATGCCTCTGGTCACACTTGAAAGCTATGAAAACTACTTTTAACGATCCCAATAGCGAGAAATCATTTTATTAAAGGTCTAAAATAATTATTTAATATTTAAACCACAATTATATAATGTTTTATGGTTTAATTTAAATTATTTTGATACTAATGTAATTCAGCTAATGTTTATTAATTTCCACACTTAAATAGTTTAGAAAATAAATACAAATTTCACATAAAAATTAACAAATATTTGTTAATTTATGTCAAACTTGGTGTTAAATAATTTAAATTTAATTGAATCATTGTTGGCTCTTTATAATTGTTGGCTTTGATTAAAATGGCTGATTGGGAATTCGTAGTAATTGTTTTTGTTAAGTGGAGAGGCAGTCAGCATTATTAGGGTTTGTGCGACTGGGCTTTCAGCAATAACTGAACTTTGACGGCCATTTTAAATTGGTTCAGAGTTCCTGTGTAAACTTATAGTTTGTAACTACTGTACTTTACATTTGTCACTATATTTCAGTATGTATTATGTCAATAAGTTTAATGCTAGAGGTAATTAATTTTGAACTAGTATTCATAGTAAGTACAATTTTGGACATAAACTGTAATCTCATATCGGTTAGTTTAAATATATTTAAATTATTTATTTTATATAAATATTATTTTAAGTTCCTTAGTATTATGGGAAGATTGAATAATTAAAATGATTTATCCATAATGAATAAGATATATTTCCAGTTTCTTAGTATTAGTGAACTGAACAATCCAAGAAATTTGTTGATCAACTTGTAGTGTCAATTAATCAATCCACTTTTATAAGGTACAGTATTTTTTTCCTTGGTTTTGTATGACCCGCTGCAAAATATAAAATGTTTTCATGTATGAAACACAACAATGCTTAGGGCAAATTCCAAACTGAGTTGAAAAACCTTAAAATTTTCTTACTAATTTCCTTTGTTTAAAACTCTTTTCATTATGGTTGATATTTGTGATTTTTATTAAGAGTGTCAACTACTCTTTAGTAGCCCAGTCACAACAAATTTTTCTGGAGAAAGTCATACTATGACATCAACTAAGCTTAACTATGAGTGACTATGATAGAAGAAATAATATCTCTATATTACTTAAACATAATTAAATAAAACATATATTATACTGAAAAAAGCATAAAACAATTTTAGCTATTTTAATAAAAATATACTTAAAAGAGAAGTATAAAAAAAGAACATGTACTAGGGACCGAAATACAATTATCTGAAGTTCCATGTTCTTTTAAGTACCTTATCAGAATTAGTTTTCTTAGTAAACCAATTGTTAATTGTATGGATCTATTTTAAACAGAAAGTTGATCATCTACAATTGTATGAATTGTTTCGTGTATTTCTACAGTGTATACAGAATGCTATCTAACTATAAAATAAAATGATTATCATGAGTGTATGAAGGATACAGCAAGATATATGATAGATAGAGCTCTGTATTTGAGCGTGTGACACACCCCGCAAGCAACCAGACTCTGTTTTTGCTGTCGGCTATAGTTTATAGAGATTCTCCTGTGCATGCAATTAGCTTTTATACTGGAGGTTGTCAAATATTGGATTTGATGTTTACATTAGCTAACAAAACTACCATTCCAACAAAAATGTTTTTCTTAGATACTGATTTTTTCATGAACCTTTGATATATTTGTCATCTTAGTGTTTGTTTTTATTTTAACTTCCTGTCAATGAGTATATACACAGAAAAAAGACAAACAGAGGTCGCTTTCTTATGGCCACAGTGTACGCCTCAGTAGTAGTTGTAAATGGATTATAACTAATCCATCTTTATATATCTGTAGTAATATGTTTATCCTGAGGTTTGGGGGTACTAGGGAGGGTCTGACAAGGTGCTGACCCTGCTATCTGCATGGCAAATTGGATAAATAACTACTCGACCCACTAACTTGATACACATTTAGCGTATTATTGGATGCACATCTGTTTATTTCTTCTCTGTGGTATTTAGTTTTTGTCTCGAGCCAGAAACATTTATAGAGCGAGCCAAAGAAAAAGTAATCCTTTAATATATTTTGCTTACTGACACATGCACTTTGTGTTGCTACACATAATTGATCTTACTAATTTTAGATAAATTTGTTTTAATATTCTTACAGAAATAGGTTTTTGAAGTGAAGGATTCTGTAAGCACATCAGATTAAAGAATGGTGTCTTGGAGTGTGTCACTAAATCATCACAATCAAAATTGATACAGATAAATTTTCATTTTTCTAATAACATTTGATTCAAAACACAACTCATGTACTTCCTGTTCACCGGTCATTGGTGGTTTGATCGTAAAAGTCTGACATCTGGTTAGTGTTTTTGCAAATATTGTACTTTATAAATACAACCTTAGGCCTATTATGAACCTAAAGTTGTGCCAAAATGATCCAAAAACACTTCATTCCTGTAAATGCAATAATATAAAGTTTAATGATTGTGGTGGACATAGTTGAAACAAAATAATGTGGTAGGCTGTGGCATTTATGACGGCTGTTTTTATTTGGTTTGTAAGGAAGTTGCTTTTAGTTAATTTAAGGTGATTTTGAAATTTAATATTGGTTTTAATTCTCAGAATGTGTAAGTTCGTGTTTTTAATTACGTTTATTAATTTACATGCATGATTGTATAATAGTTGCGCTTTATGTCAACCAGGGAGGTATACCAAACAAATTAAGTATTCCAATACATTAATAAATCATATTTTTTAATGGTTTTTCATAAATAGTTTATGAAGGCACTCAGAATAGTAGTCTGGTCTTTATTGATCACAACAATTTCCAGGGGTTAGTTTAAAATAGCACATTTATATGTAAACTGACTACTACTTCTATGATATATTGAACATCTAAACCGATTGTTGGTTAATTATTGATTGGTTTTTTATGTGTGAAATAAAGTGAATGTTAACAAAGTTTATTTTTTTATATCTACAAAACATAAGTTCCAAAATAAGGTATGTTTTATTTTTTAATTTATAGTTATGTTGTTAGTAAATAATTGTTTTTTTTTTAACAGATATGATATTAAAATAGTACATACTTATAATTCTTTGATACATATTTCTGCCAAAGATAATATTTGTCAAATGTTAATAAATCTTTACAAATGAGTGTGGATCTCTTGGTAGTTTATTGTATCAATCATTCTGGCTTATGTGGTTAATTCATTAATGTTAAATCAATGGTTAGTTAAACTAATTAATTACGTTACGTAGATCTCACTTAATGAGAAATGCTGACATGAATTACTGTTGTACTTCAGAGTTTATATGGAACTGCCTTGAGAGACTTAATGAAATAAAGTTTTTTAGCAAATTTATTTAGTTTTATTTTGTACAAATACGCTACCTGTTTAACCCTTTAACTGCTAGGTTTTCCAATAGCAAGTGTACTGTTGGGTTATTTTCAATTCATCAGTTTTTACACAATTTGCATTGATTTAAAGCTAAAAAAAACATTGAAATGAGGCTGAAACTATTAAAAGACATAAGTAACATGTGTTACAGTTATTTATTAAAAGCAGGGGTTGGTATTGGGCTAATAGGGTTTTATTAGAGGGTTTCATAAACATACATATGAAAAAATGTATGTTAGTTGTAAAATTATTTTTGAACAAATTAATACCTAAGAAAACATCAAATTAAAAAAAAAGTTGAATCATAAAAATGTGACCAATAAAACAATTTCATGGCATTCTGCAAAGGATGGAACTACACAAAGGGCAACATCGCAGTGCTTGCTCATGTGTTGAGATTCACGTCTTTTCTGCTCCCTCCGTGATGTGCTTGCAGACACAAAACCCTCATTGCATCTTTTCTCTTAGCAGTTGGTGGCACTAATGATGAAAAATGTTTTTAGTTTAGTCGCAAAGGTATTTTCACAGATGATGGTTGTCCACCTGTTTTCTTATCTCGTGGCTCCATATATATTTCAAGGATGGATCGTGTTAGAGCTAAATAAAACTTTAGAAGAGAATTATTTTAACCTGTTTTACATAAGTGCATTCAAAGTGTTTACTGATGAGTGTGCATTAAAAACAGTCAAGTCCAGAAAGTGAACAAAGTTTCTTGTACCATCTTATTGATTGCACCAAACGCATAAGTGTACAATCATCATGTCGGAGCAGTCAACTGCCCCCATATTGAGATTGTAGTCCAAAATGCAAGAAGGCTTTGTGATTTTCTTCCTTATTCTTGGAAACATCTTACCTGTATCCTTCATTTCATGTACGTTTTGTGAACAACGTATGTACATCTCCTGTATCGGTCTCCTTTATTGCTGAAATTGTGCCATCATTAAAACAATGTACCTCACTCTTTTACAACTTTTTCTAAAATTTAGGTATTCCTAATCTTGTAATTTTAAATGTTTCGTAAGCATAAGTATTCCTACTATGGAGGAAAGCAAAGTGGTCTGAGCTGGTAAGCCCATAATCTAAAAATACGCAGTGCCCGTTGTAGTAGTGTTGTAACTACAGCTCCGGAATTGCCTAAATCCTGTGTGTTGTTTAACTCACCTTTCCAGTGTAAATAATCAAATCTAGCACATAGCCTGCCTCACAGTCGCATAAGGCAAACATTGTTATACCAAAACGACTTTGTTTCGATAGTATAAACTGTTTAAAGCCAAGATGGCCTTTGAAAAGAATAAGATTCTCGTCAATAAAAATATTTCTAATCAGTACAAAGTTTTTTCGTAATGATTAATGAAACATATCAATAAAATCTTTTATTTTTGAAAGTTTGCCGATTTGAGGTGGAGTATTGTTATAGAGAAGTGAAGCAAACTCATAATATTGAGATACTGATCTTGGCCAATCATATCTGATTGGCCAAGATCAGTGTGAAAGGGATCATTGGACCAGTACAGTTACAAATTAACTTTTATATTATGAACCATCAGCAAGTTTGTTCCTAAAAATACATAGAGTTCCTTTTTTGTGTACGGTTTCCACTGTTTCATACATGATTTGTCTGATAGTGTCTTAGTTGACACTAAGTAATCAAATTGCTTATTTGTTTCACGAACAATCAGTTCTGCTAATTTATCTGGAAATAGTTTTTCAACACAATCCAATTCCGTACATGTTTTAGTCAATGTATTTTTTACACCTGAATTAGTGTTGTCAAACTTATGAATAATTGGATCGAACTGACCTGTTTTCCAAATGTGTTGATAATTAGTATTTGATCTCTTTTTTCCACTTGTCATATTTGAAACAGGCTTTACTGTTTCATTTAGACGGCTTGAATTGGTTTGTTTTAGGTGTAATATTTGAGCCCTGTTTCATCAATGCTGTCTTTGATGTCATTTGTCACGCTGCTTCACTAGTGTTATTTAGTAATAATTCACTGTTTTCAACAACTAAGGCACTGTCACTATTATTTATAAATAGATCATCACTATCATTATAAGAGTCTAGCTGAAAAGTGGATCGTCGTCATTCGAATCTATGTTGTAACCTAGGTCTGAACTCGGCAGGTGTAAGAATTGATTAATTCGTTCCTCATCACTGTTTTTGGACATCGCACTAAACACTGTATAACGTAAGTAAACATGGAAAAATCAAATAATAACAATAATATAAACAATAGATATAAAAGGAAAACCAAGCTGTAGCAGTCTGGCGCAAATAATTACCTGACACTGTCGTCATAAAATGTAACTCAACTAGGCTGTTGAGGCAAATTGTGACTTGATGGCTGAGCTTTTGACTTGTTTAATAAATATCTCTTTTAGCGAAGGACATTTTCCATCAGCACTTACATCTACTATTGTCAAACCATTACATAAAAAGGGATCTAATCATTCTTGCAGTATATATTTATATATATATATTGTATGGTTTTTGTCAGCTACCATTATTATTTTATTTTAAAATTTTGTAAAAGCTGAGTTTTGTAATTGGACAAAACGTCCAGAAGTCATTACCGGTACACTATAATAACAATTAAAAATAAATAAATACATAAGAAATTATCTCCTGTCACAAAGCTAAATCCAATTCATCAAGGCATTTAAGACCTGCGTCACTGATTCTATTTATGCTAGCTAATACCTCCATAAAACAGCGCAAGGGGCACTCTGTAACTATGTGTTCCATTGTTTGGATAGACTCTCCACAATCACATTACTAATCCACTGTCAATCCCCATTAGTATTTCCAGTACTTTCATCTGCCCACTGCAGTTCGGAACCGATTCAACAATGTCCACTTCCTACCAAGCAGGTTCATCCCACCTACAGGCATGGACGGATCGTTAATAAAGAACTTATTTCGTCCATCAAAACTATTCTACGCTATGGCCCAGCTATTATTGGGCGAGAAATTTGATCTGCTCAACTGCAAAGCAGTACGTAGAGGTGGGTTTCGAGATTTTAAGTTACCGTTCTGACGGAGATCCTGAATAATGGGGAGGTGCGGGGCATTCAAGATCTTATTGAATTCTTTACGTAGTGGCTCCTGACGTCTTATTTCTGGAGAAGCTATATTGCATAGCACCAGGAGCCAAGATAGTGGAATTGCCATGAGAGTACCACTAATAGCTCTCATGGCTCTATTAAGTTGGACATCAATCGTTTTTGTATGTGCGCTATTTAGCCATACGGAAGCACTGTATTAAGCAGTTGGATAAACTAGTGACAAAGCAGTAGTATGAAGGACATGTGCCTTGGCTCCCCAAGTTGTTCCAGCAATATGATGTAGTACATTTGCTCTGGTTTTAATTTTAGCTGCTGTTTTTTGAAGATGGATTTTAAATGTCAGCAATCGATCTAATGTTACTCCCTGGTACTGTGGATGATCATTGTGGTGGAGTCTTACACCATTTAGAAAGATGTTTAATTTTCGATTAGCTAGTCTGTTACTTAGGTGGAAGCAAGCTACTTCGGTTTTTGATGGGTTAGGATTCAGCTTCCAGGTTCTTAAATATTCTTCGAGGATGAGTGTTTCTTCAGTACCTGTGAAGTCCTTATGTTGATAAGCTAAAGCAATATCGTCTGCATATACAAACTTTCTTGATTTGGTGATTGGAATGTCAGCAGTATACAAAATTGGAGCAAGTATGGACCCCTGTGGCGACCATCCTTCAGCTGTCTATAGCTTTCTTCACGATCTATAGAAACTTTTATTAGCCTGGCACTAAACATTGACTCTAGAGGTCGCAAAAGAAAAGGACGGGGAGGAGGCTGTAGAACTTTAATAACAAACCTCTGCTCCATACTGTGTCATAAGCCGCTGTGAGATCAATAAAAGCTGCAGATGTTTTGACCTTGTTTTCAACCTGTCAAAGCTAGGATCTGGTTGCAACAACTTCGTCCTTGGCGAAAACCAGCCTGCTCAACTGGAACATTAGGATCAAGAATGAGTGATGTTCTGTTGTATAACAGTATTTCCAGCAACTTATAACAAACATTAAGAAGGGGTATAGGGCGATAACTTTCCATTCCTTCATCGTCTTTTCCAGGCTTCAGAACAGCTACTACTTTTGAACGCCTAAATACTTTTGGCAAATTGCCTGTAGCTAGTATCTTATTGTAGACAGTTTGAAACCATTGTTTCACTTAACTACCAGCATGCATCAGAAATTCCGGAAAGATACTGTCAAGACCGGCTGCTTTCCTTGCTGGTATGGCGGAAATCTCCCTATTTATCTCTTCCTTCGTGAAATTTCTGGAGACTTCCAGGGGTGCCAATTGGCTCTTTTTAATTTCATTTAGCTTGTAAAGTACATGTTTGTCAGAAGGATGACGGGCTGACTTTGATAAGCTAACTATCTGTTTAGCTATATTAGCGGCTTTCGGGTGGTGCACTTTTCTTTGATTTGGAGATTTACCAGTAGAGAGTTTCCTTAAAAGTGACCACGCTTTTCTACTGCTGTGGGTAAAGTTTATATCTTCAGCTGTTTTAATCCATTTTTCTTTCCTGGCACTGTCTAGAGAGTGCAGCAGCTGATTATTAGCTGTGTTGGAGGGGACGACCCTGAAACTCTTTGTCAGAGTCGTCTGATTCTTTACTCCATCCTGGTATATACTCTACTCCTTTCTGTATCCTCTCGGTATGCAAGCTTTAGCAATAGACTAGAGGAGACTAACTTGTGAAACGATCGTAATTTCTTATTATAGGAGGAATGAACCTGATGCTATCATCAAACTTGGTGTTAAAGGCCTCCCAGTGTGCTTTAATGAAGTTCCACCTTGGAAAAGATCGAATTATGGGAATTTGGATTCCCAATGAAACCAGCACTGGCCTATGTTGAGAGTGGGGGAAAGCATCAAGAACTTTCCTATTTGGTTTTGGTCCTGATGATCGTTCACATGAGCAGAAGCTTAAGTCGGGATAGTAACCTTGACACCAACGAGCTCAATAAAAAGTGGCTGAATCATCAAAGATGAGGAAAACTTTGTTCATTTCAGCCCAATCAGGAAGCTTTCTGCCATTCTCATCGTCGGTGTTATAGCCCAATGGTGACTGGTAAAGTCCCCCACATACAGGACAGGGTGTTCAAAACTTAATCCTATCGTCAGGCCAGTGGATGTTGTGAGGCTTATAAACATTTACTATTGTAGTTTCTGACACTTGGATTGCCAAGACAAAGATGTCACCATCAGATTGTGACACTCTTTACACCCAATTACACACTCTCTTATGGGTAATTGAAATTGTCCATGTCATTATTTACATAAGTTGCAATACCATACACCCTATGCCCAATAGAATCAACAATCCAGGAATATTGCATCTTGCACTATTGTTATCTTAGATATGTGTCTCTTGGAGTGCAAGGATATCTACATTGTTTTCTAGAAGGACCCTACTGATGCACTCACTCTTCGCCTTGCTTAAACCCTTAGCGTTAAAACGGACTACATTTAAAACAGAACCAATTATTTTGAAATTAGTTTGTCCTCAAAAGGACCTTTTTATTTTGTGTGGTAGCTGCCATAGCTGGGAGAACAGCTAGTAGGTCAATGTTACACGTTAAAAAGTTACACCGTTACCAAAAAAAGGTGGAAAAAATGAAATAAAGAATTAGAGACCTATTGCAATTTTATCCACACTTGCTAAAGTATTTGAGTCAATAATTTATTAAAGAATTTTTTCTCATGTTAAGAATTACATTAGTAATCACCAACACGGGTTTTTTCCAAACAAGTCAATTTATTCAAATTTGTTAAATTTTACACAGTTTTGCGTGCCTATGGTAGTAAATGTACAAATAGACTGATTTTGAAAAAGCATTCAACAAAGTTAATCATCTGACTCTTATATTAAAATTACACTCTTTTGGTTTCACTGAAAATAGCCTTAAATTTGTATAATCTTATTTGTGTTGTAAAAAACAATTTGTCTGAATATTTCTTAGTCCCATCTGGTGTACCTCAAGGATCAAACGTGGGACCTCTGTTGTTTATAATTTTCATCAATGATATCACGCAATATGTAAAGAATAGTAACATCCTTATTTATGCAAACGATATAAACATTTTTAGAGCCATTCACAGCATTTTTGATTGTCATCAATTACAAACTGATTTTGATTCTTTAGTAACATGGAGTACAAATATTTTGAAATTTAACATTAAAAAATGTGTTGTCTTGACATATACAAAAAAAATGGTGAAAATGTAATTTAATTTGACTATATATGAGCAGTACAATTCTAACCAGGAAATCTGTTTTTAAAGACTTGGGTATTTTGTTTGATTCAAAATTTACATTTAAAGATCACGTGATAGCGATCTGTAAGTCTGCGTATTCAATTATCGGATGTATTAAAAGATCAGGAAATATTTTACAAAGTCCTAAAGCGCTTAAGTTGCTTTTCTTTACGCTGGTAAGATCTAAACTGGAATATGGTGTTGTATCCAAATACTAGTTACCTTATTGATATTATTAAAAATGTTTAAAAGACATTTTTGAAATACCTTTACTTTAAATATCTTGGTCATTACATTAATATTATTCCTTACTCTGAACTGTTATCCTTTTTGATGTAAATAGTCTTTGAAAGGGACGCAAGATTAGTGTTCTGATTATCTTCATGAGATGGTGAGCGGCGCGGCCCTCGATGATAGTGACCTGTTAACTGGGTTGGACTCAGCTGTCCCCCGCCCCGTAGCTGTTTTCTGCAATTTGCAACACAACATTCGAGAACCAATCTTGGACAAAGATTTTCCATTAATACATATTCTGAATCTGACATTTTAAATATTTCTCTTACTGGTTACAAGAGATTTCTTGCTCACCTCAGTGAATGATTTTAAACATTTTTTTCTTTCGTGTTATCAGTGTCAATGTTATCATTTAAATTCACAATTTTATTCCTGTTTTAGCTGTCACGCAGACACACACACCCGCGCGCGCGCACGCACACATTTTTATATATACTTATAATATTGTTATATCTAAATTATAGTTATATATCTATTTATTGTTATTTTTTCTATATTTATTGTTATTAATATTTTATTACTGTTATGTTATCCTTATTTAGTTATTAGTTATAAAATTTTATCTAGTATTATATCCTAGTCCATAATTATAAGTAAAATGTCATTTATTCTACAAGTTACAAAAAATAGGAAAGATATTATACAATATGAAAATAATAAATACCGGGAATCTTACTCGGTGAAAAGTGGTGATGTAACGTGGTGCTGCCTGGGAAAATCCCGCAAGGCCTCCATTAAAACCAATAAGGAAAAGACCGTGATTTTCTCTTACAGTGGATCTTACAGTGGACCCCACCCTGTAACTATGACAGCCCTACAAACTCCCACTCCTCCAAGGCACAAGGAACGCTTATCTCCCGCGGCTGTGACTGTCTCGTTAAACCCTGCCGCCCCAAATACAAATATTATCAACTTTAACGCTGACTCCATACCATCGCCAATTCAGCAAGACAACTGTGCTGATCAGTATCTAAATAGCCCGTCTATTGCAGAGCCGCGTGATGTACAACATACCCTGTTGACGGAGAACGCCGCGTTGAAAGAAGAGCTGAAGAAATTCGCTTGTAATTGCAAGTGGTACTGGATCACTCGATCGAGTCCGATCAACGGCTCCTTTACCGATTTACCGAAGAAGTATTTCTGCCTCCACCTTCCATATTATCCTCATCTTCAGGCTGTAATAAAACTCAGCAGGAATATGAATATGATGAATTAGTAAAAGCACACAAAAAATTCAACAAATGGAAAACAAAATAAAGCAGCTAAGCCTCCCATGCAAACTTTGTGACATACTCAAAGAAGAATCAAAGAACATAATACAAAGTCTGAGATGCCTAGAAGCTGAAAATCTACAGTTAAAAAATAGTTCGCTTACATCGTCTCAATCTCCAGTTGTAAACCAATCTACTCCAACACCGGTACACAATATCTTTCAGCTTTTGGGTGAAGATAATAATCGGGCTGATGAAGACTTTGTAACCATAAAGAGGAAAAAAAGAAATAAGAAAAAAGCCAATAATAGCTGTAAAAAATCAGTAAAAAGTAAGGGAAAGAAAAATAAAACGGTTCACAAAGTCTACCTATCCACCAAAACAATCCTCGGAGACAGTAACATGCGTGGTCTCGCTTCGCTTGTTGGAAAGGGACTAAGAGCAGGCACATCAGTGAGTGGAATATGTAAGCCTGGAGCTGGGCTGTTGAACATTAAACCAAACTCCTCGCCAACACGAGACCACTGCTACGTCCTGATGGCGGGGACCAATGACGTTGCTGCTGGACGGGAGATCATCTTCACCCATCTTGAGGAAATAATTATGACCCTCAAAAAGACTTCTAGAGTCCTAGTATTGCCTTTGACAACCAGATATCACCTCGAATCAACTAGCCCTGTTCATGATACTTTACGACTCGTAAACAACTTCATGGCCGAGCTGAGTCACCGACATAGAGATGTGGATGTAATTGAAATCAGCAGTGTCTTTGCATCACTACACCTCTCATGGGCTCCACCTTCGTGCTAGTGGGAAGGAAGTCTTGGCCAATCTAATAAGGGAGAGCCTTGCCCGTGTGAAACCTTTCCCTCCACCTCAGCCGAAATCTTCCCTAGCTACAACCCCGTTGCCAACAGGACTGCAGACTTCCTTCATGCTTCCTTATGGGTCATACGCAGAGGCTGCTGCTCAGTCAACAACACCACAACATGTGGCTCTCCGTCCATCATCTGCATCTGAGCCTCCCGCAATGCTCTATGAGTCATGTCCTCACACTATGAAATCACCACATGGAAGAAGATCGAAAAACTTCCCGTCTCCGACAAATTTAAACCCAAAATAAGGATATCAGAACCGAGGTTCCAAAACATAAGTTTAAATTTAAGCTCTAAACAACAAAAAGAAAAAAAAAGCAAAATTACAAATTCTCAATCAAAATTTTCTGTTATTTATCAAAATGCTCAATCTGCAACTAACAAGATTGACGAACTAACACTGATGGCGGATGAGCTGCAGCCGGGAGTTTTTATAATTTCAGAACACAGCTTTTCGCCGGAAACAGTGGTTACGTTTAAGATAGAAAATTATGAATTGGCTAGTATATATCATCGAACGAATACAAAGGGGGAAGGTGTGGCAATTTTCGTTAAATCTAGATTGAAATTCCAACCCTTTAGAATCGATTACGGAAGTGATCTAGATTTTGAAGTGGAAGGAATAAAAATCTACTTAAATTCCGAAGGAAAACTCTTTATAATTTGTTTATACAGATCTCCAAATGGCTGTTGTAAAAATTTTTTTAGTAAATTTGAGTCACTCCTAAATTTTTTCCATTCAAAATCATTGAAGTTTATTATAATTAGCGATCAATATCGATGTGTTGGATCACACCAGCCCCTAACCCAGCGGCTTCGCGATATTTTAACATCTTTTGGTTTATTTTGGTCCGTGAACACACCAACTCTAGTGACCGCTACATCTAGCACCGCCATCGAAAACGCCATCACCAACATATCAGACGCCTCAGTATCTGTGTTGAACGCGGCCATATCCGACCACTTTGCGCAGGAGATAGTACTCAAACATCTTAGCCCAAAATTCGAATCTCCATCTATAAGAATCAAAAGAGACTTCAAACTCGGAAACATTGAACTTTTTAATAAATTTCTTAAAACAGAATTTTGGTTAGTTGTGAAATCCTTCCAAAACGCGGAAGATGTATTCACTGCTTTTTTCGACCGTATACATTTTTATTTGAATATTACTTGCCCTTTTAAAATGTTCAAAGAGCGAAGTCAAAAAAAAGAAATACCTGGGTTACCCAGGACATTCTTAACTTACGTGAAAAATAAAAATGTTATCATTCAATCTATATTAAATCAGGAAATGAAGTTTAAAAATTTTTTAAGAACATTTAAGAAAAACTATCAGAAACAAATAAAAGCCGCTAAGGCTTGGAACGTTGAAAAAGAACTGAAAAATACAGTACATTTCTCCAAAAGTGCGTGGAAAATTATTAAAAACTCAAATCAAACAATGAGTTTCAAAAATCCAGTACCGACAATAAAAATAGAAGGAAAACTTTTTGAAGATCCGTTTAAAGTAGCAAGTGAATTTAATACATTTTTCTCAACCATTCGTGTACCAGATCCAATTTATACGATTGTTTCCGCAATAAAGAATTATTATTATTATTTATTATCGATATCAACATGGACTTAAAGGAAAAAAACTTTCTTTATTACTTGCTGCATGGACTGAATTATTATTATGCATGTTGTTAACATTTTTTTCTTAGTGCCATAATATAATTGGCTATAAGCTGTTTTGTGGCATTTTTAAATTTAATAAATAAATAAATAAATAAGAGCATACAAGGCCCAGTTTATTTCATCGTATACAAGGTTTAGTCAAAAAGATCCTAGAATTGGTTGAAATATACTTATTGTACAAAGATAAAAACTGACAAAAAACTATTTTTCTTCAAAATACTCTCCTCCTACAAAAACACACTTGTCCCAATGATTATATAGTTGTTCGAATTGTTCGAAACACTTTTTACACTTATTTCTTGAAATGTATTTTAATGCTTTTGTCACATTTTTCTGACAGGTTCAGCACCTGCAAGTAATTTTCCTTTTATTGATGTTTTCAACGTATGAACAGGAAGAAATCAGCTGGTATGAAATCAGGCATGTAGGAGAATGTTCTATTAAGGTAACGTGGAGCTTGGCTTGTTAGTTACGTTCTCACAAAGAACGATGTGCGGGGGTGTCATGCAGCAAAATCCAATTGTTTTCAGCCCGTTTCCTCCTAATGGTATCTCGTAAGTGCCTAAGAATTTTTGAGTAAAGTTCTTTGACCTTTGGGAATGAACTCATAATGAAATAAACCTTTGTGGTAAAAAAAACCTCCAGCATAAGTTTTCCCTTAATTTTTTCCCTCCCTGGAGATATTGTTTCCCATTCAGAGGACTGACATTTTGTTTGAGGGTTGTACAGAAAACACCATGTTTTGTCACCAGTAACGACTTTTTTCAAAAAAATCTGGATCTGCATATCATCAGTCATATCATAAACTCACCTGCCATTGTCCTTTATGGTCTGATGTCAACATTTTTGGAACAGTTGCAGACAAACTTGATGCATGTTCAAATGGTCATGAAGAATGGTGTGGACACTGCCATGTGATACATTTACCTAATGTGTAATTTCCTATATCGTTATTCTTCTGTTTTCATGAATAATTAGCCGAACTCACTCAATGTTAATCCGTGGTTGCAGTTGAAGGGTGTCAGCTACGAGAGAGTCTCTCAATGTTAACCCATTGCGGAACGCGTAGCGTAGCGTACGCCGGGCCTAACGGTACAAATTAAATTCGCAACACCTGCCCTGCCGGCCTTGCGCACTCGCAAAATATACACGTTTTGTTGTTATGACCTAATGGTACGAATTAAATTCGCAACACCTGCCCTGCCGGCCTTGCGCACTCGCAAAATATACACGTTTTGTTGTTATGGCCTAACGGTACAAATTAAATTCGCAACACCTGCCCTGCCGGCCTTGCGCACTCGCAAAATATACACGTTTTGTTGTTATTTACGTTACATAAACATTACACTGACCATCTTGATAGTCCGTCTAATTGGGACAATCGCAATTTACTCTCCATTTTACTGGAAAACATGACAAACCGATAAGAACAAAGGCAAGGACTACATTCCCTAAACTAATATCAAGTGGTTAAACAACCGTGACAGGAAACAGTATCAAAGATACGATAATGAGACAGACAGATAAATGCCTTAAAACAAATGACTGCATTGTAACAGCGATAACACTGACTGCAAGGTCCGAACTGTAAACACCAGTTCGATAACTTCGACGCAACAGTCAACAACCAGAACCGCGACGTCAACGTCACGTCGTTGAGTTGTCGGTCCACTCGGCGCAGGGCGTGAGGGCCCCACGTCTTTAATCCATTTGTGCCATTCCTAAACTTGGCTTTTCTTCATCGCCTCAACGCTGTATGTTTGAACTAACATTTTAAGTGTCTCAGATGACGACTTTTGAAGCAAGACACAAAATTTAATGTTTTTTCACTGTTCATTAAATCAATTAACAAAAAAGGACAATGTAACCACGCAAACACACGAAAAGCCCTCCCACAGAGAAACAATGTCAACTGAGCGATACTAACGCTACCGATATCTCTTCTCCATGAGTAGCAACAGCTGCTACTACAAAACAAAAATTCCCACCGGCAAACACACTGTGTGTCTATGGACATCAATTCCAGGTACTTTTTGACTGTATTTCGAATTATGTAGTCCATCTCATTACTGTATGATCCAAGTAATGCATGGGGAAATCTCCTTCAAAAATTGTACTATCCATGTAAATAATAATTTGTGCATAGAGTGAATTACGAAATTATTTCAAGGTAAAGTTAAATAATAAATTGAACTGCAATTTCTGTAAAAGTATTTATTTACATTTAAACAAACAGTAAAACAAATATAAATAATAGCCCAGGAGCTATAAAGAGAACACATCAATATATCATACATAATTGGCCAAGACATCTGTCTACATAAACTGTTCATCCAATGAGCCATAAACCACTACTGTCTCATGCTGCCGCCTATTCCCACTTTGATACACTACACCAAAATTAATATTGTTTTGGAAATATTGCAGGAAATCAATGTAGACATAAACATATAGCCTAGTATTAAATAATAAAAAATACTAATGACAGCTTATGGGAGCATTTTTGTGTATGATTAAAGATATTTTCTCAGTATTAGTAATCACTCTTGTAATGATAAGCTACTTCTCTAAAACGAAACTCAAGGAAGTTGTCTTAGCTGCTCCTTAGTCCATCAGTATACATCTGATTTTCCCGTTTGCGTACAGAACATGCCTAATTCAATGTTGACAATTGTCAGTTATGCTTGCCCTACTGAGTGTTTACTCTGTAAAGATCGTTTCAGACGATCTGTTCTGTCTCCATATAAGTTTCTTTTCGATATCCAAAAGATTAGTTTTCACACGATCACTTTTAATATCAGATCAACGTAGTGAACATATGTTGCGAGGTATAGCAGTGTTTTTTAATATTGTTTTTAATGTATGTGCATGAATAAAGACGGTTTAATTGCTGTAGGCTTAGCTTTGGCTGTGAAGAACCACAGAAAAAAGAAGCCGTTATTGTTACGTTCAGTGTTAACTGTCTGTCTGTCTAATATTACTATTCTGTAATGCCGACCTGTTTTTTTTTTTCAATAAACATTGATAATTTTTATAAATAATGATTAACTCTACAGTAAAAGATCATTAGAAATTTTAATAGACTGTTACATAGGCCTATGCACTAAGAAATGAGGTGGAACTGATTCGAGGATGGGTTTGTGTGTTTACATGACTGGAATTCCAAAAACTGATGGGAAATAAAATAGCCTGACCCATTCAACTCTCCATCTTACAACAGTTTTTGCCTTTTAACACACAGGATCAGATTTCAGTTTGATGGGGACAGAACAGATCGTGTCAAGGGAGCTACTAGTCTAATCAATTCAAATATGCTGAATATAAAATAAATGATCGGTCTCCAAATTTTGACAAGTGTCTTATTCTATAGTAGCTTCAACAAATATTTTTCAGGTACTCAGTAGTATTAATTTTTGTTTTTTTCTATGTGGCAAAGGTCTTTCAATGAATGACCAAGTAAAACCTTGTGGTCTCACTTTTAGTGACCATAATATAACTTATTTTTTGATAAATGTCTGGAGAAGATTAAAAGTCTCAATTCATACAATCGACAAGACTGTGAATCAAGTTGTAATTTTATAGTATCAACAACTACAATCTAATGAATTAATTTTTGTAAAGGTGGAAAAGATTATAAGTTTGAAAAAAACGTAGCTTTCACCTGGATTTGTTTTACACAAGGAGTTTGAATACTGCATGATAAACAAGCCTGAGTTGTCACCACAGCAAACATTGGAGATTCCTTTGATTGGAGAACAACAGATAATTGTTGACCAGTATCAGTAGCTGTAATATCTTATTGCAATACTTATACATTTTGGTTGAATTATCAGGCAAATTATAAAACAATGAAAACAGACTAACATTCTGAAAATAACAATGCTTTTTGACAATGGTAGTATGTTTGGTGAAATGTTTAACCTGTGGGACAAATTATGAGTTTTTATATTCTGTTTGCAGTTTATTTATTAAATAATCCATATAAAACTGAAAATGTTTGATAGAAGATTAAAATTGAGATATTTTTACTGTTTTATAATACTGCTTCATAACAGCTTGAGCTCTGTGAGAGAATATCGTACTGTTTTTTTGTACAATATGGAGAATGTTGTAGTATACAGCTGTAGTTCTTGCTTTTGCCACTAGAATTGCTCATAAAAGGTACAAAGCTCTCTAGTGAAATTCGTTATGATGTTACAGAGGCCGAATGAGGGCCAGACAAATACAGGGTACTGTCAAGGGCTGTGTTTGACACGACAATGTATTTTGTGTATGTATGTATATTGGCTAGTGTGGTAACATACAGTGATACTAGTCAATCCATCCTCCTGTACACGTTCAGTGGTACTGGCCCACCCGCCCTCTATATACGTACAGTGCCATTCTGGCCCACTACCAGCTTATGTAACTACAACTTGTTGTCTTTCCACAATTGATTGGTGCAATTATTCACCTGTACTGCCTGTCTGGAAACATGTTTTCTTGGTAGAATACATTTTCTAGAAACTTTTAATTTTCCTTTAAAAATAACTAAATATTGATTATATAATATGTATTTCAGTAGAATGGCTATTCAATAACAAATGACTCGAACTGACAGATTCAGCCATTGGTTTTTTTGAAATACCACTCTAATGTTCAGCAATTTCTAGAACAACGATGGTGAGAGCTTTTAATAAATCGGAGTTTGAGTTATTTACGAAAGGGCAAGGGGACAAGATGAGGGACCACAGCATGGCCTATCCAGCTAGTAGTTGGCGCCTAAAAACTTACATGTAAACAACGCAGTATGTTATAGTAATGCTTAAAGACAGATCAAATCGTAAGAGTTCAGCAATATTAACAATTAAATTTTCATATGAATCTTAGTAGGGAGGGATGCCCAATTAAGACATAGTTCCCTTCGCCTACTTAGATGAGCCCATTTTTGTTTTGTAAGCTCATTGGACCATGAGCATAAAGTGACTTCCGAACCATCGGAGGGGCATAGAAGTAAAAACTTCATTGTCACACCAGGAATCGAACCCACCTGCATTACCATCTTAGTCCTCAGCTTTGGCTGATCCAGCAGTATTGACGAATTAATGCTAGTTGCATTTCACAATTAAAAGGTTACTTTGAAGTAGCTAAAACATTTTCAACAACAGTTGCAAATTGTAACTTCAGTTGGATAAACGTAACATTTGATTAGTTCTAAAATTAATTTTGAAGTTCTTTGAGGAAGAAAAACGAACAATGTAATTTTCGAAACAAACTCTTATTGAGCAGTGGTTTTCATTTGTTGAGACCAGTTTGTGCAAGAATGGTGAAGTGGCCGAGCACAGCATGTACAGTATAGATCTTATTAAAATAGATTTACACCTACATTAATATTCTAAGTATCAAGTGAAACTAAAAGAAAATTGACTAGTTACCATGCCTGAATAATGTTTAAACAAACCCGAAGAAATTTAAAATTACACTTTTTGAAAACTATAAAAATTCAATCTTCAAGCATGGCCATAAATAATAAAAAACAACAAAACAAATTAAAAATAACAATTAATAAGCATACACATTTTTAATATGCATATATTTTAATTAAAATTTAAAATAAATAAACGGCAATACATTTTTAATATTGTCAACACTTTCATTACCTAGACCATGTTTAGAAATGTTAACCTACTTCATTTAATGCAATTCAACCTGTTGTTTTGAATTTAAACTTAATTATAACTATAAATTCAATTAAATAATGAGTTTTATTTTCAACGGAGGTTTTCATTGATGTAAAACAGGTGTAAATTGAAAATTAGTTAACATTTAATGACTAAAATACTCAAGATGGGTGACAGAAATGATGGTTAAGCAGCGAAAGTGTTAACTGATAATAAATCTATAAGGAACATTTACATTTTTTTCTATAACAGTAAATATTGAGTATGCGTATTTCTTGTATTAACCTCCAACTCACAAGAAATTAAAATGACAATAAAAATTCAAAACTATGTGTGTAATTAAATACAAATAAGTTTTAAATTGAAATGTATCAACAAATTGACAGTGTTAAAATATATTTCTTTTCATTTAAATAAAAGTAGAATAAAAATATGGCTGAACAAATAAATACAAAATGGAAGTAATATTACGTTATCTACAAACTATTATGAATTTTAACAAATCTTTAAATGCTCCAAATTAGGTTTAGAAGAGCAGGCAGTTACATTAATGCTGAACACACTCCCAACATATCTCTATAATGACCGACTATATTTAATTTATACTTGCAAAATAACCTTTATTTAAGGTACCCAATTTTATGCTTTATTGATTTAAATATAATGGCTGAAAATGGAATGTATTGTATACAAAAGGTAAAGAACCAATACACTTTTGAATTTTCTACATTAGTTCATCCAACTATAATTGTACGCTGAGTTAAGTGTTTTTCTTGGCAGGAAACATGTATTGTTTAAAAGATAAAACAATTCGTGCATAGAATGCTACAAAACCTCAGTAATACAGAGTGTTTCCAAAAGAATTACTCAATTTTAAATAGCTATATTTATTAGAAACAAGGGCTTTACCCAAACATATTGGACCTGAAATACTCACAAAGGAATGAAGTTTACTAAAATGTATCATACATTTTCAATATGTATTCCATTTTCAGCACGGATCATCTAGTCGATAGCTGAATTTATGATACACACATTACGGACAGTTTCGGACGATCTTAGCTATCCACTAGATATCATCTGTGATGCAAATAGAGTACATATTGAACATTCATGATGCATTTTCATAAACTCAATTCTTTTGTGAGTATTTTCATGTCCAATATGTTTGGGTAAAGCTCTTGTTTCTAATAAATATAGCTATTTAAAATCAGGTCATTCTTTTTGAAACAACCTGTCCAATCAACAAAAGAAAAACAATCTAAAATAAATTGCTGTTAATTTGTTGATTTCATTTAGATAAAACTAAAATAAAGATCTGAGACTGAACTAATAATAAACTAACCTAATCAACGAAGGTGGAATACAGCCACAAGTCAACTGGCAAATGAGCAGTTAAAGACAATCATTTTCTTTGTTATAAATTACTAAAGTTCATATATTAAAATTTAAAAGATTAAAATGTACATTCTTATATGAATAAACTTACAAATGAATTAAACTATAAATATTACAATATTTACATATAAACAGTAGTAACAAATGGATCTGAAAACTTGTAATGGTATAAAAGAGTGTAAATAAAGTTTTTCTATTAAAACTAAAACATAACTGGATATATATTACACTTGTGGACTAGCCAAAACTTAAGCACACGAATGTACCAATAGATATTAAAATAGTTTCAGTTGTATACAAAAGTATTTACAAAATTACTGTACATGAACCACAAAGGTGAACTAAAATGGGACTTATCACAATTGAACATCATGTTGTTGGCCTTGCACAACACGTGCAGTTACACTGCATTCAGATACCACAAGTTTAACTCCAAATATAAAAAAAACTATCTTAAATCTTGACACCTTATTTTACCTCACGTTTGGTTTATCGTTCTAGATTCTCCATTTACAAGTGGGATGGCCAGATAAAAAGGGAAGGTGAATTCTGAATGTATATCCCCATTGGTTTTTTAAAAATTTTGCTACTATGCTCAACTAACTTTTTGAATTTATATTTAAACTTATAAGAATACTAAAATGATGAAATATCAGAACAATATTATTCTCATTTACATTTTCTATTTAACAAACTTATGTTTAAATGTCTTTATACTATTTAAAGACATTTAATTCTTTACTACGAACAAAATCTTGACATTGATTTCTGAATTGTAACAACAAATTAAATTTCACAATCATTTTCAGATATAATTTTCCCTAATATGAGATATATTTTCCATCACCTTCTCCTGGCTACAACTTGTACTAAAGCTAATACAGTTTAGTTGAGAGTTCCTCTGCAGCCTTGTGCTCCACACAAACATGGTATTTTTTCCTCTTCTATTGGGAACTTGTAATCATACGTAATTTCTTCATTCACACCAATCGGTTGTTTTGAATATATTACTATCTTCTTTTGGCTTTCAATAGTAATTATTTTTGCATAACAATTAGGCTGTAACAGTGCAACATTTTGACATAAAATATATGTAAGTTAAATTAAAAAGCTTGTTATATAAAAAAATACAGATTAATTTGTCTAGGCAAAAAGATATTAGGGAGAAAAAGAGAGAGTGCTTTTTTAATAACATTTTATTTTTATAAACAGTGCATTAGACAAAATTCTGCCCAATCGATCCCTAACATACTATGCCAATTTTGGCAAGGGAAAAAGAATAGCAGGTGTGGCCTTATGAAAAATCTAATACATTTATATTAAAACATTTTTTTCTGTATAAAAATAAAAATTATGGTGTATTTTCTAAAATATGTGTTGCACCATTTTAATTTTAATATTCTAAAACATAATTGACATACAGTTAAATTTCAGCTATCGTAGGCTCTTTTTTACTTCTAAATTAAAATAAATGACAAAATTCAATCCTTGTTTATGCAGCAAGGGGTGCAAAATAAAACAGAAACAAAATAAATAAAATGATGACAATACAACTTAAAACCTCGATAAAAAATGATCAAATAAGAATTTATTCAGAGAGTAACTGATCAGAGGAAGTGCTTTCATTTAACTTGTGAATTTCGGTATGATTCCTTCATTTTGGTTTTAAAACTTATACCTCTTAGTAAGTGCACAGACTGCAATACTCCTTCATTGTTTAAAGATTTATAAATAATGATTGGTTTTTAGTATATTAACCAACAAACTAAGTGAAATCGACACCCGATTACTAGACTCAAAAGATGATAGGGAGCAAGTCTAGCTGGCTTTAGGTTGTGTATTTCGACTTCAGGACAGCCGAAATGAGCCTAAACTCGTTGGGTATTTGAGATTTCTTTACAGATACAGTAACTAAATAAATGTAAGTGATAAATTTATGATGTAATTAAAATCAGTTGTGAGTTAATTTACTAAAATACATTAAAAATGGCAATGTTCTGAATAACTTGACAACCTCCACAAAGTATCGCGTTAGTGAGGTTTTACTGTATTCAGATTACTTAGTTCATTTTAAATAACAATTATATTTGATTTTATTCAATATTAGCTGACAAAATTATGAATATATAATAATAGTATGTTAGATAAAAAAACAGAATCTACTTACGTTACAGCTGTGGTTTATAAATCGAGCCAAGTTGCCACATTTTGTAGCATCAATAATAGCCTCCAAATCTATCCTGAAGAGATATGAAGATCCAATGCCTGTAGCTTCATATTGCTTTTCACGTAAGTCTGCCACTAGAGGTCTTATCATCTGACCAACATATTCAATAACCATCTCATCAGCAGCAATCGGCTCCATTGCAAAGAGTCCCCAATCATGGATGGCAGACTTCGCAAACTTCAACTGCTTTTTGCGGAACTATAACAAAAAAAGACACATTAGAATTGATAGTGTCTATTAAATAAATTAAAAGTACATTAATGTTAATATTTTTTAACAACAGAACAATACCCAATCATTATTATTACCAAAAAAATAAAAGGAATATATATTTGTCAGGACAGCATATTTGTCATTAATTTATTTTAACTGTAGAAACACAATTGTCACAAATTGTGGCACGAATATATCCTAAACTCTGTGTACTTCTTAAGTAGCTTTTGATTTTGTCCTACATTTCATCGAACAATCATCAAATAATAAATAAACATGCCTTTATTTTGCGCTGAGCAATTTAGCTGTAACTACAGTCTTTCTGCCAAGTTCTGCGGCTCTTGCTGGGACAATACCTGGTTCAAAAGGCAACAAGTCTTCATACAAATGGTTTCCATTGTCATGAGACCTACAGCATTTCAAAAAGGCGACACATGGCATCCGCAACAGAGACAGTATACAAAAGGAATTGCAGTGTTTTGCATTCTTTGGATTTGTTCTGTGTTTTCCTTTCTGATACTATTGCCCTAGCAGGAAAACAATTGTAAAAAATTGGCAACACAAGAGACAGGACAAGACACAGCCTAAAGGTAGGATGGCATGTGCAAGCCTCACAGTCTCTCGAAAGCTCTCTTGACAGTAATCGGCATATGGGTGGACAGAAGAAAGCGGTGAGAATTATTATGAATGCCAAACCACATGATCACTGTAGATCTTTGTTCAAGCAATCCAAAATTTTAGTTAGTTAAGAAAAATTTTAATACTTTTACCGTTAGAAATACTATCCATAGCTACAACACTAGAAATAGAGATAAATTTGAGTTACCAAAATGTAGGCTTACCAAATCTATGAATTACCATAAGTATTTAGGTATTAAGTTTTGGAATAGGTTACCAGTAGCATGGCAAAAGATGCCAGTTAAGGGTCTTGCATTTGGAAAGGGAAATGATCAGTAAATATTTTATTAACCCTTTCAGGAGTAAAGACGTCATATGACGTCATAATTTTCGTGACTGAAAGAAGTATTAGTTTTGAAAAAGACAAGTTGTAAAGGAGTAAAAAAATTAAATGTCAAAAAATGTTTCAAACTTGTTTATTACATTACATAATTAATTGTTATATTAACACAGTATTAAATAATATAACACTAATGTAATATAAAAATAATAAATAAGAACAACTCTACCGTAAAATAAAAATAATAAAAGCAATCAATAACGTATTGAAAGTATAAAAGCGATAGCCAAGTGCACTGCAGACTCAATAAGTTTACTGTGTGTAGCTGTGTAGCTGACAGACAACTGAGAGAATGTACGTGAAAAGCGCGCCAAAGGAGTGAAATGCGCACCAAACGTTGTATGAGCTGCACGCCAGCTGATGACATCGGGCGGGAACCAAATCCGTTTAGAGAGAGAGAGGACAAATGAATGTTACCACTGACACGAAGAGTGCCAAAAAATGTGCACATCTGAAATTTGAGTTTGCCTGTGGCAGATAGTAATAGTGTAATGTGTTAAGAATATGCACAATTAATTTAATAAATTAAATAATTTACCATTACACAAGACATCACATGACGCCCTTACTCATTTAGGCCAATTTACAAAAAGACGTCATGCGACGTCTTTACTCAATTTAGCTAAATTAACGCACTTCTGAAAGGGTTAATGAATGTAAGAAAAGGTTTTACATTTTTGGCTTTGAGCAACAAACATTTTTTTTTCTTAATGAATTTTTAAACCTAGGTTTTTATCATTTTAAATTAACAATCCAATTTTGTTAGGCTGAAAATTGAATTTGTTATGTTTTTATCTGTGAACCCCTTCGTCTAATAGTTTAATATCCTAACAAACTGTTTTCTTTAACTTGGCTTTCAGTCCTTGAACAGGCCAAAATAATATTACCTAATCAGTACCATTCAACACTATCGTACGTGAATGGGTGGATGGGTGGGTCAATACCACTGTACATGAATGGGTGGGTGGGTGGTTCAATACAATCGTCTTGCAACGCTTCTTTGTTGAACTAGATTATCATTTGTAGAATGTAGATTAAGAATTAATTCTTGAAGCTTTTACTGCTTTCATTTTGTAAAGATTTTGACGTAGTTTAAGTTCCTACTGCTATCTGCCATATAAGAAAACATCCAATTCTGGCACTATAAATGTGTAAATACACCAGGAACGGATGTGCACGGACACAATACAAGAGGCAGAAACATCATTAGGGGTGGACAGCACAGACTCCAAGCTTATGAAGCTCTACCATCTGAGGTTGGAGCCAAACTGATCAAGAAACTCACTCATAATGTAATTAGTGTACAAAGCGAAACAATGTTTAAGAAAAAGTTAAGAAGACTGCTAACGGATGGAGCTTTGTACAGCATTTCCAAATTTCTAAATTACGTTATGTAAATGAGAGAGGGGCTGACAAATCGTCATTTTAATTTGACTTTTTAACTACATTTTAGTGTATTTATTACTATTATATAAATTTATTGACACATGCTGTACGATTGTTAATGGCAATAAAGAAGTTTTATTATTACCTCAACTTGTATCCTTTTAAAATTGATTGCATTCAATTTTTTTCAATTGGGCTGATAAATTTACAGCTGAAAATTACTAAATTAAACAGAAAAATCTATCAGCTAAAAATGCAGATAGCAAAAAGCATTAATTAATCAGAGTATTTATAAAAAATTGGTTGACCAGATTATAAATAGTGTTTACCTTAAGGCCATTGAACTTGAGCAAATCACTGTCAGTAACAGTCCCAAAAGCAGTGAGCAGTCGACGCTGATTGCTCCGTGCTTCTCGTGAAATGGATAGCATTTTACCCATATGAGGCTTAGGGCAGATTGGGTCTGGTTTTTCTGGAACTGCTTCTCTCTGTGCTATCGTCTGGCCGAAGTGATGCTGTGAAACATGAAACACTTAGTAACCAGACATCTGACCACAATCAATTCTATCCATTTTTAC
The DNA here is from genome assembly GCA_035578905.1 of Stictocephala bisonia. Taxonomy (NCBI): domain Eukaryota; kingdom Metazoa; phylum Arthropoda; class Insecta; order Hemiptera; family Membracidae; genus Stictocephala; species Stictocephala bisonia. The sequence continues at coordinate 182,105 of JAQJVL010000779.1, read as the reverse complement.
TAAAACCAGTTAAAGAAGTAATTGAACAGCATAGAAAAATACCTATATCAATAAATCACAAAAATAGACATACCAAGACAATTTTACACAAGACTCAACAGATGAAGAATGAGCATATTTTGTGCATGTTACTAAGATGAGGTAGAAATGAAAATGAAAAATGACTTTATTAGGCGGAATTAGGACTATTAGTCCTCCCTTCCACTCAACCTTAAATAGGGTAGAATGTACAGTTTTTGGTCTAAACCCTAATTCTGTATTCAATGTTATTTACATAATTTGTACAACTGAATAACATTTTTATATAAAAGTTCATTACATTCATGTCCATATGTGCAAACCATGCAAATGTGGTTGCGGATCTACCATAAACGGAGGCAAAATGATAGAGGGATTGTGAAATGAAATATGACTTTACTGACATATTGTAATTAATATATCTATAAATTTTATTTAATAAACCAAGAATAAAACATTTAACAATGTATATATAAAAAAAAACAAAAAAAAAAAAAAAACTGAAAACATTGGAAAAATTAACCTAGTAATAACAGTCATTTATCAACATTTATACATTGCCATCAACATACTGCTAGGGTCGTGCATCCCTCAGTCCCGTGAGGCCCACAGCAGGCCCCTAACACACGCCGGTACCGAGCAAGCCTGACAACGCCTTTGATGTGATCGGGAAGATTATTCCAAATTGTGGAGAGTTAATGTGGTGTGTAATATACATTCCATGTCTACATAAGAAGCTTATAACAGACATCTTCACAGCTTCTGAGGCCCCCCGGCCTCGTGGAGCAAAATGTAGCCCATGCTCAGGCTAAGTATACACTTTATTTCTCTATTCATGACTTAAGGTTATTCAATAACAATTTTGCTGCTGTCAACCAAACATCTCAAAAGACCTAAAGACTTTTACATGTAACCTAAACCTACAGTAACGTAATTAGTTTTATAAGGCCCATGGATGAGAAGGTTTGGCTTACAATTAAAAAATACAGGATGTTCCAAAAGGAATGACCTGATTTTAAATAGCTATATTTATTAGAAACAAGGGCTTTACCCAAACATATTGGACATTAAAATACTCACAAATGAATGATGTTTACGAAAATGTATCATAAATGTTCAATATATCCTCCATTTGATAACTAAAGTTCTAATAGACACCTTACTTACAGTTTGGGACAAATTCAGCTATCGAATAGATGTCGTCCGTGCTGCAGATGGAGGATATATTGAACATTTATGATACATTTTCGTAAACTTCATTCTTTTGTGGGTATTTTAATGTCCAATATGTTTGGGTAAAGTCCTTCTTTCTAATAAATATAGCTTTTTAAAATCGGGCCATTCTTTTTGAAACACTCTGTATAACGTACAATATTGTGAGTACTGTAACTGACATTTCAGCCTTAAACACATGAAATATTTAATGTTGAAAATACAAATTATTAAAGATATTTAAATAATACTAGTTAATCAAAGAAATCCAGAGATCAAACCCTTGTAGGTTTCTCCACTTAAAATATATCGATTAGAAACTTTGAACATTGACCACTCCATGTTAATTTAAATATTGAACATTATATTTAAATATTAAAATAAAAACTCTTAAGACCCTTTGTGCTTAAAGATTATTTGACTGCATTGCTGGCGAGCTTGAAGCGCACATTCTTCACCATCATTTTATAAAATCTAAAATGTCACATTCTGTGTAGTTTGCATGTTGTTCTTCTAACTATTTGTTATCCTAGAGGTAACTTATCATCCACAGCCGTGTGTATCAGTACAATCTAAAGTGCATCAGTTCTAGTATACCCTATCATAAATATTTCTTATTCTGTTTTATTGATATGAAAATTTTATTTTCAATTATAAATTCATGCAAGTTTTTAGGTTAAGATGTTGAGTAAGATATGTTTGATAAGTATCTTTCACCAAAAACACTTAATAAAAATATTAATGCTCTTTTTTGTGTTAAAGTTGCTTACCTTATGTTTAGCCTTTTGCTGCCTATCTATCTTGTAGTAGCCTTCAGTTCGGGCACATCCTGTTTTATGCACATGCCAGTCGCTCTTCATTTTCTTGGGCATAACAGATGACAAATCTGTCAGTAAGCTGTGTTAAGGAAATATATACATCTTGTGTTTCTCCATAGTGATTCAAATAAATAATTTCTAGGTACATACTACACTTTTACCCCTTTCAGCATAGCTTTCTTAGTGCCTATAATTTTTTCCAAAAAATCTTACAGTGTTTTTACAGATTTGAAATAGTCTTGTTAAATACATAACAAATATTGTAAATAATACTTGTTTTTTTTTTTTTTTTTGTAATACCTAAATAAAAAGAATGTGATCAGCTAGATAAAAGTGATTGGGCGAGCCGGTGGCTGAGCGGTCTAAGGCGTTAGGACATTGAGCTTGGGTTAGAGATAGCGCTGGTTCATTTTTTATATAGCATACGATCCATGTTTTTCAGCCAAAATATAATCCACACTAATAATTATTATGTTGGAAATGAATTTAAAGTAAGGAATGTAAACAGTAAATGAGTATCTGTCATGATGGGAAGGATCCCAGTCAACTAAAACTGGAAACAATGTATTTTGGATCGATACCGCATTGTAATTCAAATATCTTTATAAACATATAACGTTTACAATAATACAGCAAATCCTGTAAGAAACAAATGTCTCATAAATTTAAAAAAAATTGTGTACTAACTCTAATAAGAATTTAATATGTTTATAATACATACGAGTAAAAATACAATTCTTTACTTTTTTTGTTAAATGACAATAAGCTGCAAACGACTATAATACACTCAATCAATATGATAGAGTTTACCACTCACAATTGTAAATGTACAATACAACAAAAATTAGAAGGTCTGTTCAACAAAAATAAAAAACTTGAAATAATGACCAGACTCTACAGTTTGAGTTCATACACGTGCTTTGCTTGCCGTATTCTTTAAAAACTAAATGAGCCACATGATGCAACATAGCAATCAATCAGTTGGCGGTCAGAATGGGTTAAGTGAACAAGAGCAGTCAGCTCTCTGTGACTGAAAAAGTGAAAATGAAGGACTTTGAAGAGCAACATTATGACATAAAATGTTGCTTTAACATCTATACTTATGTTTCTGAAACATATATAGGTATTGCCTCGAATGGCCCGTGTAAGGACAACTGCATAAGCCATATACAATGCTACAATTGGTACATACGTTTCAAATTGGGTAGAACATAGACTGGTAAAAATCAAGGTCGGAATACGATATTATAGGAAGATGTGCAATGGAAAAGGCCTGAACTATGGGAAAATAAGAACGGATTTTGCACCACGAAAACGCACCGTCACAAGTCCCTATTGGTTGGACAATTTTTGGTCAGTACAGCCATTTTTTCCTATCCTCTGTACTTCCCATATCTGGCTCTAATGAATTTTTTTATATTTCTTAAACTAAAATCCAAATTCAAAGGATGCTGTTTTCAAAGTATAACAGAAATTCAAGAGAAGTTGTGCACAGCTAAAATACATCACACTAAAGGAGTCTCAGGATCTTTTGAACAGAAGAAAAACGATGGGACTGGTGCATAGCAAGCAAGGAGAGTACTTTTAAGGAGTCACGCATTTGTTAAGTTGTAGTATTGTAATTCAGATTTTATGAAAATCTGTCTATTTTTAAAAGACATAAAATATCGTAAATGACTTGAAAAGGAGTAATTGTATAACTACAAGCTCAAGCGATGTAAACAGGCAACACTTTTGAATGGTAGACTATATCAATTCGCTAGACTTTGGGTCATTACATTTCATTATAACCAATGTGTAGTTGAAATCATGAGATTAAAAAGAATTGCCGTTTAACTGACTAAAATTTAGCTCACAGAAAATTACTAAAAGGTATTTTTTACCAATACTTTGAATTATTGAAAACTTTCTTATTAGCTCGAAATGACTAAGATTTCTTAAGCTCATGTATAGCAGTCATGGCTTAGCTACTATAATTTAAGCATTGTTTTTCAAATCACAGTGTCAGGGTTGGTATGCATATTAAATCCGTGCAAACGAGTAATTTATCATTAAATTTCATACATTACAACCTTTCCTAACTTCAGTGCCTTCTCATTGAAATTTGGACTTTTTCAGGGATTTCCGTGACATCCGTTGCTTATGTTCACTTCTTGAACTTCTTTTCCTAACTATTTATTGGTAAACTTAACATGTCCACTGTTGATGATGCCAAATGGCGTCATTGGCAACATGCAGTGTATGCTAATGACGCCAACAGGCCTCACATGTTTTGGCTAGCCAAATATTGTAGCCATATTTTCCTATCTTATCAATCAGTAAGTGGTCATTTTTCACAGTGTTTGGTCTTGTAATAAGTTATATTTTTCAGATTAAGTGTTCGTTTACAGTTTCAATTATCATAGCATAAACAAATATATTTTATAATGAGTCATAATATGCCGGGTACTTCATGTGAGGCCAAAGATACGACAAATAGTGAAACTGACTGTGAATTGAATTCTGACTCGAAATCTGAAGCACTGAGTATTGGTGATAGTTATATTCCTGTCTAAAGTGATTGAGATTTAGATAGTTGTGAAAATGACAGCGAGGAAGATGAACAGTCCAGCGATTCAATCAGTTCAGGCGCTACCATCACTTACTGTAACAACTACTATTGCTCCCATTGCTAGTTCCCAATTACACAAGGTACGAGAAGAGCAACTGATTTACCTCAGTTATATTCCTCCCCGTTCTAACTTTACCTCTGAGGGGAGCACAACATGGCAACATTGTATGTCTTGAGCGCTTGGCTCCTTCCTGTCCCACGGATAATTTATTTCTGGTCTAAATAAATCACAACTAGGGCTTTATAGTTTTTATAAGTTAAAATTGTCCGATTGACTTAGTTTTTTTTTTGTCATTTGTAAACAGTAAAAAACAGTAATTCCCAGTTAAACACTAAAAAGATTTTATTTCCCATTAAAATAAATAAATTTGTACCTTCCTAAATTATTCCCAATTGTGAGTCACCAGATGTAAAATTTAGAGAAGAGCTGTGGCTGTCTGGATGCGACGTTGCCTATGTCGATTTTCCAGTTTAGCCTGCAAACCTCAGAGGTAAAGTTAGAATGGCTGAACTATAGTATAGAATGACAATCCTGCTTTGAAAACTTTTATATTTAACCAACCTACTGGACTTCGGGTTGCAATACCAAGTAATAAGCCTATGGATTATTGGATTATTTTACAATGATTATGGACGATGTTCTGCTAAGACCTATATGCAGAAGAAGTATTTCTTTCAAGTTCCCATTCAGAACAATGATGCATGAGTTACTGGTAGGAACTAAATGTCAGACAACTAAAGGTATTTTTGGGCCTCTTTCTAAATACAGGAATAGTAAATACAAAGTAAACTTTTCCTAGAAAAAATTCCAGTGCCTCCTAGGAAACAGAAAGTTTAATCTGAGTGAGGTTCTAGGGAGTGTGGAAAAGCCAAGTGGAAAGATCCATCATATTGGTGCTGCGAGTGAAAAATACCACATTGCAAAAATATATGTTTCAAAGTGTAGCATACTAAAAAAATTACGATGTGTAGTATATTTGTAAATATGTTTAGTACAGTTTGTTTATGAAGAAACCTGCATGAAAAAATCCACTACAAAATGTGATAAACATTTGTTTTTTATTACGTACATTTTATTTAAAACTGAACATCTCATATAAAACTGACAGAGACGAAAAGAGGACCAATTCAGCCATGTAAATATTTTCTTTGTACTATTTTTAAATACATATTTTTTTAAATTACTGAAATTGTCCAGCATTCTACTGTATACAAGACTGTATATTTCATGCTCAGCACTGAAAGTGTTAAAGGATATATGATATAAAAACAATTGAAATATAAAAGGTAATTCGGCATCAAGCAAACAGCTTTCTCAATAACAAAACTCATATCAATCATAGTTAAAAGCTCTCACGTTTGAGAAAAATATAATTAAGTTACGCTATAGAGACTGTGTACATATGACATCGAATAACCTCAATATTTTTGAGTATTTACTAAGCGTCTACAGGTGAAAAATGAGTTCTGCAAAATGCTGCCATTTATAAATTGGAAAAAGAAGGTTTTAAAATTCACAATACTGATAATTTATATAATTTCATTTGTTGTTTAATGAATGTGTTCATATATATTTATTATTTAATCTGAGCACTGACTGAGTTTTTCAAGTTGTTTTTAGCTCTGAAAATCCCCAATTACAAAAATTGCCAAAGCATTTCAAGTACAGTAAAACCTAACAAACTCTGTGGACCCATAGGTTGTTGAGTTTGGGGGTTATTGAGTCATCAAGAACATTGGGATTCTTAATGTATTTTAGTAAATGAACTCACAATAGATTTGAATTACATTATAAATTGATCACTTACACATTTTTAGTTAATGTATTTGCAAAGAAATCACAAATACCTAACAAGTTTAGACTACTCTAAAGTCAAAATACACATAAAATAGCTAGACTTGCACCTTATCTTCTGTTGACTGTCGAGTTATTGGGTGTCGAGTTGGTGAGGTTTTACTGTACTGCCAAAAAAACTGAAATAATTACAGTACCGAATATAGTAACAATATTATTGATTCTGGTGGCTTCTACATTAAATATCATTTATATTATTATTTTTAAATACTTCACAAATCATACATAAATGTATTTAAATATATGCATAATGTAAAAAAGGATATCTGAATGGTCAACCCAATGAGTATCATTCAGCCAGTAGCCATTGTTGTCATCAGTCAGCAATGCTTCATAGCTTTCCTTCATGTATACTTTATCTTCATTGTCAATTCCTCTGGTTAGAAACTCATATAAAATGTGCATCTCTTGCATCAAGTCCCGTTTAGGATACACCTTCCTGAATATAAAACAAGACATTTTATATATTGGGTATATTAAAACATTGAACATACAACAAAAAAGGCATAAAACTAAAATAGTGTTTCATTAATTTAAAAAAAAATGTTGTTGATATTTTTAACAGTTTGCCGCTCAGCTGTGCTTTGACAAGAAGTTTGATGCTGGGAAGTACTGTGTAGGGGTGATTTACATGATTTTAATCTCTTGCTGGTGAAGGATGTCCTCTATGATACAGAGGTCTGGAGTGTTTAAGATTTTATTGAATCCTTTAAGGAGAACCTCCGTCACAGTATTGCAGAAGAGGCTATACATCAAATCACTGGGAGCCATAAGAGAGGAATATATAGACTCTTATTGTCGATCCAGAAAATCCCGAAGGTGGCATTAACTTCCCTCACAGAGACTGAACCTTGCTGAATTCCTATTAACTGGTGTAAAATTAATTAAAGTAAGTAAAGATGTAATTACTGGAAATGGGGATTGAGATAAGATCAGTCCTCCCCAAACTCCAGAAATATCCAAAGAACTTGTCACTCATCTATTCCTAATTAACATTGAACTTTCACTAAAATTCAGTGTTGTATAACTAAAATCATTAGCATTTATGTTGATGTGCTTTGTTATTATTTCCTGAAATTGGAACCAAAGAACCAACATTATGCCAAAAACGAATAGAACAAGATTTAATTCTAAAAAAATTCTAGGCTGTTTACTATTGCTCAGTTACAAACGTTTGATTTGGTGAGTTTTCACAATAAACAGTTATAGCTTATTTTTCTAATCCAAGTGGCAATAAATTTCTTAAGTTGTTGTAAAGCCTCACTCAATAATCTTTGATAATTGTCTTTTGATGATACATTTCTGTTTAATTTCTAGTGATAAATAAATAAATTATAACATGTTGATATTGCAAAAGAAATTTATCCAACATTTAATGGAACGAGAAATTTAGTTTTCAAGATCTCAATTTTGAACTTTTTCCAAATATTAATTGACTTTTTCTACATAAATGTTAACACAATTGCATTGCTTTCTTATATTTATGAAAATTGAAAAAGAAATCTTGAATGGCAAATACTGACTGGATTTGTGCTTGTGACGCTTGAGACTCAGTTTTACGGCGCTTGGCCTCCACAGGCGGTGTGGTGAGATCCTGCTCCCATGGCAGTTGTTTGCGTCCCTTGGCTCCTCGTGAGCTATAGCTCCCATGATCATGAATGACATCTGTGTGCTGGGCCACCACTGGCAGGCAGTAGGAATGCTCCCTTGCAATCTGTGGAGAGTCCATATCCGTTTCTCCCCCACTCCATATTCCATTTATCTTCACTGAATGCTCATCCTTTAGAGAAACTGTAACAAATGAATGTTTTTTATTGAATAAATCTCCACAAAGTGGCGATACTCAGATAAAAGTTGTCAAAACAAAACTGGACTCATGTATATGATGCAAAGTCACCTTGATACACAAGAGGTTGTGCCTAATTAAAAACACAAGAGGCATGTTTTGTAGACACATATGAATTAATCAAACTAATTAATCAAACTGGCCGACTGCCCGGTGGGAATCTGATTCATAATATGTCCTGTAGTGTTTAAGACAGTATATTTCAATTCAAAATGAGATAGGATAATGAATTAGTAATTGCGCTTTATACCACTCACCACCCATAATAAGTAACAAGAAATACTATACAACATTTCTGTGTGTATACCTGTATGTTTTGGCTGGACAATATGAGGTGGAGATAGCTGAAATTGTGATAACTGTTGTTCATAATGAGTAACAATTAATACTATACAACATTTCTGTGTGTATACCTGTATGTTTTGGCTGGACAATATGAGGTGGAGATAGCTGAGGTGGTGATAACTGTTGTTCATAATGAGTAACAAGAAATACTATACAACATTTCTGTGTGTATACCTGTATGTTTTGGCTGGACAATATGAGGTGGAGATAGCTGAGGTGGTGATAACTGTTGTTCATAAGAAGCTAGAGGCGAGGTTGCTTCATGCTCTTTCACTTCATCTAAGTCAGCTTCCCTCTTGGCTAATACAGTTTCATCCTCACTCTCAATTTCAATTGTTGGTGTCTTTGGCAAAGGCATTACTTCCTCCTTGTTTTCTGAAAGTACTTCATTTATTTGGTGATTATCTTCAACAACTTTCATTGGTTCTTCAACTGAGTCCATATCAGGATGATCTGCTGTCCAACTACTTGTTTCAGAAGGAGTGGGAGTAGTTAAGTCATTCGGCGTTTTTAACCTGAAAAGACAGGTGCAATTTACTTAAATGAAAAAAATCAAACTTATTTCCAACTAAAATAAAACTTTTATCCTGTACCAATAATTTACAAGTTTCTACAAATTTCTTGATCAAATAAATGTTAACAGTACCTATAGATCCTTCAAGGATCATCATCATTATCATCATTCCTTTTTAAACATATAATAATAATCAGTGAACAATATATCATAAAGGGGGATTTAAATATGAACATTTCAGAGCAACCAATCATCTCACTCAATAGTTTTAAAATAATGTACCTGATTAGGCCTAGTTTAGTGAACTGATAAACTGGTTACTTTAAGATCAATAACATTATCTACACATTATCACCAAATGTCTTCGTTTCAGTTTTCTGTACTTCATGCCACTATTTCTAATATTGACATGCTCAGTTAATATGTTTTCAAAGTAGACTAAATAAAGTTTTCAGAATTCAAAAATTAAAAGGCCTTACCCAAAAATAATGAAATTCTTTATAAATCCTTTTACTGTTTTGATCGTGGATCATAACTTGTTGACTCCTTTTGGTAATTTGTGGACATCGGATGTGATGATGTAGTTTGAACATGTGACAAGAATGAATGGGACAAGAATCCCTGTGAAAGTAATGGAGTCACAAATAGAGGGAAGGAGGCATTTCGGCCAATTAATTTTGTTGGAAGGCCACAAAATAGATAGATAAATAGATTAAAAGAATATATTGTTAATAAAGGACTGAATTTTGAAGATGTATTCAGAGAACAACTATGGAATGACAGAAGAAGGTTGAGAGGTTTAGTTGACAAATCTAGACCCACACAATAGTGAACAGGAGTGAATGTGTATGTATGTTTATTGACATCCGACAGAGACATTGTAGCTGCCGGCAACACTTATGTGTCAACCCTGGGTAAATATTACATAAAACAATTTAATCAGCATTCAGAGTTATTTTCATTTGGTTTTAGGATATTTTAAAATATGATCAAAACAACACATTATCAATGGTTGGTTACTTTTTAAAGCTCAGCACACATTGAATTTTTCAATTGAAAATTTCAGCCGATCAAATGCAAACCACACAGCAGCCTCTAGCTTAGGATGAAATTGTTTCTAAGATATGACATGCTAATTGTAATATTATTAATGATACCATTAGATCAGAGGGCAGCTACTCGAGCCCATTAAATGATTCCATGTGGCCGGCTTGACATGAAATATTATTATGAATTGAGCAGCAAAGTTTTGTACGTGTACATGAGGAACATTAAATGTACAAAATAATTTCATAAATTGAGATTTTGTATCAGTATTTAAATAGAAATTAAAGAAATACAGTAGAATTCCAATTATCCAAACTCCAACTACCTGAATCCCAGATTATCCAAATTGCTTTCAGAATATCATAAAATAAATCAAACTAAACTGTATGCAACAAAGAGTAGTGTTTTTAATCCTTAGAAAGATAAACCATACATATATGTATCACAATAAATAACACACATAATATGCCTAAAAAATACTGAAAACTGTAACACCGTCTTAAAATGATAAATCCAAATTTTGCCAGGAAACATAATGCGATAGGGATAATATACTGTCTATTCACGCTTTTGTTCTTCCCTCTGTCAACTGGATGCACGACCTGACTGCCCAAAAACCGAGAGGACAGTCAAACATATAGAGCATATTTAACTAAGATGTTTGGCAATCAATAACATTCATTTACAGGATGGTATATAAATACACACAATAGTATACTGTGCATATAATTAAACTGTAATTAATTATATAATAAATGCCTTTTCTCATTTAAAATATTGTTTTACATCACATTTCAACATACATGCATTTAATTACATGCAGCAATTAAAAATAAAATTAGACAAAAATCTGATTATCCGAATAGGGTCTGGTCCCCATTGATTCGGATAGTTGGAGTTCTACTGTAGTGAAGAATTTTATGAGCCTAACAAACAAAAAAATGTCTCAAGCAGATCCCCGTACATAAGCCACACTGAAGTCTGCGTACTCTGCTGGCTGCCAACAGAGGTCTGAGTAGATGCATGTGTCCTTGTCTGTGACTGAGACTGCCTTACCCTTATTGGTTAGTTTTAAATAATGTGTCTTACTTTTATTTAAACCCACAACTTTGCTCTAATTAAAATGAATAATAGTTTAGTGTTTAACAATTACTATTAATTCTAACAATGATTTTAATACTGCAAGAAACATATTTTTTCTGTTAAACCATAACTTAGGTTAACATAACCAAACAAAACCTATCATAACATAACTAAACCTAACCAAATCTAACATAACCGAACCAAGGTAGTGGTAGTGAATTAACGGAGAAGGTACCAAAAAACTATTAATTGCTATAAATATAAAAATGTTGAAAACTATTAAACTTTAATAAATGATTAATTTAAAATATGTCTGTAATAAAAGCAATGTTACCCTCATTGCCATGCCAGGTTTAAAATATGGGGTGACGTTATGAAAAAGTTGCAGAACCCTGTATTAGAAGAATGTGTGTGTGATTGTGGTACCATAAGTTTTCAAAATTAGGACTTCTGTATAAAATTATGAAGAAAAGTAAAATATAGAGGTAGAACATTTAATCTGAAATTTCCCTAAAATATGGCCTTTCCTACTTGCTAATAACTCTTACCTTGTGAATTGTTCTATATCCTCAATATCTAAGAAATCCAACACACTTGCTTCTTGCTGACTGTTCTTGCTATGGAAACCTTCATCATTATTGTCTGCCTCATCCCCACTGTCTTCACTACTAGAGTCAGATGAAGAGCTATCTGAAGAATCCGACGAGGAAGAGACATTACTTGAAATGTCATCATCTATTATTTCATCACAGCTTTTGCTTTTAGAGCCACTTGATACAATTCCTGAGTCCGCCTAAAATCATTTGAAACTCTTATTTGGTTTTTATTGGTACAGCTAATTAAATAGAAATTAATAATAATGTAACTGATCAAAATTTAAATAAATATGGGCACGGTTAAAATAAATAAAAAAGTTACTAAAGAAAAGTTCCTTCACAGATGACTTACAAAGAAATTATTAGAATATGAGTTTCCCAATATTTAGGAGATATTAACAATATTTATAGATTCTCCAGATATTTTGCCCATGTTAAATGTTACACCATAAACTTTGTACAGTGATTATCTTGCCATAATCTAAAGAAAGATATAGATTGCAGTTTATGACAACTGTCCCTTAACACATTCAGTGCTACGTGGCCATAAAATTGGTCATGCTGCCCAACTGCTAGTGGCTGCCTGGCCGTTTAGTCGGCTAAGCGGTTGCTATCAATGGTGGCTGATGGCTGTCTAGTTGGCCATACTGCCTCACTCACATTATTAAACCTGTCTCCGCCCTGCCCTTGCTGAGTTTGCTTGCCAGGAGGCCCCGCACTTCTATGCTGTCCTATGGGTAGGACATGGTTTTCAGTTTCTGGTTACGGTTATTTTTAGTGTTTCTACAACTGTTTTTAATCTGTTTTTCAAAAAAATAGCAATACAATTGAGCAAAAAAGATGCAGATTGTACTGCAAAGAAAGAAAAATTAAAAAGACCATATTTATGTCCTACAAACGCCTTGAGCAATCTGAATTGTGTTTCGTTTTGAACAATTTATCTCAGATTAGACTAATTATGAAAAAAATGTTAGAAATGGACCTGATAATAGTTATTTTTAATCGTTTTCAACTTAATTTCTCATATTGTAAACGAGTTTATTACAAAATAGTATGGTGTAAAAATTCGTGGACATTAATTTTTTAGCAAAGTCGTTTGCCATGAGCTGAAGATTTATAATTTTTGTATGATTATAAATGAAAAGAGATTAACCAAGCTTGCAGATTGCAAGCTTTTATATAATATAACACAACACTTACGATATTTCACAGTTTATAATTTCATAAATCAATGCCCTAAAAAACTGAATAAAAATCAATGAATATAATAACTAAACAATTATACGAGGGGTATCCAAAAAGTAAGTTTTCCTATCTTAAAAAAAGACATAGGTAATTTTTGTTTTAACTAAAATTATTTATTTCATTTTATACAGACTTTAAACTACTTTTCTACATAACTCCCATTCAAATCCAAGCATTTTTTGTATCTTGGCAAGAATTTTTTATACCATCCTTGTACCAATCTGCCGCCTTATTTTTCAACTAATTTTCTACTTCCTGTTTGACCTCTTCATCACTAGCAAATCTCCGACCTCCAAGATGATCCTTTAGCTGTGGAAACAGATGAAAATCGCTTGGAGCAAGGTCCAGAGAATAAGGAGGGTGCTAAAAAATATCCCAGTGAAACTCAGCCAAAACATCTTGTGTTGCACGAGCAGCGTGAGGCCAGGCATTGTCATGAAACAGCAAAACTTTGCGGGACAAAAGCCTGCGTTGCTTGTTCTGGATGGCGCGACGAAGTTTCATGAGTACATCGCAGTACTGTTCAGCATTGATTGTTTTTCCACGGGGTAGATAGTCGACAAGCAATACTCCTTTACTGTCCCAAAAAGCTATGGCCATCACTTTTCCTGCTGACTCAATCACTTTTCCTTTAACAGGAGCTTTCTCTCCTTTCTTTATCCATACCATGACGTTTGGATTCAGGAGTCGAATGGAGAATCCAAGTTTCGTCTCCAGTGACTATTCTTGATAACACAGCTTCACCTTCATTTTCAAACATCTGCCAAAATGTTTGAGCATCTGCACAACGACGCTGCTTGTGATCGTCAGACAGCAAGCGTGGCACCCATCTCGCATACACTTTCGACAACTGGAGATTGTCAACCATGATGTTCACAATGGTTATGACTAACGGCTAATATCAATATTAGAGGGTAGTCTAACCAAAATTTCATCGATTGTTAGTCATTGGTCCGAATTAATGACTGCTTGCACGGCATCAATGACATTGTTTTCGTGAGATGTTGCTGGTCGGCCACTACGGTCATCGTCATGCACATTTGCCTCTCTTCATTAAACATTTTCCGCCAATGGCGAACCATTTAGATGGACATTATTCCTTCACCATATAGATTGCATATTTGACAATGATCCACAGCTGATTCATTTTTCGCAGTTAAAAATAAAGTTACACTACGCACCTCACAACTGGCAGCAACAATCAACGGTATCTCCAGGGCGACTATGGCGTAACTGACCGAGCGTGCGCTTCCCAGTTGCCAAATCGGTCCTCAGGGGTGCCAATACAACCAAGCTACAATACTCTGTGCCTTGCACCTGTCAGCGTTGTACTTGATGCGAGTAATGAAGATGGAAAACTTACTTTTTGGATACCCCTTGTATAACGCTAGAAAAACTATGTCTCATGTATTTAAGTTTTTTGATGAATTTTTATAAATATAGGTTACCATGGCAACGAATTTTTGTAATGTTCTACTGTATGAGGTTATATAGTACTAGAATATATGAATAAATTAATATATTTGTCCATCTATAATTATAATACAACTATACATTTTCCGAAACTAGAATAAACTTAAAAATCTAAACATATCTACAAATTACTGTTTCCCAGGTAATCCCCCACCCCTTTTAATTTGTTCATGAAAACATTTACAAAATATATCATAGCATAAAAAATAATTTTATTTATTTTGGAATTATACAATAGCCTGGTTTGTTGTGAACATTTTGATACCAAACACAAGCGTATAATAAAATAAAATATGCGTGTTCAGTTCAGCATATTTTAATAATTTTTATAGATTTTAAAACAAAAGTCTGCAAGTTTGTAAAAATGTCTTGCCATTTTGGTTAAAAACAACCACCATATCGAGGGTTAAAGAATAAGAAATTTCCAAGATATCTTTGTGAGCAGTTTCTTTCTTTACCTTCTCTTGAATGTCAGATGTATTTGTTCAGCGTTACATAAAAAAACTATCCGGTGAAAAACATGAGAAAATAGATCAAAATAAAAAGCAGTTTAGGAATCTTTTTACTTATTGTAAATGGTTTTTTTTTTACTATAAAACTAAGCTTGTGATCCCACTGCAGAAGTCTTACTCTTACTAAAAGCATGTTTGAGTCACAAAAATAGGCTAGAGAGAACTTAAAGAATATGTGTGCATATAAACAAGGACATTAGGGATATGTGGAGCTGATAGAATATGCAAGAGCTTTCGAACATGGTGGTATATTGAATTAAACTACATAAACGCCATTATAGAACGCTCAGCATTAATTGATTCTTCTACATTTTCTGAACCTACTCACTTTAGTAAATTGTTCTACAAATGATGTAGTTTACTATCACAACGATGTAGCTATTAGTAGATTGTTTGATTTAGCAAGTCTGAACATGAATTTATTGCACGCATTACATTTTTCTCGTTCAAACTTGGAAATAACGTGTAAGCCTTGAAACTACTCAACTTGTGTTCAAATTTCGTAATTTAACTATAAATGAATATCAAAGTTTAAATAAATCTGGCAAAACATGGTTAAGCAAACCAATCAACATAATCTTGTACTACATTTTCCTTGTTTATAAAAGTTAATAAAATTGTAAGTAATGCACTTATTGTTAATATAATCAGTTTAAAAAGTTAATGATAAAATAAAATCTGTTATCGACACTATTTTTTGCACGAGGAATACTAGCGTAAAAATAAGAAAAATACTAACTTGTGATGGTTCATCCTCTTCTTCCTCCTCCTCCTCCTCTGCTACAGGTCCTTGCTCCTCTTCTTCCCTTGATTCTTCCTGAGGAGTAGGTACTGGCTTTTTCTACATAAAAAAAATATCTGAATTAATTAAAGCATATGTACAAGTTTTAGTAATATTGATGAAAAATATAAAAAGTAACTGGTCATCAATGAATATAGCTACTAAGGATTAATACATTATCTCATGAAGTTGGATTGGCAATAAATATTGCCTAGATTGTGCAAAACTGCTCAACATACAGACGGAAAGTGTCTAGCATTTCCAGCCATTTATCAAATATTTAGAGTCAGACGCAGACCAAGGGGAGGGAGGGGAGGCACAAGGGAACGTTTCCCCGCACCCAGAAAAATTAAAGATATTCTAAATATAGTTAAAATTAGAATGATTTATTTTAAAAATGTTTATCAATACATGTACGATGTCACATACATATACATAATCTTTAAGTTGTTAAAGACAAGAATACAATACTAGTGTTTTCTAAGAACAACACTGTGTTTGTTGATAACTTTAGTTTTACATATTAAATCAAAAGTAAGTTATTTCCTTTTCCAATTTATTTTTTAGTAGTTACAAGACTATTTTGAACCAACTAGTAACTAACCAAGATTTTGAACTCTTAACAGATTATATTATTTAATAACTGAAAAACAAGATACGGCCAGGCTCCAGACGGAAGAGATGTGATTAAAAATATCTGGAAAATCTACAAACTAATGCTAAATGAATATTGGCAGATCTACTAAATAAATAATAACATTGCTATGGAGATGTGTTTTTTAGAAAGAATCAAGCAAGTAAATTAAAATAGCTTGGTATGAATTTGTTTGTTTGTTTTTTTTTTTTTTTTTTGTAAGAGCTGATTTTTTATGATAGGTACGGTACACATTTGTACAAGAATAGGATTAAAATAGTTTTATATGTTCAAGACATATAAAAATAAAACCTTTTGAGGTTAACTGGTAGAGAGGATTTTACAGCCCCAACTTCGCCTCTTGCAAAAATAAGACGTTTTTCATTTAATACAAAGAAGAAATAATAGGACAATATTTTCCCTAAACAATAACATGTGATTTCAATAACATTTGGTATAAAATGTTAAAATATTTTATACAACATTTTTAAAGTTACACACAAAATTAAGAATAATATTTTTGTACTGAAATTTTAAAATCAGTAAGATGGGCACTGTTATCTTACCTCAAAATGTAATTTGATCCAACATTATGTTCCTTCAGATATCAAATCTTATTTTAAATAACTCATATTTACTAAAAAAGACAGTTAAAACCAGGACAGTGATTGGGTGGAAAATCAGCTGTAAAAAGGAAAGAATGTAGACATCATGGTTTACGTGTAAATTACGTATGTATCTTTGTTAGGGAAAGTCAATTCTTTAAGTCTCCTAAGTAATTATAAACAAATACTGCCAATTATTAACAAATACCCGCCCGCCCAACCATACACCTACAGTGGTGATTACCCGCCCGCCCTCCCATACACCTACAGTGGTGATTACCTGCCCGCCCACCCATACACGTACAGTGGTGATGACCCGCCCGCCCACCCATACTTGTACAGTGGTATCGACCTACCCACCCACCTATACACGTACAGAGGTATCGACCTACCCGCCCACCCATACACGTACAGTGGTATTCAGTGGTGAGTGCCTTCCTTGAAAAACCTCCTACTGTGACTTTAAGACAAAACAAAAACCTCTGCAAAATCCTGGTCCATCCTGAGTAAGCTGATCCCAACATCCTGACCTGTCCTAAAGACCAGCAACTACCTGGTTATAATCCTTGTAACCCTTATATTTACACACACGCACGCATGCGCTTAAACCCACACACACACACACACACACATACACACACACACTCACGCACGCACACGCTCAAACACACACACACACACACCCGCCCATCCACATAAGTACAGTGATATAGACCCACCCGCTCACCCACACACGTACAATGGTATTGACCCACCCTCCCACCTATACACGTGCAGTGGTACTGACCCACCCACACACCCATACACATGCAGTGGTATTGATCCACCCTCTCACCCATACACGTACAGTTATATTGACCCACCCACCCACTCATACACGTGCAGTGGTATTGACCCACCTACCCACCCATACATGTGCAGTAGTATTTCATTACCACTGTATGTGTATGGGCGGGTGGGAGGGTCATTACCACTGTATGTGTATGGGCGGGCGGGTGGGTCATTACCACTGTATGTGTATGGGTATGAATGATTATACATACAAGTACAATGGCCCACTCAATACCATTGTACTTGTAGGAATGGGCGGGTGGGTACATACTTTAAGTAGTGAGTGATAAATAGGTAGCAATACCACTGTGCGTGTATGGGTGGGTGGGTGGTTGAGTATCACTGTACGTTTATAGATGGGCGGGTGGGTCATTACCACTGCACGTGTATGGGTGGGCAGGTGGGTACTAA
Organism: Stictocephala bisonia; assembly: GCA_035578905.1. Lineage (NCBI taxonomy): Eukaryota > Metazoa > Arthropoda > Insecta > Hemiptera > Membracidae > Stictocephala > Stictocephala bisonia. The sequence continues at coordinate 163,668 of JAQJVL010000779.1, read as the reverse complement.
GAATAATGTTCAAAAGTACCATGCAACGTGTATGGGTGGACCACGTAACGTGTATGGGTGGGTCAGTACCACGTAACGTGTATGGATGGGCGGGTAGGTCAGTACCACGTAACGTGTATGGGTGGGCAGGTGGGTCAGCACAACGTAACGTGTATGGGTGGGTGGGTGGGTCAGTACCACGTAACGTGTAAAAAAAAAAAAAAAACTTAAAACAATGCAGTATAGATAGCAGGTCAATATCAAATGTCTGCTATCAATTTCTGTACTAAACAATAATATACTTTTTTGTGACAGTATTATCATTGATTTTATACACAAATACATTTCCCATCCTATGTTAAATTTTGAGTCTTTTTGGTGAAGTGCTAGTGTAGTCTCATGTAAACATAATGCAATTTAAACCAGCTGTGGTTGCAGACGTCACTAACTAACGAAATTACAGACACAAATATTCCTATTCGATGGAATATCTATTGTAGGTGTATATAATAAAGGAGGCTTTCGTGGTAATATTACTAAAGTTGTCATCTTAGTTTATATCAAGCGTTTTGTTTAAGATCCAGCTTAATATTTTAAGAGTTTGCCTATAGCTAGAAACAGCATAATTTTAAGCTCCTGCATATCTTAAGACATATTATTTTCCACAGAAAAGACAACAAATAATTTATTTTCTTTAACAGTAGAAATAAAATTAGAATACTTTGAATATTTTAAAATTGTTCAATTCTAAATTGTAACTTTAACCAGGTGAACCTTTGGCAGTTGTCAACCAGCTGAAGGCCACAAAAAGAGCAGTCAGCAAATACTCAACGACAGGTATGTATTTTAGTATTCTACCTGTTGTTTTGCTTATAGTGAGGATCGTTCACAATATTTTGACTGACTGATTGACTCATCATACAATATATCATTCGGACTATCCGACTTACTCTACAGTATGACTAATCCTTTCTCGGCATACACCAGTGTTGTATTCGCCATTAAATGATAGCAAAAATATTTAGAAGGCCTTGGATTCACTCACTAATTTATTTTGATTACCAAGCAACATGCCACTTATTCTGTTTGGTTTCACGAACATCATTCTGAGTGATGTAAAACTATACTGAGTCAAGTGGAAAAGTGATAATTGTTTAGTACAGTAAAGCCTCACTAACTCGCAACTTTGTGGGCCCAGAGGTTGCTGAGTTTGAGGGTGTTGAATTATCCAGAGCTTTGAAATTTTTAATAGATTTTAGTAAATGAACACATGATAGACTTGAGTAACATCATAAATAACTTACATGCATATAGTTATTGTATCTGCAAAGAAACATTGGCAATTACAATACAGCTAAATGTGCTGAAAAATTGGTTTAGTTTGATTTTTTTAAATTTGACACCTGGCTAATTTCACAGAATCGCCAGAGGAATAAAATATCCATTGCAAGCGATCCATTTGTTGCAAATACGCAATGTTCCTTCAATGTATTTCACATTTAATCTAAGGCCTTATATATTCCTTCAAGTCAAAATACACATAATCAATGGCCAGCAAGACTTGCACCCCGTCAGCCATTGACTATTGAGTTACCCAGACCAGCGAGTTACAGATGTCCAGTTAGTGAGGTTTTACTGTAGAATGTACCCACCACAACATAATTTATATAGAGGTAAGCAAAGGCAAGCCAACACCAATGAATAGATTAGTTAAGTGTTGAAAAACCATTTTTATTAAGTTTCAGTTAGTAAGTGATTTGAGAACTGACTTATTGAAGGTTGCTATTATAAAGCGTGCAGTGTATCGGCGATAATAGCTAACCCACCTTAGCATGTGTGCATCTTCACTGTTATTACTTGCATTGGCTTTAAAGGTAAATACGGTGACTAATTTAAAAAAAAATAAAAAAATCATGGCTGGATACGTTCTACGTAACCACAATTACCCATAAATATGCAAGTAAATTAAATATTATTATAATTTAGGAATTAGTTAGTTGCTAATTTTGAGCAAATCTAATTACACTGCTGTTTTCTTTAAAAGTGCACTTTTGTCTCTTATTAATGTGGTGCCAAATAGAGAGGTCTTTGGATTCATCAACAGCAGTGCAAAGACTGTGTTACAAATCTGATGATCATCTTATTCAAATGGACTTTGTTCAACATTATTTCATGTTTTTGAACAATCTATTGTATACTTTCTACATTTTAGGACTTTAAATACTATCATACTATTGTTCAAAATTGCTCATAAATGTAAAAATGTTGTATGATGTAATTTTTGATTATTATTTATTCTTTATGATTGCTGTTTAACATGCATATGTCTACTCTTTTCTAACATTTTGATAGCAGTACTATATCAAATTGAATGCTCATACTGTGATAAAAGATGCATACTAGGCATCACAGATATATTGTTGTAATCTCAATAACTAAACTATAATTTTGTTACAATTTTTACAAAAATAAAAACAAACTTGTACAAATAAGGGTGTTTTAATTTAAAAGGCAAAGAATTGATACACAATAATCCGTCCTTTCCTTAATCCCTGACAAAATAGAGTCTACTGCACAATATGTGATCTATTAAATAAAATGTATCATGGCAAAGCTAATATATTTATATATCTTTGACAAAGGCCTACTATTGTAGACATTTCAGCCATCAGCTTACATAGATGCCATTGTACTCAGTTTTATTACACTTCTAGAATATATCTTACTGTAAAGGACAATAGTAATAACAGTGTAATTGAAAAAAAAAAAAAAAAAAAAAACAAAATAAATGATGTTGAGAACAAAACACATTATTGCAAATTTTTTTATTAAATAATTTCACACAGGTTCACACATGAAAATTTGAACACTAACAATTATGTGATACCAGGTGTAGACAGTATCAGACTCTTGTTTGGGAGAAGGAGGGAGTAAGGTAGGAAAAGCAGCATCAATCCTGGAAATGAGATATGAAGTAAAATTCATAGCAAGGAATTCATGAACAAGTATCTGTTACATAAGTCTCAGATCACTATTTTTCTATTCACACTTGGTAATTATAAGTTTGAAGTTTTGTCAGCTTGGTTATTACAAGGTTGTCCATAAATTAAGGTCTCCAACAAGCTCCTGCTGTGATAGAGCGAGCTAGTGTAAATCTGACAACAACGCCATGTTCCTTACTTCCCACACCACTATTCTGGCTAGTCCCCACCCTTCTGCGATCCTCAGTCTTGAACTTGGCAGCCATTGGCATCGGAAAATTAATGCTCCCAAGTGTTGTGCACAATTAAGGGTTGTGATTAAAATTTCTATGATTTCTGGGGTCAACCACTTTTGATATCCATCACCAGTTGACCGATATGTATGGAGAGAACTGGATGGACATAAAAAATTTGCATAAGTGGTGTACGGAGTTTTCAGAAGGCCAAACAAACATGAACGACAAAGCCGGCTGTGGCCATCCATCAGTTTCGGACGAGGCGGTGACGAAAGTTGAAGATCTTTTGCTTGTGGATCGGCATATGACTTTGTGAGAGATTTCCAAACAGATTGAGGACATCTCTAAAACTACCATGGACAAGATTTTGTTGGAATATACCGAACAAAAGCTCCCTTTATTTGCTCCATGACAATACCCGTTCTCACTTGGCCTGACAACAATGTATTGCCAAAATTAGGGTGGTTAATCATTCCCATCCTCCATACAGTCCTGATTTGGCCACCAGTGACTTCTATTTGTTACTCAACTTAAAAAAAAACAAAAAAAACTTGAGGGGAATGAAATGCGGTGTATATACCGCAACTATATTATCCGGTAACAACTGTGTCTGGTTATCTTGTAAATAGTGTATTCATTATTCATTAGTAAGAAGCCGATCGTCAAGATATAGGCGAATGAGTGTGATGAGTGTAGAAGAACGAGTGTAATCAATATTACTAACTAAGATCGACTGTTCCTCAGAATGAGCTTTTTATTAATAGCCTTATAGCAAGCGACTTACAGCTTTATGTGGAATCCGGACCATGTAGTGTTGGTCTGATTTTCAGCTAACTGATAAGCCTGACACTCAGTTCTCTTCCCTACACAACATCTGATTACCATCCAACATGGACAATAGTTATTCTAGTGTCCTTGTCGATGGCAACCACTGAGCAGATGTCAAGTCGGTATTAAGATGATCGAGCATCGAACCTATTGCCTACAATCCCTCAAAACTTTGTAAAAGATAGCTGGGTTACAGCACTGCACCACCAGTGCTGGTGTAAATAGCGATAGCACCTTGAAGCGGTTGATTTTTTATTGAAAAAAATATATGAAAAAATGGTCACAGGTTAACATAAATGTCCCACCCGCCCATACACGTTAAGTATGTGGAGCCACCCACCCGCCCATACACTTTAAGTATATGGACCCACCCACCCACCCATATACGTACAGTATGTGAACCCACCCACCCGCTCATACACGTTAAGTATGTGGAAATGCACAAACAACAAAAAGCTGCTGATTCCTACCTAGGCGAGCCAGCGAGAGAAAGGTATGATGCAGGTTTGAAAAAGTTTATGGAGGAACTCCAAAGGCACATTAACCATGGAAGGGACTACATTCAAAAATAGTTAAATGTCCAAGATTTCAGAATGAGTAATTGGTTTTGCAATATGATGTTTACTACGTAAAAAAGCATTGGAGACCTATTTACAGACAATCCTTGTACTTTATGAAATTCTCAGTGCTTTTCTGGAATCCTTATTAGTTGCATCATAATTAAGTGATATACTGTAAAAGAACACTACAAAATGTCTTAATTTTTCAATATATGTTTACAGTTTTCATGTCTTAAAGATGAGATATGGGCGATATTGAAATAACTTTCAGCTAGTTAGTATAAGAACATTTTATTCACTGGGTTCCATCTAGAATCCTCTGGTATGATTAGTTTGCAATGAGTGTAAGAATGTTTTCTTAAAACCTAAATATCATTTTTATTGCAATAAAAAATGCAGTATAAATTTATAATAATGAATAGAAAATATTTATTTTCATAAAGCATTTCCAATGATATTAATACTTGATATTCTTTCTATAGTTTGTAGTTATCATTTAAAAATATTAAAAATTTATGATTCCTATGAATATACTATAGAACCAGTTAGAGACGAGTACAGTATATACTAAGCAGTTCACCTGTATTTCCAACATACCAAACTTCAATTTTACTGAGTAATAATTAATTCCCTATCTATTAAATCAGTTCTTACAAAACAGACAATGTAGCAAGTTTTCAAACTTAAATATAAGTTTTTGGTCCATAAATACAAAACAAATTTGAAATGTTTACTGTAGATATTGCTCGCCACCTTTTAAAAACCAAAATTGTTTTTTGTTTTTTTTATTCTGTGTTTTTTAATATGATAAAAATGTACAGAGTAGAAATGGATGTTTGGGAATTGCCCGGGAAATTATAATTCTCGTCCTGCGGGAAAGAAATTTTTTTACGATTAGAAATTCCATCCGAGAGTTTTTTCAATGGTTATTATAAGATGTTACCAGCTATACAGTTTGATTCCAATAATGTTATCTCACATGGTCATTTCCAGATTTTCCAAGTGAATACAAATTAAAGTAAAAGAACAATAAAAATATGACATGCTTGTCTCATTTAGCGTGGAAAGTAATTAAATTATTACTTATGGTGTGGTAATGAAGTTATGAAGTGACAGACGACAGTTAGGGGGCGAACGTAAATGATGTGTCGTTCGGTCATGGCTCGTTCATTTAACCTAGATCATCTGAGAAAACGAGGATATCCAGATCACGATGCTAAAAAGACCCATTGAAGCTGGACCCTTTACCAACACCGAGATTCGATTGTCTGGCTCAAGACAGAACCACTGACAGAGACCCAAATGAAGCTATATTCTAATGTTTGTTCACATCAGTAAAATCCTTCAATCAATCGGGTCCCGAAAACTGTAATTTGAACGTGTCACTTTACTCACTTGACCTATAGAACTACTCTAACCGATTGATCAGGATCACTGTAAAGAACCGAACTTCCCATGGCGAAAGTCCATCTTGTACATGTTATAATACATGCAAGGAACCATTCAGCTTGTTTTGGAACTGAAATTATCGTATATTTCCCGTAAGCCGACAGTGGTCCATTTCTGAGAAGGGAATCATCCAATGATTTGACAGAAGAAAATATCGTATCATAACATATGAAATATCGTGATGGTGTTCTAGCATTGGGTGATATAACAATATTTAATTTTTCCAATTAAATAAAAAATAAATAGACGTATCCATGACAAACGTTTATTAATTATTATTATGTAAACACCTTAGATCACCCAAATCTGTTTGTCACATCTGTAGGGATACAATATTTTTTATGTCAAATTGTTTTATGGTCTCCTGACTAGGTTACACAGTAAAGATATTTCACACACAACTAATATTTCAGACTGCATCTCGTTGCCAATATTGGATAGGCCTATATTAGCCGATTCGTATACAGTTTTCATTAAAATACATCAGAAATGTCTTGCGATGAAATAATTTATCTGTTGTTCATTATGGCCTTATGTATAGAAGTAGTTTCGAGTTGCACACATTTCATTGCCAATCATAATTTAAAAACTAATTGATCCTAAGCGACTTTAACATTTATTTTTAGATTTAGGTGCACAATTATTATTATCAATCAGACAATTTTGGCATCCAGATTTCCAAATTTGATTATATAATTCGTAGCTTAATTCAGGTTAATTGTAACCACATTACTAATGAAAAAAATACCCACAGACCCACTTTGAATGGTGTGTACACAATACATTTTTTGTTGAGAGGAGGCAATTTTGAAAGCAACCGACTGTGTTTGGCAATTACGCCTTATTCGTAGCATCACTTTTGTTGGATCCATCTTATGCCAACAAGCTTCGCTACTGCACTTTTTCGCAGTAAACTGTGATTGAAACCTCTAGATAAACCAGATCGGCCGTATGTGTGTTATGTTGACAGTCACAGAGAAGAAACAAAGATTGCTTTCTTATGGCCACACGAACACTTGAGTGGCAGTTATATATATGGTTAAAACAAATGTACACCAACTGCCAAGATGTTGGATCTGCCATCGCATGGCAAACTGGAGAAATAACTACTAACTTGACAAACATTCAGCGCACCTATGTTTCTTTATCATCTGTGTTACAGTTCTGTTGTTTCAATTCCTAGTTATAATAAAGTTCAATTAATTAATTGAAGAATTCATCATTGTCTAGTTTTTATTGTAACTTTAATTGAATATTGGCATGTAACAAGTAATTACAATTCTTACATTTCACTCTTGCAGTTTAATTTCAGTTACCTCTTTAAATATTTACTAACAATTATATCAGATTGTATTGTTTCTTAAGAGAGTGATCTAAGATTGTTTAGTCTAGACCTGTTTGTATTTATTTTATGTTATGTACATAACATGCAAGTAACAAAGATAATTTTTAATAAGGAGTACATACATCTGTCAACATTAGTGGTTTAATTTGATACTGCAACACATACCAATACATTAATATATATCTATAAAAGGCAAATACCACTGACTCATTTACTCATCGCTGTAACTAAAAAAGTACTAAGCCTACGAGGCTGAATTTTGTAGAATCAAAGGTCTTATGTTGTAGATGTGCAATCAGAAGGGATTTTGAAAAATTCTTAGTAAATCAAAGATGGCAGCCTTTTTAGTTCCAAAAATTTTAAATGCCAAACACAGTGTTTCTCTAATTGGACTGTAGCGGCTAAATGAACGGTCCTACAGCAAACCAACACCATTTTATGTGCCTGATTTGAGACGATCTACAACTTTGGCCCTATGACTTTTTGCTCTATCTCACCTCTTTCATCCTTAGGTAGAGCTAGATTTTTAATTTGTGGGTGTAAATCAAACTGGTTAATTTATGGCCTCCAAGAGTAGACTTACAGACTTTTCTAGACTGTGAAACTTTGTTATCTACGAGAACATACTGTATTAAATGGGAAAATATACGATTTAATCTGAACAAATGTATAGCCAGGTCATAGGACATGACTAAACATGGCTAGAAACACAATATTTCACTGATTCAGTCAGTTGCGGTACTTTGCGCCCTCTAAAAGTAGACACAGATTTTTCTAGACTATGAAACTTTGTTATCTAGAAGAACAAACTGTTTTTAATTGGAAAATTAACAATTTAGTTTTAAAGCATGCATAGCCAGATCATAGGACATGGCTAAAGATGGCGAGAAACACAATATTTTATTGATTCAGAGTCAAATATAATACTTTGTGCTCTCTAAAAGTAGATTTACAGATTTCTCTAGACTTTGAAACTTTTTTATCTAAGAGGAACAAACTGATTTTAATCGGAAAATTTACAATTTAATTTGACCAAATGCATAGCCAGTTCACAGGACGTGGCTAAATATGGCGATAAACCTGATATTTCACTGATTCAGAGTCAACTACCCGATATTTCACTGATTCAGAGTCAACTACAATATACATATAAAAGCCATTTATCACTCATCACTATTTCTCCAAAACTATACGTCCAACTGACTTGAAAATGTTTACATAGGTTTATCAAGGTCCCTAGAGGCTCACTAAGAAAGGATTTTCTTCTCCGACCTCAGAACTCCATTCCACTGGCCTCCAAAATTGCCATGGTATTTTCTTATGGAGGCATATTAATTGATTTATTTATTTTATTAACAGCTGTTAAATAAAAACAAATTGAATAAAGTTGTTGTAGGATACTTTTAAAATTAAACATAATTAAATGAAAAGTAGTAAATTACTCATAACATCAGCTGTTCTAAATTGGGTTGGTATATTAAATAATTGTTTTTCAAAAACAAAGTAATTAGTTTTATTTAATTTAAGTAATATTTTAATATTCTTGAATTGTTGGAATTTTTACTTATATTTTAATTGCAAGCCTTCAAACTCAATATTATGACCGGCGAAGCGTCATACTAGTTCAGCTAGTATTACTATAAAATGAATCAGTTTATTTGTTGTATTTACCAAGTTTCAATTTAATGTATGCTTAGCTGGAAAAATTCCCTCCTGAAAATTTCCTGAAACCTGGGAGGAAATTAATATCCCTCCCGATTCCCTACCGAATCTAAAAATCTTCTCCCGTCCATCCCTATAAAAGTCAACTAATTACAATAACAATAATTATGAAACCATTTAGATAATATAATTAATTCTCAAGTAACCTTTTGGTTTTCAAATAATACAGTACAAGTAAACGTCACGCAACACTAATTTATTACAATAAATGTACCAACACGTATTATGCTAATTAAAAAACAATTCAAATAATATTCTAATGTCTTGGAATAGTTGGTTTACAAACAATTTCAGCTGAAATAACTTGAATACACAACCAAAATCGTTTTTTTACATAAAGTACAATTTTGTATTAATATAAACACACACATCTGTGAATTATATAATACTGGGCCTTTGGCCCTTCTATAGCATAGTATACTTGCCAGTTTTACTATATTCTTAGACCAGACATCAAATTTGTTTCAGGTTTTTCTTGGTTTTGAACAAATCATGATTGAGGTATAATTTTGTCAGGGTGTAACAGCAGTAGGCTACTCAAAGCATTTTTTTTTAATTTCCATTTTAATACTTCATCAAAACTGATTGACAACAAATCCATTTAACTCATTTTTAAACGTTTATGACTCTATTTTATATTGTTTTGAGCATTTATTTTCTGTTTACGTTTCTAAACTGACGATTCCTTAAACCGCAAGCACTGTTTTTATAACTAATATAATTCTCAAATTATGTTAGTTATTTGCACATAAATTAATTATTTGTAAGTTAAAATAAATTATTCATGATTCTTCAAATCAATATTCGATTATAGCTTAATATTTGAAAATATATACTATCCCTACACTGACATTATATAAATAAGAACGGTGGTTTAGATTGGCAATACGGAGAAAGTAGTGAAAATGCCTGTGGCAGTTAATGTGTTAATATTTATAATAAATAAATACTGTACATTTTTTAGTTAATGAAATCAAATGATATGTTTGCCCGTGATATTTTTCAATTCATATAGAATCAGTAGTAGTTTTATATCAACTGATGTTTGTATACGCTTTGCTGCATTCTATAATTTTCTGAAATTAATTTGCCACTTTGTGAAGATTTAATGTTTTAAATGTTGTATTGCAAATTATTGTTTAGTAAGCAATAGTCAACTTCATAACACTTTCTATTTATGTTTATTGTAGAGTTACTCTGCAAATTTATTTGAACAATTTATAATGGAAACATTTAGATAGTGCCAACACTTATTTTACAAGTTTAACAGGTAAACCTCTACATGCGGGCGTGTTAATTAATATCATAATAATATTATACATGGTTTTTAATATTTAGTTGCTTGCACTAAAAAAACAATTTTATTTTTCATTTAAATTACAAAAGTAAACTATAAAACATTGATAAAAATACGGCTACTTTTTTAAAAATTTAATTGTTTTTTTATTAATTCTGGCTAAAACTTACTAAAATGTTTATATAAGCTAAAGATTTTCAAATCAAATCGTTTATTAAGCCAGTAAACATATATACATGGATTAGCCAAATCATAGTAAATGCAATAAAACAATAATCAACTAAGACTACAACATATGAAAAGATAGAGCAAAAACAATTTATTTATATTTCACAGTTTGCAACAATCACAGTAAATCAGAATTATTTATGGCTAGCTAGAAACTCGAAGACGCTGTAACAACAAAGGTCGAGCAGAAGGCTTTTCAATTGTTTCTTAAATTTAAAATGGTTAGTCTCTAGTTTAAGTGAGAGTGGAAGGCTGTTATAAAGAGCTACACCATTATAAAGGGTATGTTTCTCAAAGAAGGCAGTAGAATGCTTTGGTACTCTTAAACTGTGATTGACACGAAGAGTGTAAGAATGGTTAGAGAAAGTGGAAAAGACAGGGAAATTTAATTTTACAAAAGTGAGGGTTTCAAGAATAAAAAGAGAAGGAAATGTCAGAACCTTATGATTTTGAAAGAATTCTTTACAGGATTGACGTTTATTTAAGGAAAATATAACTATTATGGTTTTTTTTTTAGAACGAAATAGAAAAAAAATTTTAACAACATAGAAAACAATTTTCTTGTGAAACTAGTTATTTTTTATTCCTAGTATCAGTAATATGAGTTGTTCAAAACTGTTTTACCTTTGCTGCCCATAAATTCTAAGTCTTCTATTTTAAAACAGCATAGTACTAAAAAGATATGCCTATCCGTTGGAGCCAATGCCTGCCAGCTAGAACAGATTTTTCATTAATATTTCAAAATCAAATTACTTAAGGTATTTTTTTAGCTCCATAAATTTGAGATGTTTTGCAGTTTTAAAATTCTCAAATGAAAAGCAATAATAAAAGAACTTATAAATGAATGTAAAAACTACCATAAAAGCAAAGAAATTGCCTTGTAAAAGCCTTCAGACTACAGGTTATGTCAAAAATGTTATGCGAAAAGGTTACAGGTTGTGCGAAATTATATCACAAAAGAACAACTAACAGACATTCACTCTACTTACCCTGAATGAGGGCATCTTTGGAATGGTAGCCCGGAAACCAAGACCGAATGGAGCATAAGAATCAAATTCTCTTCCACTATCAAGGAATGGATTCAAAAAGGAACTTTTGTTGATTGACTCAGTGTTGTCAGATTTTGTATTTGATGAAGATTCTCCTGTAGTTTCAGCGACCTTCTCCTCCTGAAAATAAAATAGTTGAATATTTTCTAGGTAAATAAAAATATAACATGTACAGTAGACCACGGTTATAACGTGCACTAGAGGAGATAAATACAGACCCACGTTATAAAGCCAAACACGGTATAAACAAACTGCATATCTTAAATAGTTATTATGGAAAACAAGGAATAGTGATGTTTACTTACACTGTTTGCGTATATTGCAATGCAACTAACGCATCACATCTCTGGTATTATGTATTCAAAGCAGGGAATCGCACTATTTACTTCTCAAACAAAACTATCGTACAATGCTACATTGTGTTTGACAGAATAAAATATGTATCTTTAAAGCAGGGAGCCACAATCTTCCTTTCCCAGATATCCACTGATGTGCAATTTCCATTCTTCTAAGTTGAGAGCTCTTGCAGTTTACAGAAAGTATCTGATTACTTTTACAGTGAAACATTTATCAAAATTCTGATGCTATGGGATTAAACAGATTTTTGAGGGTTATTTACTAATAGCATTTTAAGTAATTAGCATAATACGTGTTGGTATATCAATCAATCAAATTCATTTTATTGTCATAAAAATCATACAATTCATGGACAAAGTCTTGTTGTAGCTCATTACAGTAGCCAAGTCTAGTCTAAAGTAAACAATAAAATATTACAATACAGTAATATGTATGTACTGTTTCTAAATTAAAACAAAAAAACACTAAAACAGTATAGAATTTGTACAAAAAAAAATCATTTAGTAAATAAAAAGGATTCTCCAGAAGCCAGCCATAGAGTTTCTTCAAGAACGATTTTTGGTCATATTTAGAAATTAAATGTATTAAATGGTTATATATCTTGATGGGAATAACCAAATGACTATTTAGAGTTTTATTTAATCTGTTAAATTTTATAATAGCAGTGCTTCTATTTCTTGTATAATGTGAATGAATGTCTTTGTTATGTGTTAGTAGATGTGGATTTTGAAAAATGTAATTAATAGAATCGTAAATGTACAAATTTACGAGGGCCGTTCAGAAAGTAACCTCCGGTTGCTCATAGAATAGGAAGTGGAGGGGATAGTGCCACCATAGTAGCGTTGACGCGCAGGTCTCTTCAGTCAGCATCCAGCCGTGGTACTGTGAAGGTCGTCCGAGTGCTAGTTCGTTTTCTGTAGCTTGTGAAAATGGCGTCCGTCATAGAAAGTCCCGCCAAATGTAAGGTGCGATCTGTCATTCGATTTTTTACAGCCAAGCAGTATTCAGCGGCAGCCATTCATAGAGAATTGTACACTGTGTATGGATCAAACAATCAACGCAGATTCATACGTTGAAACTTTAAAAAACCTACGAAGGGCAATTCAGAACAAACGACGCGGTTTATTGTCGTCTGGCGTCATTTTCCTTCATGACAACGCCCGACCCCACAGTGCTCGAAAAACCAAAGACCTTCTTGAACAATTTCAATGGGATGTTTTTAGCCATCCACCATACAGCCCAGATTTAGCTCCCAGTGACTTTCATCTGTTCATGCACTTGAAGAAATGGCTGGGCTCTCAGAAGTTTGAGGACGATGAGGAACTCAAGAATGCAGTCTCTGGCTGGCTCAAGGCACAGGCGGCCGATTTTTATTCTGAAGGGATTTGTAAGTTAGTGGAAAGATATGATAAGTGTTTGAATGTTTTTGGAAATTATGTTGAAAAATAGCTGAAAGATGTAGTTTTAAGATGTATAAAATAAAATATTTTTAATTATGTCTGAGTTTTATTTAAAGCACACCAGAGGTTACTTTCCGAACGGCCCTCGTATAATAGTTTGAATTTTAAGATTTTTAAAGAGGGGTTTACAGTGTTCTAACTTATGTGACTTAGAAATCACTCTTATGGCTTTCTTCTGGAGAATTAATGTCATTAATCTTACTAGCATTCCCCCACACAACCAACCCATATCTAAGAACAGATTGAAAAAATGCAAAATAGGCAGTTTTTACATAATTTACATGAACACAAAAGGTGAGACGCCTTAGGAGATAAATCACTCTTGACAACCTAGTGGAAACTGTATACATACAGTACAAGTGATCGTCACATAACACAAATATATTTCAATAAGTACAAAATGCATAAATATATTACAATACAAGTACAAAATGCACAAATATTATGGAGATCGATTTCGGTGAACCACGCTCACCTTTCTCAGACCAGAGGAATTCACAGAAGAATCTTGATTTGTAATATATTTGTGCATTTTGTACTTATATTGAAATATATTTGTGTTGTGTGACGTTCACTTGAACTGGTTATTTACTTTGCAGTCATGTCTGTGCCCATTCATATGTTTGCGAAGAGTTTTAATGGTTAGGCCTAGCTCATCTGTTTCATATTTTTGAACTGCCTGAAAATAAGAGTTGGAGGTTTGTCTAGAAGGTCTTTTGTATAGGGTGAGGTGGTAGGTGGCAACAAGGTGAGGTGGTAGGTGGTAACAAGGTGTTAACTGGGTGGATTCTTTTGTGACTGTTGTTTATTACAAGTTTGAGCCAATAATTTGGTTTTTAACAAGGTTCTATAGATACCCTTTTATTGAAATCATTGATTAGATGTCTGTTTTACTGTCAAATTGTAGGTGGCAACTGTAAATATGTAGATACTTATTATATAGTTAAATGTACATTATTATATAATAGAAGCAGAAGTGACAAGACATTTTAGTGTTCGAGTGCTCTACAGTTGGCAGCATGTCATCCACCTACCTAAAATGTTATTGTGTACCCATTTGTTTAGTGATTGAAAAAGGGGCCAGCAGCCCCGAAATATTTCACTAACCAATTCTGTTTTTTTGTTGTGAGTCTATTTCTATCTACAGTTTACCAGGTATGCTGCTTTCGTTTAAATTTTTAATACCATAACTATTTGTGACCACCCTTAATAAATCTTAATGCTACATATAATGTAAAATATACACAATTTTTTATGACTATCTCTTGTTTGTTACAAATTTCCAAAGCTAAAATTAATGTAGCCTCGGGAAGGGTAATATGACAGCTCAATAATAATTAGTTTTTGAAAATTATCTACAGTCAATACACATTTTATATTTTGTAAACAAAGGAATCAAATCCTTCAAAACAAAGCAGTATATGCCTAAAAATAGCAGTCATGCTAATTGAGATAAAATAACTAGAACAGAAAAATAGAATAAAAAGAGAAAACATACCTTTTCTAACAGTTTTTGCTCATCCCACCAATGTTCAAAACTTTTAAAGGCAGTATTTTCAACCATCTTTCTATTGAAATCTCTTTTCAAAATCTGCTTCAGTTCTTTGGTGATTCCATCCACCACATCCCTGGAGGAAAGTCATACAGTATTAAAAGAAAGTGCTACCAAAAAACGTGAGAAATTAGTCAGCATAATTAGAAGTGATGTGATATTATAAACATCTTTATTTTTGTCTGGAAAAATTAAGACATATGGATTGAGATTTGATGCATCAGAAATAATAAGCTAAATTTCAATTAATTTAATAAAGTAAATTCCACTATTCCTGTTAGACAAGAACGTAGACTACAATATATTGGATGTTAAAACAATCACAGACTGGATTAATAATTTTGTCTAAACAGAGTTACAAATCTTGTATGTGTCCTACAAAGTAAGCTTTCTGAGCCTTTATGGGTCTGAAAATCAGTGACGAAAGTACACAATGATATTGCATATTAAATTATTCAAATTATGCACATTATTATTTTTAGATTACCTGATAAGCTAAAAAATATTTGAAATAAAACTATTTAATTTTAATTTTTATAGGTAAACTAGCCATTTTTCAGTGGTGAGGAGAGTTAATGTAAACTATACTAAATTCATGTCCAAACATGCTTATCAGGTACACAGCATTGATCCCAGATCTAAAATATATCTGAAAAATAAATATCAAACCGCAGCTCGGAAATGTTTGATCTAATTATGTCATTGTAATTACCTGATCTTAGTAACTTTTAATGATTATAATTAAGACTAAATTAAAAACCCTCTCTATGAGAACTTTTTATGTTTCAACAGAAGACATAGAAGAAGATGAGAGACATTAGTTTTATGAGATGATGGAGCAAGTGACAGATAAGTTACCAAACTATGAGATGACAACTGTGCTAGGAGATGCAAACCTAAAAATAGGCAACTGGTGTGGAGAGAGGTTGTAGGAAAAGAAGCAAACGTCTACTTGAAAAGGGTGAACAGGAGCAAAGAGCAAACAATGCAAGGGACTTTTATAGATGCTTGAGACATTTTCAAAAAGGATATACTCCTAATGCTTATAGAGTAAAGAATAAAGAGGGGAAGACTCTGACCAAGAAAAACGAAGTAATTATCAGATGGAGTGAGTATTTTGAAAAACGGAGAGAAAACTGAACCAAATGAAGAGTAATTTATATACCAGCAGGCAGAGCCTTTAATAGAAGAACTATCTAAAGAAAAAGTTGAACAGACTACTAAATCCCTGAAAAACAATGAAGCTCCAGAAGATGAAGTAGTGTCAGAACTTTTTAAAAAAGATATCAGAACACTATGCAAAAAAATCCATGTGATCATCATCACATTCTTAGAATATGGGTGACTGAAAAAATGCCCAAGCAATTTATAAAAATGGGTGACCAAGAAGACTGAAGTAATTATAGAGGCATATCATTGTTCAGTCATGGTTAGAAAGTCCTGTCAAAAATTTTACAAAACTGCATTGAGAAATACACAAGCAGTTTAATAGAAGACCAACAAGCGAGCTTCGCCAAAGGCCGATTTACAACAGATCAAATATTTATCTTTACACAAACAAAAGAAAATACTGGGAGTAAAACAAAGATGTACATGGACTTTTTTATTGACTTTTCAAAGGCATATGACAGCCTTAATAGGAAAGAAGTGAACCAAAGATTAGAAAAGTTTTGAATCCCAAGAAATTGATAAAGGTTATAGAGATGATGCTCAACAATGAATTCAAATGTTACGTGAAAATAGATGGATAACTTTCAAAGAATTGTAAGGTAAAAACTGGAGTAAGGCAAGGATTCAGACTTTCAACAATACTATTCAATGTAGTAATAGTACAGAGGATGCTCTACAAGAAGTGAGATGAGCTGACATAGAAATGAATGTAGATGCAAAATTAAATGTACTTGCCTTTGCAGTTGACGTTATTATCATACTAACAAAAAATTGGCAAAACCTAGAAATATTGTCGACTAGATTATTCATTTGAAAAACAAAGCAAATAGGACTAAAAATAATGAAAAAAACTAAATACATGCATTTTTCAAGAAAACAAACAATAAAATACATAAAATATTCTAGAATGGCAAACCTTTGAGAAGATTGGATATTTTAAACACTAAGAGGTAATAATAACAAATGACAATAGTGAAGAACAGGAAAATAAACCACCGCATCTCTCAGGCCAATAAATGCATACATTTTTGTGATAGGTTTCTTACATCACGGATCCTGTTACAAAGAACAAAAGTAAGAATATACCAGGCCATAATAAGACCAGTATTAATGTTTGGCTCTGACACTGGATATTAAGAAGGATAATTTAGGAACAACTGAAAATAATTGTATTCGAAAACAAAATCTTAAGATAAATTGTTGGACCAACCATAGAAAACTGAGAATGACAGAAAAAGCATGATAAAGAGATAAGAGAACTATATATGGATAGTGATCTGGATTGCAACAACTACGGGGAAAAAGGCCGATTGGGAGACTCAAGAATAGATGGAGGTACAGCAACAAGACTCATATAAGCCAGATGGGGACAACAGAAGAAGAGGCAGTCCACCGAGATAGATGACGAGAAATTGTTGGCAAGACCAAATCCCTTTTTGGGCATCAATTACCTGGGGAGTAAGCAAGTATAGCAGATTAGCTAAATTTATATAACTGCATTTATTCTTGAAAAGGTAAAGTACTTTGCACTATAACTGAATAGAGATGTAGATATACAACATTTATTTTTAAATAAGGACTGTTTGCATATGGCGTCTGTGCAAGTTGCAACGTGAATCTGCTTTAACGTTAGCTCCTCCTGGTTCTCTACAATCCAATCAGTACACTTCACTTCTTAATTTATGTTGCTCTTTTTTGTCACACCATGTTATTGACTTAAGGCTGAATAGAAGAGAGGACTCTACAGTCCAAACTCCGCCAAACAACTGATATTTCATTTTCAATAAGCAGTGTCTGTTGTGGATGGGATTACATCACTGGCAACCGAACGTACAAGTTGGTACCTGAAATTTAAAACTAACAAGAAACTTTTTAGCACATACTGTTAATGAAAAAAAGTTAGGCGCATACCAAAAATTATAATCAATTTGCAATTAACTTTGGTTAATTGATTAACTTTCCATTCTTGGTGCAAGTCCAATAACCAAATACAACTAAGATTTTTAACCCTCCAGGTGCCCAACTATATATTTCCTAGAGCCAAACCATTTTTGCTATTACGTACACATTATACAATTTAATATTACACTATAAACTCTTTACAATAAAACTTACACTTCATTTCCAGCATTTTATACTGAAAGACAAGTACAGTAATTCTTAAAAAAACTAAATGAGTTACGATTATTTATATCAGAGTATTAATCATGTCATCATCTGCTAATGTATGCTAACATGTTTTTCCATTTTTCATTTAGTAAATACCAAAATGTAAATACATTAAATACAAGAGGTTTCCCACAAAGTTTTGATAACAAAAAGTACCCATTATGGTTAGTAAAAAAAGGTAAATTGTTAATTATTTTATGATTAAGAAAAACATGAAATTGCGTGAAATGCACTGAAAAAGCATGAAAGCATGGTATTTATTAGTGATCGGTTGATTCCATTTTTTTTTTTTTGGTTCCAGTTCGGTTATTTACTGAAATCGGTTCCTGGTTCTGAGTACTTTTTGAGAATGTCTCAGAAAACTATTCTAATACCTTTACACCAGTGAATGAACAAATTATGTGGAATATGTCAGTAAACACAGTGCATAGTATTTTGGCGATTTATCCAATGTGAAGCATAAGTAATACACCCTAAAAATCTATAAAATGACAAACAATATTTCCAATAACTAGAGAATTAATAAAATTTTATTTATTCTCAGGGTATGATTGTTTACATATTTTGCACAAAGAAAGTATGCATTTTAAGTTTTAAAAAAATATACAATTTAGATAAATGGAATATAATGCACAAATTAGTATGCAATTGAAATTTATCTTGAGGAAATTACAAAACTTATAAGCCTAATGAAAATTAAAACATAACCGGCCATTTTAGGTCTGGTTTAATAATAAAACTTTCTAAAAAACAAATCACAACAGTTGACTAAAATTATCACAACTAAATTTAAGAGATTGATGTAATTGTAGTATGTCAAAGATAAACAGCAAAAACAAGTAATACTATAATTAATTGAAAAAATATTTGTATTACTATTGAGTTAGTTGAATAAAAACTATTTTTATTAACTATTAAGAACTATTGGTTCTTTTCTCAATTGGTGATAACACTGAATTAAAAAAATATAATTACTGCTCATATTCATAAAAAAAAAAACTATATAACCAATAATACCATAAATGTTTTTAGAAATTACAATATTTATATTTTGTTTTAAATTAAAGAAATAATTAACTATTTTGGGTCAGTAAATGTTAAGCCAATGCAATTTAAAACATTAGTCCTTTAAGACTTTGTAAAAAGGAACAGAAAATTTAACTATTTTAAAACAAAAGTGCTAAAGACTCATTTTGTTTAGTTTTGACACAATATTAATCTTAAAATTTACTTTTCAATCCAATTCCCTACGTTTTTCATGCATTGTTTTTTTTTATTATTAAAAACGAGACTAAATAAATTAACTCTAATATCTAAATTTCATCATAAAAACCTTTTATTTTTCAAAATACACAATAAAACCAGAAGCATAATTAATTTCAGAATGTTAGATGAGTTGTAATATAAAGGAAGTGGCCAGACTGTGGGCGAACATTTTCTGACTTAGATATTTTGTTTGTCTCGTGGCCAAATCACATACTTATAAGGAAGTGGACGGCAGATATTTTTTGACATAGATATATTGTTTATCTTGTAGCCTCTGACACAGATATATTGTTTATATTGTGGCCAAATATTATTATTTGATTGTTCTGTTTATCAACACTTATCAATTTGAAACATTTTTTATATGAAAGCTATCTCCCCATTTACTTTTCTGGAACCGGAACCGCAGAACAGAGATTTTCCCATCGGTTCTTGGTTCCGGTTCTTTTGTCAAGAAGCAATAGAACCGAGAACCAACTTTATGGACCGACCCATCCCTAGTATTTATTAATTAAATCGATTATATTATATATATCGAATAAAACACTTTTTCACTGGCATTAAAAATAAATATTTTGATACAACAAAAACAATGCTATAATAGTTTTAGCGCAAAATTTGTCACTATGAAATGTAAATTGCCTTTATTAATATGGCAAAGTTGTGAATATCTTTTTCTACCTCTTAATCACACAAAAGATATGTACATTTAGATATGATACTATCAGGACATAGCGAAATTCAAATTGATTACAATCATTGGCTTTTAGAGGGTAAAGAAATAATAGGTGTTTTAGTTGAGGAAAACTCAGTGATCAAATTAAACATGCACAGTTTTCATACAAAATATTTAAGACTTACTTGATAATAGGGGTTAGTGGATTTACAGTGGGTGGCGGAGCCCGCATAATTGGAGATTGTGGAATGCTACGAGTGTTTTGTGGAGTACAAACTCTTGGAGGCCTGATTGGATAATGAGGTCGATTGACAGGTGGAGAGTGTCCCTGAAACTGTGGACACTGAGGCATGTTGTATATTGGATATGAACCATGAGTTGGCACTGGTGGTCTTTGCCAGAAAGGACCAGGACCAGGTGGCTGATTGTAGTTTGGAGGGTGGTAGGGAGGATGGTGTTGATGGCGAGGTGGCATCTGACCAAAATGAGGAGGAGGAAAGTTGTTGTGGTGGTACGGCTGATATGGCATATTGGTAATAGGAGGTGGCGGAACATTAGGAAACAGTCTAGGTGGAGGTGTTGTCATTGGGTGCATAGGTGGGGGGTGAACTGTATGAGGTGGTGGATGTATGGGATGGGGTGGAGGAGGTATGTGAGGTGGGGGATATGAATTAGTCAGTGCCATGTCTTCAATTTTTTCGTCGCCTGAACTTAAACTAGACAAACTCATTCTATCATCCATCTCATCTTGTAAAGGAGTTGATTTGTGTTCCAAAGTTTCTTCAAATCTAGTCTTATCTTGAGAAGGACTTTTTCTTGTTAATATTTCATCTTCACTTGAACTAATTTCACTGTGTATATCATCTTTTGATAAGCCCTTTGTAACATTTGATAAAAATCCTATTTCTTGAATCTTAGCTTTTCTTATCTGTTCAATTCCCTTTCTATACCAATGTAGATAGATTTCTTCTGATATAAATGGAGATGGAGGGCACGATAGTGGAGATATAGGTTCTTTAATGGTGTCTTCTACTGTGCTGTCTTTGTCTGGAGGCAGAGAGTTATCATTTGTGGTGGAGATGTCCCCATTGCAAATTCCTTGATTCAAGCGTGCATCTTCTAATGGACTTAGCTTTTTGATTTTCCTGCCAGAAGGTGACTTCCTGGAATCTTCATCAGACTCTCCAGAATCACTCATTATCTTAAGAAATGGAGGGTTCATTCCTCCAGCAGTTCGGTCTTTTAACAGCATTTCAATTCGTGTGTCAAGATCAAGATTTTGAGGACTCTTCTCTGTGCTTTGATTTTGAGGGATGCTCGGAGGCAGCAAACTTTCATGAGGTGTAATTTTAGGTATTTGCTCTTGCACTGGTTGCATATTGGACACTGGCATCCAAGTGGGAGTGGTCTTAGGAAGAGGATGACCTGCCATTCCCTGATGTAGTGGCAGTGATTTCATTGGTGGTTCCCAGCGTTGAGGGTGTACAGGAGGCATTGGTGGCCTGATTCCTCCTTCTGACCAAGTGTTCCAAGGGCCAGGACGTGGATGACTGATGCCTGGCATATGTCCCCCCATATGATGATTTGGAGGTAGTGGAGGCATAGGAGGTGGGCAATTAGGTGGACATCTTGGTGGGGGACAGTTGGGAGGGGGACAGTTGGGAGGGGGACAGTTTGGAGGAGGTAATGTATGAGGAGGAGGATGAGTTGGCATATGAAATGGCATTGGCATATTAGGGTGGGGCAGGTTATGTCTGGTATGTGGCATTGGTAGATGGTTAGGAGGCCCGGGGGGTAGGCTCTGGTGAGGAAGTGGAGGTCGTGGTAAGTTAGGAGGAGGTAGAGGATAAGGTATACTGTTTCCACTTGATACATGATTGAACTGTTGGTAGGGAGTAGTTGTATTTTCAAAAGGAGAAGGAGTTCCACTAGAAAATATTGGTGTACTGTAAGTCCTTTCTGTACTAGTCCCAAAAGATGTTTCAGAAGGTGCTGCTGTATGGTACCCAGAATCAGAAGTTGACGAACTTGGTGTTGAAAATTCCCTATTTCTATAATTTCTGTATTCTGTACTGTGAGAAGATTTATCTTCTTTTTCATCAAAACTTTTATTATCTTTTTCTGAGGAAGATTTTGTACTGGTTACAGGTGTTGGTTTAGGTTTAGAACTTTCTTCTCTATCTTTGCTTGTTTTTGATTTAGTAGAGTTCTCCTCCGATTTTGTTTCTATTGTACTAACAACTTCTTTTTCTACTTTCTTTTCCGTTGTGAGTTCAACAAACTTTTTTTGGCATTCATCACCTGCAACAAGTTATTAAAATATTACTGTTTGTTCTTTGTAGTTATTAGTATTAGTTTTCTAAGACATATAATTGCAATCAGATTATTAAAGATGAAAAATGCTGCTTTATTCTAATAAAGCGAAACAAAGAAAATAGTAAAAAAGTTATCAATATTTGATGTATAAAAAATATAAACTTAAGACTAAGACATATGAGATAAATCCATATGAAGTGGGCGAGGGTAGTTGCTTAAGTATTTTAGTTTTTTAAATGTGTTATTTATTTATATGTTTCTAGAATTCAAAATACTGCAAGACATTTTTCTCCTTCAACCTTCAACCTAAGAATAGCAGTCATTTTTCTTCCTTTTTGCAAGCCAATTTCGTCAAATGCAAACATTAATGGTTTCGGGACAAACATTTACTCTGGGTCAACCAAAATAAATATCATTTATTTGATATGTATCTTTACATTTTTAATATAAAATTAGATTTTTTTCAACTAAAATCCTGATATTCACAAAAGTAACAATGTTTGGGGGGGGGGGGGATTGTGGTAAATAAAACCCCTACTAGTTTACTTCTTTTTCAGTTATAAGTTTGATGATGGCTCGTAAAATGGTGACATATATGCAATGAAGAAGAATACTATAATAGAATACATTAAATTTAACTAAGCCTGTAAGTAATTATTTGATATAATTTTATTTAGTGATTAATTTTTATCATATAGCAAGATAAATATATATATATTGCTATTTATATGGTCTTAAGCTTCTTACTGCCACTGGTCTGAATTAATTGCCCAACTCTGCAGTTGCAAAACAGTTTTTCACGTTTAATTTAAAATACACAAAATGATCGAAAGTATTATATATTTTTATTAAGTCATTATATGACAATTCTTAGGTCTATCATTTACACTATATCTTAGGCTCCAGTGTTCGCCATTTAATTTCAATTATAAAAAAGAATATTATTTTGTTTGTTATAAAGGCTTTATATTACTGTAAAAATATTACTATGTCATACTATAAATGAGAGAAAATCATAAACAATATAACAAGTGTAAGAGTAAAACCTTATACCAGAAAAAGTTAGATAGCAGCACAATACTGAAAGAGTTGAATGAACAAGAAATCGTTAAAAGATAATATATACCGTACAATTTTAATATTTCTGTTAGAGATTGAAATGAAAACATTTTTATTTAGTGAGGCAAAGTTAGGACCATTAGGTCCTCTCTTACACTCTCATAATGAAAATTTAATACAAAACTACAATGAGCATATTTAAGAGGGCTCTAAAGGGAAAGAAAATATAGAAGTCATGCGACACTGGCGATAGAAGTTGGAACTACGTCCAGTTTAATCCGCCGGACGGCGTGCAATATAGTCCCAAGAATCATTTCCTGCATAGTAGGTTTTCGTAGTATTTTCAACCGGAAACCCCAATTACTCCTTCCTCACGTCGGCCGTCTCGTCAGGTGGCTACGCCCGACCTTCTCTGTCTGAATGTATGTTGAGCCGAAAGGCCAATTCTTTTCAACAATTGTCAATTTTCCAGTCAGTACCGGTTTTGCTGCTGTATTTTATTTCTTAACATTTTTTTATGTCATTTTGTTTTTATAAAAAATAGTAATATTTGTTTAGAAAAGTAGACTTTTTACAGCGAAATCAAGTTACTCACTGATCAAATAGGGGGGTCTACTAAAATATTGAATTTCTACTTGAAACGTTTTCCAAAATCATAATTCTTGTTCAAATCTTGTTATTCTCAAAACGGTTAAAATGTAACATAGTTAGGCATAGGCTTACCATACTTATATTCTACAATTGAAGAGTTTGATTTATAAACATAAAGATACGCTTTACTAAAAACTAAGTAAATTACGTTACAAAGCATGGTTTTTGTAAATATTCCTGAAAGCTCTTGGATTGTGATCTAAATATTGGTTTTTATGTGGTTAAATATTTAATAAAAGGCATTAATTTGCAAATAAATTTCTATTTCGTATCTTTTTATGTTCGTTTGAAGATTAAAACAAAACAATATTAAATGAACGCCACAACAATTCTCAACATACGCTTAAAGCATTAAAGGTTACGCTTTACTGAAAACTAAATAAATCACGTTAAAAAGCAATGGTAAAAAATACCAACCGTCTATTTATTTTACGCTTTATAGTTTTGTACGGTTTATTAATTATTTTTAATAAAATAAAAAAATTATTTCACATAAACTATCACAGTTTTATGGCAGTTACAACATAACACACTTATTTCCAAACATTAAAAAATAATTGAAATGTGGCTACTATTTTATTTGCTTCTGAAGTATGCTGAATGAATTACTACAATACATGAAAATAACACTACGGGGATAATTTGGTTTCAAAAAGTGGACATTTTGTTACAACAAAGATTTTCGCGGACAGAGACGAAAACCGAAGCGAACCGTATGAATGATATCAATTATAATTAAAATTATATATTATAATCTTGCTCAATTTTCCCATTGCCATGAGAAAAGAAATTATTTTACTTCGACAACAGTTCTTACACAATTGCTTTTCAAAAATTTTAGTTTTAATGATAATTATTTCACAGTATTTCAGGAGTTATTAATTTAATATTATTCAATTAGGCATACACAAATTACTAAATATGACGATTTTTTTAAAACACGACTGTTAAAAATAACCAACAATTTAAAACAGAGAAACTGCTTTGAGCATATATAAATTTCAAACATATAACTTTAACCGTTCAAAGCAGATTGGGCTCATCTGCCTGACAGTAGTAGTTTGGCCTCATAAACATGTATGTTCGGCGTAGTTTAGGCTTACTTAGTCTACCAGTTTTACCTCAGCAATTCATACAGTACTTGGGTCTCAGTTTTTTATATGAGTACAGTAGTTTGTCCTCACCTGTCTAAGCAGTTTGGACTCATCCATTTTGGCACCACAGTACATAAGTGCTAAATACTTATTTACCAATGAATGTATTTGTCATTTATAGGATATGATTTAATTGCTTGGATTAAAGATGATGTTAAAACATATTTAGAAACAAATCAATGTTATTACTAATAAATATAAAAAAATGCTTGAAAAATTAATCGATAATAAATAATTACATTTAAATAACCAATTAATTACCAGATTATTATAATATACAGATACATGAGTAAGCTGAGTAAGTCGCAATTTTATAAAGTCACTGTTATTTGCAAGTATAATATAGTAATAATATAATATAGTAAATTGTTCTTTTAAGAACAGTTACATACATTCAAAACGTGATCAACATGGGTTGTACCTTGGGTGCCACCCGTGATTAACTTGGGTAGTATCTGTGATTATTTTGGGTAGAACTCATGGTCAACTTGGGTAGTACTTGTGATTTGTTTTGAGTAGGATAAGATCTGTGGTGGACAGGACTTGGGAAGTCACCTGTGATTACCTTGAATAGACCCTGTGGCCAACTTAGGACCTGTAATTATCTTAACAGTAGTCAATATGGGTAGTACCTGTGATTACTTTAGGTAGGACCGGTGGTGAACTTTGGTAGTACCTGTGATTACCTTGGTTAAGCCCTGTGATCAACGTGAGTAGCCTTACCTGATTGCCTTGGGTAGCCCCGGTGGTCAACGTGAGTACTAGCTGTGATTATCTTTGGTAGGACCCGTGGCCAGCTTGAGTAGCCACCCATGATTACCTTGGGTAACAACCGTGGTCAACTTAGATAGTACCTGTGATTATTTTGGGTAGCACTCGTGGTCAATTTAAGTAGCCACCCGTAATACCAGTAATCATTTTGAGTAGTACCTGTGATTGACTTGGGTAGCTCCCATGATCAACATGGGTAGTACTCTTGGTCCTCTATGGCAATATCTCTGTGTACCTTAGGTAGCACCACCATTGATAATTTTGCTTTTTATATGTGATTTGGGTAGCTCCCATTCTCAACTTGGATAGAATCTGTGATTACCTTCAGTATAACCTGTCGTCAACTTGGTTACTATCTGTGATTACCCTTGGGCAGCACCCTTGGTTAACTTGGGTAATAACTGTAATTACCTTGTGTATCACCAGTGATCATTTTGGTTAATATCTGTCATTACCTTGGGTAGCTTCCATGGTCAACTTCGATAGCATCTGTGATTTCCTTTGGTAACACCCATGATCAACTTGGGTAGTCACACCTCATTACCTTGGGTAGTACTCGTGGTCAACTTAGACAGTGCTTGTGATTACTTTGGGTAGGATCCTTTGTGACTTGGGAAGCCACTCATGATTACCTTGAGTAGAGCCTGTCGTCAACTTAGGTAGGACCTATAATTATTTTAGGTAAAACATGCGGTCAATTTGGGTAGCCACCCATAATTACGATGGTGAACTTGGTTAGTGCCTGTGATTACCTTGGGTAGGACCCATGGTCAACTTGAGTAGCCACCCCTTATTACATTGGCTAGCACTAGTTGTCAACTGGAGTAACCACTAGGGGAGAAACCGCAATTAATTTGAGTAGCCACGCCTAATTATCTTGGGTAGTATATGTAGTCAACTTGGGTATTATCAGCCATTACTTTGAGTAGCACCATTGCTACAAGATAACAAGTGTGATTATTTTGGGTAGCACCCATGGTCAACTCGGATAGTACCTGTGATTACTTTGCGTAGGACCCATGGTCAACTTGAGAAGACACCCGTGATTACCTTAAGTAGAGTCTGTGGTCAACTTAGTAGGTAGGACCTCTAATAATCTATGATGTAACACGGTCAATTTAGGTATCCACCCATGATTACTTTGAGTAGCACCATTGGTGAACTGAACTTGTGTAATCACCAGTGATTACGTTGGTTAGCACCTGTGGTCTACTTTACTAGCCACTCATTATTGACTAGCCACGAGTGCTAGCCAAGTCTATGATGGTGGATGGCCAAGTTTATTACGGGTACTATACGAGTTGATCATTAGTGTTAGCCATGTTGATCACGAGTGCTAGCCAAGCCCATTACGGAGGCTGCCCAAGTTGATCCCGGGTACTACCCTAGCTGACCATGAGTTTTAGCAATGTTGATCACAAGTGCTAGCCAAGTCCATTAAGATGACTACCCAAGTTGATCAGTGTGGCTGCCACAAGTTGATCACAAGCTCCCAAATTAGGTCAGTGGATACTCAAGTAATTGAACATGCATTAAATTAATACAAAATCAAACCGATCAGAACATCTTATTTGAGCAATATAATAATAGTTGAACAATTTTACTTCAATACACAAGTAACATAAAAAAATGCAAATTTCATACAGTATAATACTTATACTGTATTGATAAAAAATAAGTGCAATATGTAGGCTACGAATGTTATGGTGATCGATTTCGGTAAAGCTTACCTTAATCGATCACCGTTATATTTGTTCAGTTTATATTAATATTGTATTAAATTCATCTACCAACACATACTATGCTAATCAAGAAAACTTTTTTAAATTAGTATTTTATTAATTCTCTTCGCATTGCACAATGTTTAAATATCACTTATGTCAAGTTTTACCGTCCTAAGTCTTCTCATTGGCTGTTCAACGGAATACATCGGGAGCGGTACGAGGTTCCCAAACACTACCTCGCCCCATGACTTCAAGTTCACAAAAGGATTGCCGCTCCGCCCCGCCCCGTCCCCCGGCTGTCATATTTTCTGTCCTTGTTACCGTTTAGGTAAAATATTTGCTTCAAAGTTACCTTCTTATAAAATTACAAATAAATGACCTAGCATTTTTTCTACCACAACATTAATGAACTATAATAAATTAATAGTTACGACTTAACATTACTGTATTTATATTTTTAAAATAAAACAAAGGCCAATAGTGACAGTGACTTATAACAGAATTACTTATTGCTTTGGTCAAGCTGGAATTATTGAATTAATATTTTTATTGTACGCATTCGTTAATGTAGTTTATATGATTTATTTCATAGAAATGTTGTATATAGATTATTATTACAGTATTTTTCATGACAATAAATATTGTGCACTGTCATTACGAATAAAAATGTTGTTTTACTTTGTGGTTAGATTATATCAGGAACCACATGGGAACGCACATTTTAATTTAAACGAAATAAGCCATTCAAAAGTAATTAGACTAACTCTAAGTAATCAGTCTGTAAAATAATACTGATATCAGTCGTCGTAGGCCTACATTGCATCCAGCGATGTTAAATTAAATGAAGAAAGGTTTTTATGAATGAAGTAGTAAAATCCATCTGCGACTAAGAAGTTCGAGGTTTCGCCACTTGGATCTCACGAATCACCGCATTTTTTGGCAATAAATTACCATGCAGGCATTTGCGCGGTCCTACATTGCGGCTACAGCTTTAAAGATATCGATCTAAAACCAAAACTAAATTGAAACCAGATACATTTCTGACTAAAATCGCTTTTTAAAATTTCGATAACAGCTCTAGTTTTATTTTGGCACTAGTTTGAATATTGGGTAACTTCAATAACCTATAAAATCGAAATGAAGGAGAATTCGAAAATTCTAAAAAGCGATTTGAGTCAAAAATGTCTTTATCTTTAAATAGATGTTTCATTTATAATTTTACGACAGTAAATAAGGGCAGTATCTTGGACCGCGCAAAGCAGTTTTTACGCTTCTCAGCGCGGGGGTTTAGAGCCCTCTTAAGAGTTCATACTAGTTCACTTCTGCTGAGCACATTATTTACAAGTTAAATAATAATATAAAATTAGAGTTTTAAGATAGTTAAAACTAAAAAAACTATTAAAAAATTTCATAGTTTTAAGATAGTTAAAACTAGACAAAATTAAGCATCAAGCGTAAAAGAACGAACATAAAGCAAAGAACTATTACTTAAATGAAAAAAAAAAAAATAAAATAAATAAATCAATATAAAAAATTATTCCATGATCTGATCACAACAAACACACATCACACATACACTCAGTCCAACATTGAACGAACGGCCAAGGTCTACAACCCCCACAAATCCACTGACAACCACTCTCTCAGTGCCGCAACAAACCGAGCTTGACTATCAATATTTCGAGTTGAAGGATCAAGTTTTTTCCACAATCTGCAGGCAGGGACAGTAAAAGATCTATTGTAAAGTGCTGTTCGATGAGCTGTAATAGTTAACATTGATGAACCCTGACGTGTGTCCCGATTACTGATGCTGAAGTTAAACACAAAATTTGAAGCTAAATAGGAAGGATTTTTGGATTGAAGAAGATTGTACAGTAAAGATAAAACTTTGATCTTTCTATACTCGAGTAACTTCAGTAAATTTAAATGTCTGAAGTAAGGAGTGATATGTTCATCTCGACGGAGATTGAAAATATAACGTAGACAGTAGTTCTGCGCTCGTTGAAGTTTATCTGAAAGATGGGTAGGCATGTCATTGATCACAAAGTCGCAGTAGTCAAAGTGGGGAATACAAGAGTTTTCACTAGCATATAATCTTAACATCTAAAGCTAAACAGTTATAATATCTCTTATGAGTGTGAATACCAGCAAAAACCCTATTACATGTTAAAGATACATGATCAGACATAAATATACATGTAAGTGTATTCATAAGGAGTCCCAAGTTCTTAATTTTGTCACAGTAGTTAAGCGAATTATTATCAATAGAGGATACAAGGTACCGTATTAAGATCAATCTGTGCCATCAGTCTGTTACGTCCAATAATAATAGGTTGAGTCTTATTGTTATTCAGTTTTAAGCTGTGCCTGAATGCCCACTCACCAATAGATTTAATGTCAGAATTCATTCTATTAACCCCTTCTTTAAGTCTGATACATCAATGTGAGAGTATATTTGTAAGTCTTCAGCATAAAGATGATATTTACAGTGAGAAAGGCTGTTGGACAAGTCATTGATGTACAGAGTAAACAGTACAGGTCCATGTACACGGCCCTGAGGGACACCTTTGGTTACACTTCCCCAACTAGAGTATTCGTTATTCAAATGTACATGCTGACGCCTGCCAGTCAGATAGGACTCAAACCAGGAAATACTGTCAGAAGAGAAACCAAGATGAGAAAATTTGACTTTGAGCAGTGGATGATGGACACAATCGAGTGCTTTGGAAACATCAAGCAGAGTGAGCAATGTTACTTGTCTGTTGTCTATCGCTTTTCGGATATCCTTAGTGATATATATAGCAGTGCAGTGGTGGTACTGTGATTTCTCTGAAAACCTGACTGAAATTTAATAAGAAGGTCATTACTAGAGAGATAATTACATACCTGTTGGTGAACAATTCTTTCAAGACATTTAGAGAGTGCTGGTAAGATACTGATTGGTCGATAGTCAGATGGGGAAGATGGAGAGGATGTCTTGGCGATTGACTGAACAATCGCTGATTTCCAGGCAGATGGAATATTAAGGTTGCAAGTGATTTGTTCAAGATTGACATAATAACAGGTAAAAGTGCAGGGATTATAACTTTTAATAATTTCTTAGAAATGTTGTCTGCCCCAATCGCATTATTTTTAATCATCGTAATGGATTTATGGACCTCATTCTCATTTGTCATAGATAAAGTAAAATATGAATTATGAGGAGTTGGAAGCTGAGATCTAAGATGATCTGAAAATACGATAGCCCCGGTGTTATCAAGAAGGAGATTAATATAATAATTATTAAGCTCATTAATATTTACTGAGATAGGACTATCAGGTTTAATCCTGAACACCACGAACTTCATAACCATACGCCAGCATTCAGTAGATGATTTATTTTCAGTAAAATATGTATATAGCTCTTGAATTTCGCATTTCTTGTTTAACTCTATTTCCTAGATGTTTATAAACATTTTTATCAATGAGGTCCTTAGTCTTTTTAAATTTCCTATGGATAGAGTCACGCTGGGCCATTAACCGACGTATAGCAGGAGTGATCCAAGGGGCTGGTTGCCTGGTTATTCGTTTGGTTACAACGGGGGCATGTTTGTCCAATAGATTAACAAGAATATCATTGAAGTTGTCGACCATAATGTTAACATCGTTAGCAGATAAAACTGTATCTCAATTCAAATTTCTAGCACCTGCTAAAAGGTTAGCAGGGTTAATGCTTTTAAAATTTCGAAAAGAAAAAACTTAACGTGCTGTGGCGATGTGACTTTATAGACACAGTACAGAAGATCATGTTTTGATATCCCAGGGACAGACAACTGGCCATGATGTGCAGTTTGAGTTGAGTCACTAACCGCTAGCAAGTCAATCAAGGTGTGATCAGTGTGGTGAGTTGGCTGAAAAGGGAGTAAAGTTAAGTTACTTGTGCAAAACATAGTGGCAAGTTGTCGTTTATCATACGTGTCTCGTCCCAGTAAATCAGTATTAAAATCACCCATCACAATGACATGAGGCATCAGTATTAACAGGAAATTTTTTAATTCTGCCAAGAAACCAACTTTAGGTGGTCGATAACAAAGGCCAAGGAGCATGTCAACACCATTAAGTGATATATCCACAAATATCCACTCACGTCAAAATGGTCTTGAGGTGTCAGAGATCTCCAACACCTTAGTAGTAATAGAGGCCCTGATATAAGCCGCTGTGCCCCCATCTCCACCAAACAGACGGTCATTACGATAGAGAGTGTATCCTGGTATGTCTACAGAAGCTGAGGGTATGTTAGGCTTAAGCCACAATTCGGATATAAGAATACAATCACAAAATGGAGTTCTAAATAGTGAGTGGATTTCATCAATATGACAAGGTACAGACTGAGCGTTAATATGAACTATCTTGCAGAAACAGCGATAAGGTGATAAGGAATGATAAAGGAGTTGCTCAGTGGAGACGTCGGGTCCGGGCGGGGCCGTCAAGACCCTGCACCAAAGAAAAGTGGGACGGACCACGGGGCACCACAGACCACAGTTGGCAGGACAAAGCTGGACTTTACAAACACACATACATTCAGCACAATACATTCAGTCATACAATAAATTAAAAGAAATGAATATATAACATAAAACTTAGAATAAATGTGCACACAGAGCATGTTTTATACAGGCACGCTTAGGTGACAGTTGCCTGTACTCCTGTATGATATTAAATTACAATATTTACACAAAAAAAGGGAAAAGTATATACATATCAATGTTAAGCTACTTGTATAGTGTTATACCAATTTACACAATAAACGTAATAATAATATACATATAGATGGCAACTGAAATAATATATTGAACTCACTCGGTAACAAAATACAAAATATTATATAAGTATAAACAATAAAACAAACACATGGACTATGAATTATAATGTAAAGAAATAAAAATAAATGAAATACAAAACGAGTGATTGTATAAATAAAGACTAACAGTTGAAATTTATTCAAATTTTCAAAATAGACTAAACAAAAATATATCTTTAACATATACAGACCCAGATTACACTATATGTAGTAAACAAAAATAATATACAATGTAAGGAAAATTAAAAAGTATAAACTAAAAACAAACAGTAAAATCATTAAAGGCAAGCAGTTGATATTTACTTTAACTTTCAAAATTAGCATTGACTGTAGATATAAACAAACACAGATTACACATAATGTAATAATCAATGATGAAACAAATAATAATCCAAAATATGTAATTTAATAACTTTATATAAACTTGTTTCACTGATAATATATATATATATATATATTTATATATATGCATACACAGTAAAAATAACAATACTGAACAAATAAAAAATTTAAATTACATTTTTGCAAAATAAGACAAGAAATATATGTACATATCAATGCTTAATTAAATTGGAAAGCAGAGAGAGAGTCCGTTGACGAATAAAACTTTACTGCTGATATAACAACCAATAAGAAGTTCTAAAAACCACCATATTGTGGCTGTAAGGGGCAATTAGGTTTAGTAAAGAAGTTGAAGGTGTGCTAAGACACTTGTGGACTTAGCCTAAGGTGTCAGGGAATCTTGAGACGCTTTGGCAGATGAGGGTTACAAAAATTATAATCTTCATTTTTTTTATCAACTATAATAAAACTACTTAAAATAAATTCATAAAATTTATATTACATATAAAAGTTCATATTACAATAATAATGATGGATATCCATTATTATTATTTATTATTCCAAAGTAAAAAGTATCAGAGTAAACAGGTCAAGCAGAAGCAAGTAAGGTTTTGCCACTGCAAGAACTGCTGTGCTGTTCTAATTTGACGATTTATCAGTCAGTGGCACTTGGTGACTGTGCAGTCTGCCATTTGGTGCAAAGTTTACTAAAGTTAATTATTTTTCTTTTTTTAGTTTTACATTTCAATTATTACTACTTCAGTTTAGGTTTTAAATCCTAGTAAAATACAGTTGAAACTTGAATCTAGTTAAGTTCTTCCAGTGCACTGTAGTCTACTGTCACATGATGGACAAGGACAGTGTTAGATTCATTCATTGCTAGTACAGAAGGAGTCAAAACTCAGCACAAATCACTTCGAACCGGAATGTAAACAAACAGTTTGTTGATAGAAACCATAACAACGAAAATGACGATATGGAAAATTGAATTACAAATAATTCTTCTCTCATCAGTGTGAATTGTCAGAGTGATATTAATATATCAATATTGTTTGTATATAATTTAATCTCATTTTGAACGGTATCAATAGTTTTGATGAAAAAATATCCAAAACTAGGTAAAAAATCAATTTCGCAGCAATTTTTGACCGTCCAAAAACGGACGATCACCAGTTGTAGGGTTAAGGGAAACCATTGTACTATAATATTTTGGCACAACTTAACCTATTGCGCTCCATAGGCAAACTGAGTCTGACATCACTATTTTCCCGTTCCACTCCATAGGCGGACTCAGTCCGACATCGGTTATCGATCTTTTATTTCATTTCCAGTTTGTTCCAGATATTGTTTAAAGTATCTATAGTTGCCGTGGTAATATTTATTTGTCTTTTGAGTCACTCAGTGTTTGATTTGAACTTCATAGTATTTTTTTGTTCCTATTAAAACTAATCAACTCTAGTCAGCTCCAGCTATTGTCTTCACAATGAACAGTCACTGTTGCGCATTTAGGCTGTATTTGTAAACAATATTTACATTGTTTTTGTTTTTTATTTTGTTTTGTTTGTTACTATTTTTAATTTTTAGAATAAATCAAAGTGCATATAGTGTAAATTTGTGTACTGTTTTCGTGTACAGCTAGTATTACAGCGTCTACAAGTAGAGATAGTTTAGACGACACAAACATTGAGGCTATGTTTGATGAATATTTACAGTTTTATATATTCACTTATGTCAGAACTGCAGCAGTTAAAAAATTGTGATGAACATAACATGAAACTTTAGTATTCTACAAAATGATAATTTTGTAAGTGAAAACAACGCTTTGTAATGTTTATAAAGAAGCATATGGAAATTATAATATGTTTTAGAAACCAAAAAAAATTAGCGTTTTTCTGTCTAGAATTAAATGCTTGTTTTAATGATGTTCATGTCAAATTAAAAAAAAAATAAAAAACAATTGATGCTAAAACTTAATCAAAATATAAGAAATTTTTATATATTTTTTTAATTTTTATATTTATATTGTTTTATCTCAGTAAAAAGTACATAAATTAAATAAAAATGTACTGAATTATTTGGTATACAACACAGTACCTGCTTACATAATAGGTCATTTTAACTAAACATAAGAAACATGTGCAAAATTGAAAAGAATTAAATGGATTTGGTAGGGCACCGTGTGGCAAAATAAATGAAGTTCAAAAGGTTTAACATGGTCACTATTTATTTATAGGTTTCAGATAGCGATGTCTTACTCTTCTTTTTTGAAACACTTTAAAATGAGGGGTCACTTAAAGGAGCTTTACGTGTAAAAATGTTGAGTTATCCTCCATTTTTGGGGGGTTATACAATTTTTAAATGTTTAAGAAAATAGTTTAGAAATACATACCAACCGTTTGCAAGGGGAGTGGGATTTCATGGATACCCTATATGAAATAATTGACTTCTTTATTTACATATGAATGTGTTAAAAATGTCCACATATTTAAATAAAATATTAATTTTTTAATATCGGGGGGAGAGAGTGAGAGCGAGAGAGAACATACCGAAGGGGTCAAGGAAGACTTTGAGTAGTTTCCCCATCACAGAAGTGTTGTTCAATCTATCGACACAAGCTTTGGCAGACTTGGTGTCCTCGAAGATTATCCTCGCTAGTCCAAGGTGCTTGTTCGTTAAGGGATGGTAGTAAATGAACAGCTCCTCAACTGGCCCAGCTTTATTCACCTACACACAATATATCTTCAAATATTATGCGTTTTTTCATTTTTTATAAATCATTACAGATTAATTTTGTCATTACTTCTGAAAATAACGATCAAAAGCCTATATGTGCTTATTGGTAATGGGCTTCTAATTACAAGGCGTTTTGTTGCTTTGTAAATATCTCTAGGGCCATCAATTCTTGTAATTATAGATGCTTTCAACCACCTTATTGTGCATGCACTAGACACCTTCGAAAACACTAGACACCTTAAAGAACCAGGAATGCTCACAATGTGGGGATAAAAGTGCCCATAATTACCAAAACTTTAGGTATTTATGCAGTTTCCACACATAAATGTGAAATGTGTGGAAACTGCATAAATATGTAATGCAAGCCTATACTAATGAACTTTGTAAAAAAAAGTTCAAGAATTGGCTATATTTGGATGAGAGATACTTTTTACTCTGCGGAAATTAAGTTTTTTACAGAAAAAAATGAAAAACCAGCTTCACATCTTTCTTTATTTTTGACATATTACCATTATTTAACATGATTCTTTATACTGAATGTAAATTCGAAAAGTATTTTGGTCTATGACAAATATTCTCAAGATATGATGGAAAAACAACAGTCATAGTGAATCATAATTAGGGGCCATTGCGCGATCATTATATATCACAACTATTAACCACAAAACGTGAATCTTGATATATTTTTGGCAGCTCCGAAGGCCATGCACTTGAATTTAACACAAATCTCAAATTTGTGTGTGAAAGATATGTTAATTTAGGTTGAGTTAAGTTAGAGAAGAGTGTTGGTTGAAAATAGTAATCATTCTCCGCAAAACTAATAACTTAGTCATGTTCAGCGTAAAAAAAAACATGTAATGCTCGTTAAAATATAACAATTCATAAAAAATTTTATTTCTTAATATTTTAATTAAAAGTGACTTTTCTGAGGAAAACAAGTTTTCCGTACAGTGAAATGATCTCTCCTGACAATCTAACTCAATTTTAATCACTTTGTAACAGCAAATTTTTATTTTCTTGAGGTGAGTAAAAACTGCATAGTTAACTTCTCTACATCCAATTCATGTGTCATTGCTAACTATTTGTACCAAAACATGCCTTACCACTGTGTATGTGTGTGTAGCATAGAGTAGAGGTAGTTGTGTCTGGGGGGTTTTATCAGCCTGGTTACTACAGAGCAATGAACAAACGTACTACCACCTTGCACTTTGTTATCTATCAAGTGTCTCAGTTACAAAAATAAATAAATAAACATCAATTTTCTACTCTTTACTAACCAAAATAGATAAAAAATTTAGATCTAGGCCTTTAAAGTTAGTTTTATTTTAATTTTTTTTAAAACTATAGTAATGCACAGCACAGGCTTAAGCCTATGCAGGATATTTTTGTTCAAATTTTATTTGTAAAATGTAATTTTTTGTAAATGTAACAACAGTGATTTAAAGGATGTTTTTGATTGAATGCTACCTAAGGAGTGCCTACTAAGGGTGATTCTCCAGTTAGTATCCTATACAATTCTATTGTATAGTGTGTAGTCATGTACCAATTTTGATGATCTTGACAAAGTTTGTACATTGAATTTTTTTTGTTTGCCTTATACACTTATATTTTTTATATTTGCTGAAAAACTCCATAGTTATTGGGGGATAAGAGTTTCACAACAAAATTTAACATTGTTTTTAAAAGAGTTTTTACTACTACTAACTGACTAATAAATCAATTGTTTTAAGTATCAAAAAATTCACGCTACAAAACTTGAGTTATTCAAGTTTCACCTTATTAAAAAATAAAGGAAATAGTTTAAATAAATAAAATGAATTACCATGTAAACATTTTGGTATCTACAATATTTACGCTACACAACCTACTCACCCACCCACCCATACACATACAGTGGTACTAACCTACTCACCCACCCACCCATACACATACAGTGGTACTAACCCACCCACCCACCCATACACGGACAGTGCTACTAACCTACCCACCCGCCCACCCATACACATACAGTGGTACATTGAATACCATTGCCATACCCATACACATTGCCCTTGAATTTCAAAAAGCTTTCCTGTATGCAATTAAAAAATACTTATACACTGAAAATTAACAAATATACAAAAACTTAATTATATTTTATTCACTAAAAATTAAAATAAGACAAACTAATGTAAGTGAATCACTTACAAAATTTTAGTCCATTATTAAAGGATGCTTTTTTTATTTCCGGAATAACATTATATAGCAGTTCTAGTACAATCATGACAATAAAAACAATTAATTATATGCATCATAAAAATGTATAAAGCATTTTACAACAGTGTTGCATATGTACATGTACACTGATATGTAACAATTGACTATAGATTGATTGACTAAATGGAAATATAACTCAAGCTCATTTACACTTTAGAGCATCATAAAAAATGCTTCACACATATTCTCTACATGCTGCATAAAACCGATGAGTAACTGTATGCTCACACACTGTGCTAGATACAATATAATGTAGGTGACTAGCCATTTAGTACAAGATATCATCCGATGATGAAGTGTTTCTGTTATTGATAGTAATAGAAAAGACATTGATGTCATCAATTTTAATTGCCTCGTCAGTGTTGAGCTTATCTATACTGGGAAGAAAATGTAGTCTCTGCCAGTCAGCCAATATTTTGTAACAAATTCTTGACTGGTAAAAAAATGTTTTGATGGAAAATCGACACTTTCAAAAAGTAGTATTGTTTAGTTGAAGCTAAGTTTTTTTTAATAACAGCTATCTCTGATGATTGTCCATAAATTAAGATCTCCAAAGCTTTTTCACATAGTAAACATCAATTTATCGAAAACTCAATTACATATTCAGAAACCTTGGATTTTTATCTGTTTTTCAACGTAGCCGCTGTCACAATCAATGCAATTTTGGAGTCGCTCCTGAAGCTTTTTCATACCCGTGTCATACCACTCTCCCACCGACTTGCAAATGAATGATTGACAGTTACCTTCAGCTCTTCGTTATTTGAGAATTTTATTCTCCCAAAATGTTGTTTCAACTTGTGGTATATATATATATATATATATATATATATATATATATATATATATATATATATATATATATATATATATATATATATATATATATATATATATATATTGGTCACTGAAGGCCAAATCAGGGCTGTATGGTGGATGGTCAATGATTTCTCACCCATATTTGGTGATGAGGTCAATCGTGGTGCAGGCGACATGAGAGCGAGTGCTGTCATGGTGCAAACAAACGCCTTTTGACAGCAAATCTCTCCTTGTTTTGTATAACCCGGCGTAGCTTTGTTAAGTGTCTCACAGTACCTTTTTGCATTAATTGTTGTACCTATTTCCAGGTATTCAAGCAGCAAAACATCTTTCCTGTCCCACAACACAGAAGTCATCCTAGCTGACGGCTTTTGCTTCAATCTTGACACTTGGAGAACTGGAATATCGCCATTGTTTTCACTGTTCCTCATTCTCTGGCGTCAAGTAGTGGACCCAAGTCTCATCCCCAGTAGTGATCGAATCTAAAAATTCATCATCATTCATTCATACGGGTAACGTCGCAGAGACTCACAAGCACTTTCAATACGCTTCCTTTTATGTTCATTTGTAAACATTTGCCACACCCACCTGGTGCACACTTTGTGATAATTCAAATTATCCGTCAAAATCTTGTCACAATAGTCTTAGAGACATCCTCTAATTGTTCAGCAATCTCTTGCACAGTAAATCACCGATCCGCAAGTGAAATTTCTCAACTTTCATCACTGTCTCATCTGAAACTGAAGGATAGCCGCGGCAGATGAACGCTTGTATGGCCTTCTGCAAACTTCTACTTACACCACTTATGCACATTTTTAATGTCCATACACCTCGGTCAACTGGCAATGGATTTCAATAGGGGTTGTCCCATTAAACCACAGAAATCTAATCACAGACCACAATTCATACTTGGAGAGAGCATCAATTTTCTGTTCCATCTCTAACGGCTGCCAAGCCAAGAATGAGTGTCATAAGTAAATGGCGACCAGCCAGAATAGTGATAGGGGAAGCACGGAAAATGACGCTGGTGTCAGATTTACGCTGGCTTGCTCTGTAACATCAGGAGCTGGTTGGAGACCTTAATTTACAGACAACCCTCATATTTTAGAAAATCTATCTGTTGAGCAGAGACTTGAGACTTACTTATTTTTAAAGTAATTTTCCTAAACAAATCCTGAACTAAGAAAAGAATTGTTTATGTATGTATGAACAGACAGCAAAACACTGCATGGTGAAAACAAGTGAGCTGGAATGAGAATCTGTGCTCTGAAAATGCTTAACACATAAAGCCAGAAACACTGATGGATTAGTTTCATGCAGCACGTTTCACATAAGCTTACTGCACAATTTGTGAGCTTCCAATGTGGAACCCGCCATAAACAAGTAAAATTCTCCATTTGAATATACCTCCTAACATAAAATATATCGTAAAGTAAAGATACATTCTTAATCTTACCTTTTCAGTTAAGAAAGCTTTGTCGATATTGTCATTTAAGTTAAAAATTGTTACTTCTAGAGGTGGTGGTTCACCTATATAGTTTCCATCGATCTAAAACAAACATTACTTTTATTAAAGATTTTTGGCAGATAAAACTTTGATATATACAAATTACTACAGTTAATTCTTTTACAGTACAATTCAAAACTATAAAAACAATATCAGATAAAAACTTTACTTAGTGTTAGTTACACAGCTTATAAATTACTTTTACACTATTAGACATATTCGGCTAATGGGATAATGAAGTCAATGCCATTGTAATTTTAAGCATAGTTCAAGTTTTATCTCATTCTAGTTAATATTATCTGATGATTGAAACAAGACTAAAAAACGTTTCAGTCAAAACTAGTTTGTAAGAGTATTTGAAAATATAACAATTGGGAAACATTTTCTGAAAATAATACTGAAGTTAAGAAGTTTACAAGTTACTGCTGTATTTTAAATTGAAATAATACTTAAACGTTGACATGACGCAGCACCTTTTAGAGCAGGGTTCCTCACTAGAATTTTATGAGCCTTATTACTTTTCTCAAAATAATTTAAGGGCCGCATGTACATATATGTACACCTGTATGCATACATTATTGGTAAGAAAACTTAGTGTATATCAAGTAAACCAAATATGTTCTATAATACTACACTTATTTAAAATAATTAATTGGAAATAACAAACAACTGGTTTTACTTGTTTGCACTTTAACAAATTGTTGCAGTTCTACAATACTGTAAGGGCCGCAAAAAACAGTGTTAAAGGTCGCATGTGACATGAGGGCCACTAAGTGAGTATCCCCTCTCTAACGAATATTTCTAATACACCTGAAACGCTTTCTTTAATAGTGTTGGATTTAAGGATTTCACAATGTCACAATCTGTTGAATTGGCTAATCACTTTATTTGACCAAGTTGAAAATCTCTATTACCTTATCATGTCTCAGAAGATAATTATATTATAGGTTCTTTTCTTATTTTTTTATCAAAACAAATTGGGGGGGGGGGTTCTCATTACATTATGTTTATTATATCAATGTTAAAATTATTGTTTTCTAGCTCTTATCAGTTTGTTCCAAGTAGATATCTGCAAGAGATATCTACAAATCTACTTAAGACATTCCTGATCAACAACCAAATGCATCATCCTGTTTGGGTCCTAGTAAATTGTACAACAGTTTTCTCCTTTGGGATATAAAATAAAGTTTTTAACTACTTTCCTTCTCATCAAATGTGTTTCAGCAAAATTGCTCTTTTCTGAAACAGAATCACAGGAGTATAACAGGATCCAATGACTTCCACTTTCTTTATCAAATTCCAGAGTCGTTTACAAAGATAATGGTTGCCCAGAAGTTAGTGGTTCAGTGGTGTCAATAAGTAGGTTTACCATCTGTCCAAAAGTCTGGGGTAGCCCCGGACATAGTTACATCGATACATAATTATTGATGACTGTGTCCGGGGACCGGTCTGGGAGTGACGAGAGTTTGAGATAGTATAGAGATGCGCACGCAAGCAGCTAAATTGATGCTGACGGCTTCCAACATCCGCTCACTTCAACAACAATCAACAGATTGTTTACTTTCTCCACCAAATGGGGACATAAGTGGCTAAATGCATGGTTACAATAATTAAATCATGCTTATTTTACCTCTTAATATGCAAACTCCACTTTTTAGAGTGGAATGGAAAAAAAATCTGTAAAAAGTAGGTACCAAGTGTGTTGCGGCCAATTTTATGCTCTTTAAAAATGTCCGGGATTGGTTTCTGTAAATTATGAAAAAAGTCTGGGATTGGAGTTAAAAAATTATGGTTAGCCGATCAATAAGTAATCAATCTCATTTAAAGCTTCAAGTGTGTCACTAATTGAAGTGTTAAGGATATAAATATTAGCATTTCTTCCTAATACTCTGTCATTTGATTGTTTAAAACACTAGCCTTTAGGTTCACCATTTAACCATCCTTCTGGTAACCGACTACTGAGTAGTCGTTTGGGCAATGTTGTTTTTAGTTGCTTATTTACTATGGTTAAAAAACATTGAATGATATCACACTGTACATTGTTGCATTCAACACATTACAATGATTAATTTGGTATTTAGTGTATTATTTTCCGCGAAATAATAACGACACAATTAATTTATAAAGTTACCGAAAATATTGTTCTCAATTTTATTTTGTTAGCACAATACGTAAAATAATCAGTTTTGTCAAACTGTTTTAAGGAGGGAGTTTTCGTGCTGGAAATAAACAACCTACATTAACCCGTTTGGTGCTATGGCTTATTACTCACTCATATACCCAAAAATGCTAGCCAAATTTAGCCGAAAATCCAGAAGTTCAGAAAAAAATCATACCATACTTATTTGGACAGATATCATTATACATTTTTTTTTATATTGTTCAGGATAAGTTGGAGAATAAATATGTACCCAATGTTTGGCCGAAATAAAAATTTGTATAACTGAAAAACAAAGAAGAAAAACAAAAAAATTTTTATGTTAACTTTTTTTTGAGTTTGATATAACATGATAATGTTCAATACTAATTAATACTATTAATACTAATTCAATAAAACATAATACTAATTATAAAACAGTAATACAAATTATATTACACGGCAAAACAATACTTCTAACACAGCACTAGCATACTAGCAGCAGACTAGCTTGAAAACGTAAACAAACAATCTGGTCAAGTATTATTCTTCTCCAAAGCGATAGTTATAACCATCCCAAAGACAACGAAACAGTGAAAAAGCAATACCTTGAAGCTTTTGGAACACAACTACGATCGTAGCAGCCAGTAACATTAATTTCATACGGCATAATATACGAAATACGGATAGTCGCTGACAGCGATTCTTAGCACTAAAAGGGTTAATATGTTCAGTATTCCCTTCCCTTCAATGCCATGTTTTTATATAAGCATCGCAGTATTTAGAGTTGTCCAGCTGTTTTTTGTTCCAACCACTTCATTCAGATTCCTAGCGTGGCAGTAGACTACTGGTGGTAGTCGATTACTTATCTGTCTATAGTTTATTCTAAAAATAATTATATTATTACATGTTCGTTATGTCATTCCACTGTTCATGAAAGCAGCTTTACATTTATGTTAGTTTTGATAAATTGTAAGTGATATATAGGTTTCATTTACTAAATTGAACATACAAATGTGAGTGACAATGAGCCAGCCATTTTGTGTTTTGCTTTCGTTCTGAGCCGCATTGTGTTTCACACTTCATTCTATATTTTTTATTCCTTTATTTGTATTTGCCTTATTTTGTATTATAATCAAATATCAATCCAATTATATAGTGTTTTATGCTTTGTACTAATTAAAATTTTTTTGAAAATAAAAAAAAATCTTAGAATATATATACAGGGTTTCCCGTAAGTAACCAGCCAAACTTCTGGAGGTCATTCCTTGGGTTAAAACAAACAAAAAATGTCATATGTACAAATCGTCTATCTCAATCCATTATCCGCCTGTATATGTTTTTTACTAAAAACTTAATATCTCTAAAGTTATTTAAGATAAAACCATGAAAATTTGTATGAATACTTATATTCATAGTGTTCATGTACTATTTAAACTTAATTTTTTTACAATTTCTTTTCAAAATGACGGCCATTTTAAATATTTAAAGCCAAATATCTTAATAAACTTAAATTTTACTAAAAACCTGTAGGTTACAAAAAAGTTTAAGAATTTATTTCTACAAATATTAACTAAAAGAAATAATATTTCTTTTAGTTAATATTATTTAACTAAAAGAAATAATATTTCTTTTAGTTAATATTATTTAACTAAAAGAAATATTTATTAAATAAGAATCGTGCTCCTTCTGTACACTGTAGAAGAGTGTGTACAGGTACAAGATAATGTATAGGGACCTGATAAGTTTTATACATTTTTCAATCTTAAAATGTATAAAACATTTTAAGATTGAACAACTATTAACTGAGAAATTACAATTTTTATCAAATAAAAATACGCTTGATATTAATAAAATTGGAAACTTTAGTAAAGTGACATTTATTTACTAAAAACTAAATACAGTAGGAGTAGGTTAGAAGTGACGTTTATTACAACACAAAAATAACAGAAAAGAAAAACAAAAGAAAA
Organism: Stictocephala bisonia; assembly: GCA_035578905.1. Classification (NCBI taxonomy): domain Eukaryota; kingdom Metazoa; phylum Arthropoda; class Insecta; order Hemiptera; family Membracidae; genus Stictocephala; species Stictocephala bisonia. Next base: position 119,068 of record JAQJVL010000779.1, on the reverse strand, counting down.
AATAGTAGTGATCCTACAACATGTGCTCAAAGTGCCCACCATCCATGTCTATGCATCGTTCCAGTCGATTTCTCATAGAATTTCTCATTCGTTCAAATACACCCGGTTTCTGTCTAATCGTATTACAGCCATCCACTATTTTTCCCTTAACATTTCAATACTTCCAACAGGTGTTTGGTATACCAAAGATTTAAGGTAACCCCATACAAAAAAGTCCAGGGGTTTAAATCAGGAAATCTGGCAAAAACCACAAAAACTATCTCAAGAACCCCTTAACATCACTGTTTGTGTTTAGTAATGAACTCCAATCAATAACAAATAAAATTGGTGTTTTCTAACAACCAACTGTCTAATATTACAGTCAGGTGATAATCATTGACTGTATTTTCAATTTCCAAATCAGCTGTAAAAATCTATTTAGCACTAATCTAATTTTTAGTAAATAAATGTCACTTTACTACATGACACTTTGAGCACATGTTGTAGGATCACTAGTATTTTTTTCTTTACTGTTGTTTTTGTGTTGTAATAAACGTCACTTCTAACCTACTCCTACTGTATTTAGTTTTTAGTAAATAAATGTCACTTTACTAAAGTTTCCAATTTTATTGATATCAAGGATATTTTTATTTGATAAAAATTGTAATTTCTCCATTAATAGTTGTTCAATCTTAAAACTGTTATACAATTATTTTTAGAAATAAATTCTTAAACTTTTTTGTAACTTACAGATTTTTAGTAAAATTTAAGGTTATTAAGATATTTGGCTTTAAAAAATTTAAAATGGCCGCCATTTTGGAAAGGGTTAATGTAAAAATATGAAATTTAAATAGTATATGAACACTATGAAGATCAAAATTCATACAAATTTTCATGGTTTTATCTTAAATAACTTTAGAGATATTAAGCTTTTAGTAAAAAACACAAACAGACAGATAGTCGGATAATGGAGCGAGATAAACGATTTATACATATGAAATTATTTGTTTGTTTTAATCCAAGAAATGACCACCAGAAGTTTGGCTGGTTACTTACAGGACACCCTGTATATGTATTTATTTTATAAATATTAAATATGCTTATAATTGTAGGTTTTATTCATTATAAACCATTGTTCTATAACATTTTTTTTTTTTAATGAGGTTTAATTTGTATGTAAAACAAAAAATATATGTATATGTACACTTATGTATTTTTAGATTTTTGTACTCTTTTACTATTTTTGTGAAAACTTTGGAAATACAAGAAATAATTTTAAAATGTTTATCGTTTTATGTAAAAAACCTTTTTGCCCAGATTTTGTATATTTTGATATTTTCATAAAACGCAGTATATTTTTCTAAAGGCCGTTATTTTGAAATTCTATTTTGTAGAATGTAAGCACTTATATAAAAATATAGTAAACTATTTTTATTTTTCATAAAATATTGATTTCTCTATATTATGTTTGGCATACTTATCTAAACAAGAAAATATATAATAGTGTATACTTCATTATATAGGTTATTGCAGCACAGTTTTAAATGATATAGTGCATTAACCCTAGATCGTAAGGAACAACATAATTTATGTGACTCACAAAATCCCTTCTAAAAGTGAGGAATGGCATAATTTATGCTGTTGTATTAAAATCAATAAAACATATGTTTATTATCAAGCATTCATTACAAAGTTGGTACCAATCGACACAGAATTTTCTGTTCTATACATATCAGATTTTTAATAATTTTGGTATGCCATTTTATAAACGTAGGAAATGAAATTAGAACGTGCAACATGAAACTTCCGTTCGATTCCCGCCCGGCGGAGGTCTGGAGGGAGTAGAATTGCCAATGTTTGTCATATGACTGAAAAATAACCAGAAGATGGAATAAGACATACCAAATGTCAGTCTGTAGAGAATGAAATACTCTATCCAACAAAACAAATTTCATTCTCTTAGCTGCACTGGGTATTTTACAAAAAATGTTTTTTTTATACCCTTGTTTACACGATTTCCCAAAAGCAAAGTACAGCATAATTTATGCTGTTGATAAAAGTTTAGCTAATAATAATTTATTTATTGAGATATGAACTAAAAAAAAAAAAAAAATAGATAGAGAGTTGACAAGTTTATCGGTGCCACTTCGAGTGAATTTCGTGCAGTAGATTGGCAATGGTCATGTGACAAGTTTTCACTTTACTGGTAGAAGCAGAGCCACAGAGCCCGTCAATGCTACGGCCAGAGTAGACATAGCCATTTTTTACTTGCACGTCTGATTTTCTTTGTGAGTGTTTTATTCGCTTTAAGTGTTATAAATTACTATTTGAATGAATAAAATTATGTTGTGTTTAGTATAGCCATAGTACAATGTGTTATAGTGGTTTTTAGTCGTGTCTAAAATAATCAGAAATAGTGAAATTGATACTATTTTTCTAGTGTCATTTACACAATTTTCGCACGCTGACTTATGGTGTTATAAGTTTTATACTTTGTGGAATGTTTTCATATATTTTACATTTTCTTGTAGCTAATAGATTGTACTAATACAGCACACATAGAAAAATTTATACATACCCCTTATTTTTAGATTGCTATGTAATTTTTCACTGATATTTTTTGTTTTTGTGGTAAAATTTTTATTTTCCCAATAAACTAAAAATATAAAAATTTGTTAATGGGTACAATATGACTACTTTTCCTAAACAACAGTTTTTTGTCTATTCAATGGTGATTTTTTTGAATTTTTACATGTACTATTTGATTACCTACAGTGATCATACTGTATCTTTGCACATTTTTTTTCCATTTTATGTAAACAAACTCTTCAAAAAAATAAACCTAGTAGTTTATCTAAAATGTAACAAAATATTCTTATAGTGCACTAAATAATAAACAATTTGGCTATCTAGGAATTATTTATAAAAATATTTTAGTGCTCCAAAGGAGGTTTATAAGTTATAATTTACGTACAACATTTTAAAAAGTTTTTCGATCTTCCATGACAGTAATTATTTACTAATTCTTTTTGTAAGTGTTGATGGTATTATGTGAAAGTACAGTTTTTGAGAAGAAAAAAGATTTGATAACATTTACATTTGGAGCATATTTAGTATTTTTATGATTTTAAAAAAAAGCTTGTGCAGCGCCGAAAAAAGGACCTAGCAGTAGAGGACACTCATTTGTTCACCTGATGCTCACGATCTGGGGTTAATGTCAAGAAATGGCCTGCTACTATAGGAATTTGTGACAGCCAGATGTAGGAGCTAACCAGGTTGGTTTCAATAAATGATGTACCATTCTTAGTACCCATGTTAATATCTATTGGCAATTACTAACTTATTCAAACTTGTTTTTTCCCTAAGATTTCAAATAAAAAAAAAAATTATTGTTAATGCTTTTATTTCATTTTTAAGATTATTAAAAGAATAACTTTTTCCATACTTTTTTCTCTAACAATTTTAGGACCAATCTCTGAACTGAACCCTCAATATTTATTTTATGGTACATATAAAGGTAATATATAGTATCATATATTATGTTTAGTTTAAATAACAAACCTTTTTAAAAATATTATTGAATATTGCAGCCAATGCAGTCTACATTTGAGTCAGAAAGGCATCTAGTGCTGACTCAAGAGTGACTGTCTGAGTCATCATGCCAGCCACCTGTGGTCTGATAACTATTCATTGCAGTGCTCACTATTGCATGTTTTCAATGATATTTACATCAGAGATACTAGTTTGTTAGTTTTATAAAACAATGTCATGAGTTAAGAGTGCTATGCAAAATGAATTTCAGTAGTCAATTGATATTATCTATACATTACTGCCTTAAAAGGTTTATTTATTGAGCTTCTTAATATTTTCTTTTCTTTAGTTGGTAAATATTTATAAATTATAAATCAGTATTGTATTGTATATAAAATCTAAACTATATACTACTGAATACTTCTTCCATCTACTTTAGTCTCTAATAATATACTTGTTTATTAATTAATAATAAAAACAAATATTTAGTATATCATGAAAGATGTTGAATTTAGATTTAGTAGGATTTCATCCATAAGATATTGAAAAAGTTTATTAGTATTCAGAGAGAATAATGAAGTATACCGTATTGCTTTTTAAAATAATTATTATTACAAAGAAACCATATCACATCAAATACATTGTTTATCAAATCTACAGGACGGACAAGATCTAGAATTATGAAATTTGTATAGTTCATTCAAAAAGTTTTGCCAATGAAGAGTAAGCAAGATTTCATATTTGAGAGTAGCTTCATTCAAATATTATAATTACTGTATCGTTACCATGGGTTATAAAAACTGGTCACACTATAAGAGACCAAGAAGCTTGTCTGGCTCCAAAGTAGGAAGGAGTTAAAAACAAATAATTGCAGCACAATGCAAAATAATTACCGGTAAACATGTAAAGCACCCACTTTAGAGAGAGCAAAGTTATGATATAACATTTCCACAGTTTAGAACATAACATGAGGAAGAATTGAAAACAAAAACTACACGATAACTGACAAATTTTCTTGAGACATCAGCAATATTAGAGTACCCAATAAATTTAGAAGAAGTAGTTTATGCCTTTATAACAATGTGCAATAATTAAAAAAACAGGATGGTATATTATCTGAGTTGGTTCTCAAGTTATTAAAATTGTTTTAAGTAGATTAGTAAGAAAACCGTTGTCATATAACAAAACTCAGTACATTTTGACTTCTAACAGGCATACTGCTATTATTCAGAGCAATTTAATGTGAAAATAGTGAGTATGCCTAGAGGTAATAGGATGTTACAAAGCACAAGTTGATGTTTCTCTTTCTGTTTATCAAGATTTTGACTAACATATGGCTAACCTGATATTATAAAGCTGAATTTATAGTTTATGCCAATTATTTATGTATTGTTTGAAGACAATTTAAACAACAAACCTGGCTTATTTGTCATATTTTTTCTTTTTTTAAGTCTTCCCTAAATTCTACATTTTAATAAACCATTATTTATAACTAATCATATTAGGCCTATCAAGAATTGTTTCAATTAGCCTAGGACTACCTTGTGCCTAATAATGCTTCTTTAAAGTTTTATTTTGGCCATTGGAAGACAATATACGCTTATTTACTCAAAACTACATTGTAATGGTTTGAATATTTAATGATTCTACTTTATTAATAAATATAGATCCTGTATTATCTTGTACATAATCTACATGGGAATATCTGCCTAGTAAAGTGATTTATAGTTTGTTGAAAACTTATCTCTTAACTGCAGGCCAAGGATAACTTTTTATGGCAAGCGCACTAATTCACTCTTGTAGCTTTTCATACGTTGTTGACGAGCTTAAAAGTGTTACTCTTAGACATCTATTAAACACTGAGATACAACTTAAACTATTGCTTTCAAATAAAACCTATCATAAAAATGAAAGTAAATTGATGTTCAGTTGTTTGAGCAACGATTTGTTTACTGTAAAACTACAACTCCTAGGAAGAACATTTGTGAAGACACTAAAGAACAAATACAGTACTACAATGGCATGTGAGTGATGAAGTGAGCTTGCAAGCCCCAGGAAAACAGAATTATGTTAAAGTGTTTGGTACAGAAATGAAGAAAGAAAAAAACAAGAGGTATACGGCAATGACTATTGATGAAGCGAGAGCATTATTTTGTTGTTAGCACTTTTTAATGCTATCTACTGTAAAAAATATTTTAAATGCATAAATACAATGAAATGAATATTCATTTGCTTTATTCATTCATTGTTAGTGTATGGATTGCAATTTAAAGTACATTTCTTAAAGGTGAAAAATATGTAGCATCCGTTACAAAATGTGTGTAACATCTGTTACAGAGCATAGTACTTTTTTAAAAATTGTCTTCTAATATTTGTCAATTCTTATTAGTGAATATGATAAAGAGACTTAATCTAGATAGCTGTCATAAGGATGATTTTTTAAAAGACATTCTAGAATAACTGCCTTTTTTACTTAAACTATTTAGGTTTACGTAACCCAACTTGCCTTACTGATTAACACAACCTCGTTTAGTTTCTTACCGATGAAAAAATAGGTGTATGTCCATAAAAAGACAGAAAAAACAGTGAATTTTGAGTTAAAAAGTAACATCCATTTCATACAGATTGGCTGAATAGTTAAAATATTTAATTACTTGAGCTTATAGTCTTTATGCTTTTAATAATAACTTACTCTATTATTAGTTGTAAAATTATTTTATATTATTTGATCGAAACAATGCTGAATTGTAAAACAGTATGAAAACTAAGGATGAAATGTAATTTTATATAAGACGTTATTAAATTCAGTTATACTGTTGTTTGCTTGCAAATTGCCTAAAAGTTTCTTTAACAATTGATAATGTTTAATACATCTGTTCTTGTCAGTGTTAAAGATGAAATTTGTATTCTATAGGAAAGATGTAGTGGTAAAAAATATTGAGACTTCTCAATATATGTAGAGGAGCGCACATCGTCAAGACTCAAGGCTAATATATAGCCATCTTTACTAGCCTTGGCCAGGACTCGCCAGTGTCATAAGACTGATTGCATTTAACTGATGAAAACGAGTAAGGATTAGTTCTACAACAAATATTTGCGATAAAAAAAAATAATTTGGAATGTTCCTGACAACTTTCTCACAGGAAGTTTGACATTTTTGTAACTCAGGTCTTACTATCAGGAAGTCTTAATAGGCCTACTTTACTATACAAATCTGAATATAACAAGTATTACTCAATAATAATAATAATAACAAATAAGTGAACTAGTAATATTAAAGTTTTTCATCATCAAATAAAAAAACACTGAACAATACATCAAGAAGATAAACAAATTGATTGTTTTATCAAATTATTTCCAATTAAGAGATAAGATTACAACTAGGCAAAACAGCATCAGAGAGAAAAACTGTGGCAATTCCAATAAGATTGCTTATTTTAGTTTTAAAACCTGATTCAATTAAACCTTTTTAGTACCTACCTGCTCATTAATCCTAAGTAATGTCATGATATACTATATTCTAACCTAGTATGTGTTAATTAGTTTTATTTTGATAGTAATGATAGAAGTGTTAATAATTTGTTTCTAACAGATAGAAAGTAGTGCACACTGATTACTGATTAACGTTCCAAATAGGTAATTTCCATTATGTAATTTTTTTGTTGGTTAATGTTTACATATCCTAATTAGTGATTAAGTCATTGGTAAAAATGTTGATCAATGAGGACCTACAATAGATAGCCTATTTGTAAAATCTTAGATCTGCAAGGATTGTACAGCCTCCGAAACTGCACAGGTTTTGGATGATGTGCTCAACATGCCCATTAACAAGGATTTCATCTTCAATCTGCAGGGTTAACAACAATATTTGTTTACATTTAATGCCAATACATCAAAAATGTCATGAACAAGAAAACACTACAATGTTATTAAATTAATAATAATAATAAGAAGGATAAAAAAAAAAAAAAATGCAGAGTTTGTATATTTGCATCAAAATTGTAGTGTTTTCTTGTTCATGACATTTTTTATGTATATTAATATGTATCGTGTTTCAATGTTTATTATCAAATCTATATTTTTGTATTTATCTTCAAACCCATTATATGAATTGCATGATCACTGCTATTAGCGCATATGGCTAATTGTTTTTAATTTATTACTTTAGTATCATATTTATTGTTGTTACTTCTTAATATATTTAATCTAACATTCTTCATATAGGCCTAGTTATATAATTGTTAGGTGGATTTATCCTTTTAGATTTATGTACTATTTTTTTCTGTTTCTTTATATGTTGTGATAATAGTCTTTGTAGGCTACTTGTGAGGACTGCTATTAATCTCTGCATTTGATATACATATTTTTTATCCTATATTTATTTAAAATCTATCTAGTTTTAAGTATTATTTATTTATTGAAGTTATACTTCTTTGCGCCCGTTAGACACTTTGGGATGGGATGTTGGTCGAGAAACCGCGTCACGCTGAAAAGTAAGAACAAATTTTTAAGAACTATCGATTAATCGATTGTTAATCGAAGAAATTTAATCGAAGAAATTACTGATAATGATAATATAGGTGTATAATATAATAATGAAGTCACGTATAATATATTGAAGATAAATATATTGAATAATATTGAAAAATGTCTTATATTTCATTTATATATCCTGTCTGTTTGTGTGCGTGAGTGGGTGTATGAGAATGGCCAAAGAAGTATAACTTCCACCGTGTGGTCCGACGCACACCCAATTTTTTTTAGATCTGGTGACTAAGGCTTTCGACTGTGGAAATGTTTGAAGGTCCTATGTTTGAATCCCCAACTGAGCTAACATTTTTTAGTCTAATAAGGAGCTAATAAGAAAGTCTCCTTATAATTATTCTAAAACTACAAAAAGCTTTCATTGCACTTCTATAAATTTGTTTAATAAACTACCCAAATCTATTGCAGACCTAAATCCTAATAAATTTAAAACTAAGATAAAACACATTTTGATAAAAAATTGTTTTTATAGCCTTGAAGAGTATTATGAACATAAATTTGCAAGCTAGTTATTATCTAATTAATACGTAGGGCCTATATATTTTGTTGTATCTTGTAAATTAGTATGTTATAGAATGTTATTTAAGTTTAGGCTATATAAAAACTAGGTTTTTATGTGTTATATCTTGTACATATATATCATAATTTAACTTGTGGCTTGTGTTTTTACATATACACTCATTTACTTGTTGGGTAAATATTTATTTTTATGTATTCTTAAATTAACTTAGTATGTGTTAGGCCTACATCTTGTACATTTTGATCTTGTAGTATACGGTAGCCTAAATGATAAACCACCTTATGTGACTTACTCTTTGCTTTATGTGTAATGTTTCCTTCTTTAGATTTATTTTTATATGTTTTTATTTAGTCATCATACATTTTGTGATTTTCTTGTAATTTATTGTCCATAGCTTTTAAGTACTAAAATAGTTTTAGTTTTAAATTTGACGATGCTAATGCAGACTTTGTACTTTGTATAAATGCTTTGTTTCCTGGCAAATAAATGAATTTGAATTAATTTGAATTATTTAAAAATTAAAATTATTTTAGGCTATATGAGGAGAAACTTAAATAAAGATGTGATTCTCCTAGCTGAAATTACGTAAATGCTTCAAATTACATCCATCATCTTAAATTACAAGCCTACTCTTGTATGCTATCTTTTCTTGTATTATAAAAATTAAATTTGAGTTAAATGAAGTAGATTAAAATCTGGAATTCTCAGGCGGATATCTAATATCCAAAAGACGAGGAAGCATAATTCGGATAGGTTATTGGAAATCGGCCAGGTTGGGTAAAAAGAAGTAAAAAAATATATGTAAGCTCATACTTAAATCGAAATTTGCATCCGTCATTTACAAATTAGCGGCCATCGTGATTAATTTCCAAGAGCAAATAAACTTGTATTAACATAAATGGAGTAGTTACAAAATCTGTATCCTTAGTTTAATGTTTTACTTTGATAGTAAAAACTTGGTGATATAATTTAAGTATTAATGTGGTTCAGAACATAACAGGAGGTTTACTCATGATTCTTAGCAATTATTTACAGAGACGTATTTGAAGATTTGCCGCCCCTGGGCTAGACACAATTTGCCCCCCCCCCACCTAGTGGTGTATTTCACATTTTGCTGCCTAGGGGATATAGCGGCTATCTGCCGCCCCCCCGCCCTTTGTTTGTATCATAGCTAATGTTGTACTAAAATCTTAGTAGGTAGTAGGTATCAACATAATTTGAACACTATAAGTTAAAACCAATTTATTTTAATCGTGTTATTAATTGAAATGTTAGTGGTGTATTTTAGTTTACAAATGTTGTAATATGACTAATTTAGTAGAATTGTTGAAAGAAATAAGAACAATTTACAATAATAAATCAAGTAATATATGAGTTGTAAGTATGCAAGCTAAACTGGAAAGTAAAATTTAGAATTTTTAAAGTAAAAAATAGAACACAACTTTATATTATTTACATGTCTATTGCGATTAAATCAACTTTCTTCTTGCTTTAGAGTCCGAAAATGAATTGATGACATCATCAAATGCTATTTTTTTCCTCATCTCAGACTCTATAGTTAGAACAACCACATCCACCACATCCCTCAAACGTGCTTCAGTCATCGTCGATCTCGTGTAGGTTTTTATTCGTTTGAGAACCGAAAATGATCTCTCAGCTGAACAGTTCGATGCAGGGATCGTTAAAAAAAGTTTCAATGCTATGTTAACATAGGGGTATATGTCTTGAACTCCATAGACATGTAACAGTTTATAGACGTCAAAAATACTTTTTGGACGTTCTTGTTCATTAAGTCCCTTTAAGAAAAAAAAAAAATAAATGTTGACATTCTACAGCAAAATCTTCTGGGGAAGGGAGATCTTTGTTATAAAAAGTGCACAATTTTGCGGCCCCCTAAATTCTGCCGCCCTGGGCTACAGCCCCTATAGCCCCCCCCCCCTAAATACACCACTGATTATTTACGTGACTAAGATTAGAAGACACAAATTGTCCTTGGAATAAATGCTGAAATAAAATATTAAGTAACAAATTTTACTTTGGCTTTGGAAGTTATAAATCAAATATAATAATTTAATTACAATACTGTGAACGAAGGATATTTATATAAACAATAATTTATTTTTCTACAAAGATTAAAATTCATAAATCAGTGAATAAATACAAATTTTAAATAAATCTATAATTCAATTATATATAATGGCTCACTGGCAACAAATAGGTCTCAACTACCTTAATTGATTTCAGTCTTTTGCTCACAATAACCTTTCCTTATCTAATCAATACCTATATTCCTTAGAAGTCTTGGAAACATCTTTCCATACAATTATTATTGTATTATTTATTACTATCTGGGGGAAACTATTTGTTTAAGTGTATTGTGCTCCTTTGACTTTGAGAACATTTTTGCTAAGCTAAGGATGTTAGCCTATTTTAATACATCTTATTTTAATAATGTTTCTGTACTTTTGTAAATAAACTGTAGTAATATTGTTCATTATGTTATTAGTTTTTAAGTTCACTTGACGTTTGTAATGCTTACTGATGTACTCAGAAGTTTCTGCAATAAAGATTGATTTGATTATAAGTTTTCGATGTCCAAATATTACAAATAGGCTTAATATAATTAAATCTGTAAAAATTAATTACTGCACTTTATTTCAAATTTCTTATTTATGTATTATGTTAAATGTAAGGTATAAATATTTTGTATTTTTTTTAAATGTAAAAATGTTTTAATTTACTGTATATCGATGATTACCTATATTATTAATTTGGTAGGCCTAAACATCTTAATAATATAGGCCTAATAATTTAATGTTGGTAATGAAGACAAAACAATTGTTTTTGTTCAGTTGACATTTTATACTATTAGTACATCAATATATTAAAAAAAAGTACATGCAGAAAGTGTTTGTTTTATTTTTTGTAAACACCATTGCAGAAAGACTGACAGTATTCTACTTTGAGGCCCATAACAGTGTTCATGGTATAACCACAGTACAATATAAATACAATAGCTAAGCTCAGCCGCTTTTCTTGCATACCAGCAATGTTAGCGAACCTAGCGGAGAGGTAGCGTGGTAAACAGTTATTGCAGCACATGTGATTGTTGTTTATGTTAAATGTGGTACTAAAAGACTTAATTAATGTAACTTAACAAAACTTTCAATTTAATAATCAGAATTGAATAGGTATTTTTGTATTTATTTGTAATTACAACCAAATATAACTCCATTTTGGTATATAATTAATCTTTCAATATTATTATAAACAATTACAAAATATAGGGGTGTAGTCTACAGTACACAAGCCTTTCTATAAATTCCCTAGAAATAATTGTATAATTTAGGTAAATAGAAAAAGTATAAAACATACTATGAACTAATGCAATTTGAACCAAATATTGTTTCGTAAAATCTTCATTTATAAAACATTTTATTTTATTTCCCACGGTTTAACCAATTTTACAAAAGTACAATAACATACAAGATGGCAGTCTATGATTCACGTTACTTACTATGATTATGAACTATAACTGACAAACAAACACTTCAGTAACAATAATTTAAAATAGTCTGAACAGTCCAATAGCATAATAAGTGGAGTGTGTAACCATCGTGTGACAATACAATAAATTCTACAAATAGTAACAGCAACAAAAATCTAATAAATAAATAACCCAAGTAGAATATACGGATATAACAGATACAATAATATAAATAACAATAAATAATAAATGTAGTAATAAATAACAATAGATAACATAAATAAAATATAAAAAAGGTAACAATAATAATTATATATAAATACGTGAAGTTTGGGGAGAAATGATTGTGAAATTCCAGAGTGCTTATAGGTATAGGAAAGTGCGAAAAGAGGGGATACCATGCCCCCAAATACACAGGTGTAGCCCTTTAACGCAGCTACCTAAAGATGGAACAATCACTACACTGGTATTAAAAGTGAAATATGCAATGTGGGGAGACCATGCCCCCAACAACAGCATGGCAACTACCCCTTTAACGCAGCCACCAAGCACCCACTTCACAGAAACTAACTCCACCAGAAACCAATTCTAATCCACTTGCACAAAGAAGACTCTACTCTCCATTGTTGTTAGCCAGGGATAGGACCAGACGTCGAAAAGTTCCCAAGGAGTCAGAGAAGAAATCCACCACATTGAAGGCCTCATTTCCAGCTTTCAGCATTCTGGGAATAGGACTATGAAGAAGGTAATTTGTACTTCTGTATCTGATCTCAAAAAGGTAATGCGATCTAGTAGCTGAGGGGACTCTAAAGTTAACCAGTTGTAGCAAATGAGGACAATCAATACAATCAATATCACCATTGATCAGCTTGTAGAGGAATAAAATATCAGCAACTTGTCGTCTAGAAATGAAATGAAATGAAAAACGTTTTATTTTCTGAGGCAAAGTTAGGACCATTAGGTCCTCTCTTACACTTAATCTCAGAGGCATAAGACCTAGGTTGGTTTCAATGTCGGCAATAGGGACCTCCCTATAGGCCATTCTTCACACCCAGCATTCTTATAAATCGTCTCTGGATAGACTGAAGCTTATCTATTTGTCCCGACTGATATGGAGACCATACACAGGAAGCATTTTCCAGAATCGGTCTCACCAATGACTTGTATAAGAAAGCCATTGTCCGAGAGCTGAGACCAAATTTACCCAGTCTAAAGACAAAGCCCATCATTCTTGATGCTCTCAAACAAATGCTATCAATGTGCCCCGTGAATTCAAGTGACGAATCCATAAGTACTCTAAGGTCTCTTACAAGATTGTACCTCTCAATGAGATCTCCATCCAAGTACAAGTCAACAATAATTGGAGATTTCATTCTACGAAAAGTAATATGTTTGGACTTTGTAAGATTGATTTTCATTTGGTTTAACACGCACCATTGAGAGAGTTGCTGGAGAGAGTCCTGCAGCAATCTAATATCCTCCTCTGTTCTTATCTCCTGATAAAGCTTAACGTCGTCAGCAAACAACGAATAACTGACTCCCAGTTTACTACCAATGTCGTTAATGAATAGTACAAATAAGAATGGCCCCAAAAGAGACCCCTGAGGAACACCCGACGTGGCGATGAAGGAGGAAGATACATTAAACCCATATTTTACAGCCAAAGTCCAATTCTGTAAGTAGCTTTCAAACCACAGCCACAGATCGCCAACAATCCCATAACCCTTCAATTTGGCAAGAAGATGGCTGTAACTAACCTTATCAAAGGCTTTAGCAAAATCTATGTATATAGCTTCCACCTGATTTCTTCTACCAAAGGCTTCCAATATAAAGTCTTGAACTGGAAGTAGATTAGGGATTGTAGATCTTCCCAAAGTAAAGCCATGCTGCTTGTCCACGACCACTTGCCTAAAACAAGGCTTGACAAAATCCAGTACTAGACTCTCAAATACTTTTCCCACTGCTGATTGGATGACGATGGGACGGTAATTCCTGATATTAGAAGGGTCTCCCGACTTTAAGATGGGGACAACATAGCTGTGTTTAAGGAATTTCCGAAAATTTCCACCAGATAATGAAGCATTGAATATTTTGACAAGAATAGGTGCAAGCTGGCTGCTGCAATGCTTAAGAACTGCCGGGGTTATACCATCCGGCCCCGCTCCTTTAGATGAATCGAGAGACTCCAACTTCTTCTTAACTTCGTCAAGGGTGAAAGTACACTTAGAGATGCTTGTATTTGTCTTAAAGTCATAAGTGTGAGAACAGGCGATAGGTGGAGTATAAACTGAGTTAAAATAGCTGGCAATAAGCTCACAGATATTATCGGGCTCCGACTCGGTCAGATTGTCAAACTCCATGACTTCAGGTTTAGAGCTATCCTGCTTCAAACCATTGACAAAGGACCAAAACACCCTAATGTTAGAGGGTATAACGGTTTCTAAGTGCTCCACATAGCCAAGTCGACAGGCTCTTGTCACTCTCTTGCACTCTTCACGAACACGGCTGAAACGGTAGTACTTAACGTCACTGAAAGTTTCCTTGTATCTCCGATGGAGTGTCTTCTTAAGTATTACCGGCTGTTTGAGGTGGTTGCTGAACCAGCGAGGGAAGCAGGAAGGACCAATCCTTTTAAGAGGAGAATGCTTTACAATGACTTCACCCAGAGTAAGAATGACAGCCTCCAAACTACTCGAATCATCCCCCAAATCCAGTTCATGAGCCTTATTTAGTATTGAGGGCGTTTTGAGAGAATTTTAAAGCTTATTGCCTTTTCGGAGGACCAACTAACATCCACATTAGTAGAGGAAACACTACAAAATACGTTACCACGAACGATCACAGGGAGATGCGTTTTATAAGTAGAAAGTAATGAAAAAGAACCAACTGTACCTTTTAGAGGAGATAGTACATATCTTGGAGCGAAGAAGTTGAGATGAAGAAGAGTTGAGATGACCGTAGAGAAGGATCCACCAGGCCTGGGATGTCGATGTTGTCCCGTGGTCAGTTTTGAGCACAACACATCACTGAATAGAGTTTAACTTGAATTAAATGCGGAGTAGATTGAGAGTAGAGAGATTGAGAGACGAAAAACACGATCACTGACTAATGAAACCAAAAGAGAGGTCACTATAAGAGAGGTCACTGCAATCGCGACGCCAAGCAAACCGTTCTGCATAGCATCATGAGTTCAACTGGGCATTTAATTTTAGGTATATGGGTGAAGCGTGTGGACGGGGTTCACACCACCGGATACAAGGGTTAGACAATGTCACCTGATATTTGACTTTTGGCAAGTGCATGTGCATAGAGGCCAGTAATATTATTTAAATGTCAATATTGTAACAGGTGAATATGTTATGAGTATGTGATTAACAATTTATGCTTAAGAGATTATAAATACAAATAAGAGGAACAAACTATTAAATTACTGAATTATGAATTACAACTAACTATATGTACAATATCTAATACTAAGTACGGAACATACCGGCTGCCTTGAAGTACTACTTCAACGAGAATGAATCACATAATTAATGTCCTTTGAGTTGGGCGGCAGGCCGATAAAATGTAGGTCTTCTAATTAATAGGTAATGGGAAGACCTTGGCTGCAGGGCGTGTTAAGGTTCCCTGAGCTGTCTTCAGTTGGACGACCCGAACCATGCTGTCTGAGCCAGGATGGACCGCAGTGATGCGAGCTAGCGTCCATGTGAGAGGTGGAGTGGAGTTGTGGACCAACACCAGATCATCGACCTTGAGGTTGTCTTGTGGAGCAGTCCACTTTGAGCGTTGTTGAAGAGTGTGCAGGTACTCTAGTTGCCATCTATGCCAAATTCGTTGATGGAAGGCTTGGATGAGCTGCCAGTGATGGGGACGATTAGAGGGAACTTCTCGCAGATTAGATTCTGGAAGCGCTGCAAGTGGAGCACCGATGAGGATGTGTCCAGGAGTTAGAGCTGAGAGTTCTGCGGGGTCCGTAGACAGGGCCGTCAGAGGACGAGAATTTAACATCGCTTCAACTTGCGTGGTAAGTGTGATAAATTGAGACAAAGTAAGTATAGATTCTCCCATAACTCTTCTTAAATGCTCCACAAGACAACCTCAAGGTCGATAATCTGGTGTTGGTCCACAACTCCAATCCACCTCTCACATGGCCGCTAGCTCGCATCACTGCGGTCCATCCTGGCTCAGACAGCATGGTTCGGGTCGTCCAACTGAAGACAGCTCAGGGAACCTTAACACGCCCTGCAGCCAAGGTCTTCCCATTACCTATTAATTAGAAGACCTACATTTTATCGGCCTGCCGCCCAACTCAAAGGACATTAATTATGTGATTCATTCTCGTTGAAGTAGTACTTCAAGGCAGCCGGTATGTTCCGTACTTAGTATTAGATATTGTACATATAGTTAGTTGTAATTCATAATTCAGTAATTTAATAGTTTGTTCCTCTTATTTGTATTTATAATCTCTTAAGCATAAATTGTTAATCACATACTCATAACATATTCACCTGTTACAATATTGACATTTAAATAATATTACTGGCCTCTATGCACATGCACTTGCCAAAAGTCAAATATCAGGTGACATTGTCTAACCCTTGTATCCGGTGGTGTGAATCCCGTCCACACGCTTCACCCATATACCTAAAATTAAATGCCCAGTTGAACTCATGATGCTATGCAGAACGGTTCGCTTGGCGTCGTGATTGCCGTGACCTCTCTTATAGTGACCTCTCTTTTGGTTTCATTAGTCAGTGATCGTGTTTTACAGTATAAGAAGTCTTGTCATTACGAGACCTGTTATAGTCATTCTGCGAGGAATGTTGAGAAAAATGCAATAGGCTATGATGACGTTTGTGGCAAGTATTAAATGTCATCTGTGATTTACACTGTTTTATATCATGAGAGCCTAGGCAAGACACACAACGATTTTCCTTCTTAGCGAGCTGATAACGCTCTTGAGGGGAGAGATTTCTAAAAGTTGTGCATGAGTAATTGCGGTGGTCATGTTCACTACAAGCGAAACATGCAGGATTATTTTTGTGTACAGAGATCAAGGCTACTTGTTTGGAACGTTCGGAGAATGAAACAGTTTTTGAATTTTTGTTCTGAGGTGAACGGCTAACATTATTTTTATGAGTTATGTGTAATCCGGCGTCTTCGGCTTGATTACATTCTGTATTGAGAAACTTTATTATTTCTGACACTTCTGGTAATGAGTGAGTTACATTTTCTTGAGAGGAGAGGAAACTTTCAAGTTTCTTGCGTAGGTCAGAATCCATTTTACGCAAAATTAGAGCTGATAATAGAGGGTTACTTTGAGTTGAGACGTCACAGTTTAGTGCTTTTAGTGCTTTGCTGTGTTCATAGTATACATTTACCAAAGTGCGTAAGCCACGGATTGATGCTGAATTTATTTCCGGTAAATCAATTATTTGGTTAAGATGGAGAGTTGTAAGTCTTCTTGGGTTGTGATATCTATCTCTTAGGAGTTGATAAGCAACTAGATAATTAGCAGTTGTGATACTAAAGACTTAATTAGGCTCAAGGGTTCTCCGGACAATACAGACAACAAATACTGAAATTTGGCTACGTTTGTTACACTTGCATTTCTATGTACACTTGAGTCAAAAAGATTTATAAAACTGACCCATTGTAAAGAGTTGCCGTCAAAGTGTTTGAGTTCCAATTTTGGCAATCACGTGTGACACAATGGAAGAGGATGTAGACCCCGATTCACTGTGAGCGGAAGGAGTTAAGGGAACTTCCGGTGGAGTAAGTGACTCAATTATACTTTGAATTTTAATAAAAGTGTCATTAATTTCGTCTTGATCGTTGGATAGTTGAGTGACAGGAGCATCTTCAGGTGACAAGCTTTCCAGAACTCTATTTAAATTTCCTTCAAAATCAGACCGTTTTTTTCTTTATCTCATTAGCATAGCTAGCTAAAGATCGAGAATTAACTTGAGAGAGTGGAGGTGGAAGGGCTTCTATAGCCTCAACTGAGGAGAGAATTTTAGCATACCTTGCTTTGATCAATTGAGTTGATCTTTCATATGTGGCGAACTTAATTGTACCTGGAGCCATTATAATTTAAAATAGTACTTAATTAGTATGTAAATAATCACTTAGAGATTGATATACTCGAACAAAATTTAAGTGAGGTGAGATTGTCCATTGACAGTTAGCTACTTTGAGAGACAATATTATAAAAAAACAATGTTATGAGCTATTCAATAGAAGTATCAAAGAGACAATAAAATTATTTAATTAAATATGTTAATATCCTTTGTTAGTGAAACATTCAACTATCTCGTTGAGCAAGTAAGTTAAGCAACAATATAGTTTAGAGACAACATATGAATGTACAAACACAAAGTTACAAAATGAATGAATAATAATCAGTTAATTACAGGAAATATCAATCCAGTATTCAACAGTGATAAGTGTCAATGACACTATTGCAGCAATAACCTAATTCATAAAATCAAATGAGACCTCTAATTAAATAACATACAAATCAGTTAATTATCATTCAAAGAGATGTTAAAAATTAATTAGTAACTGTGAAATACAAATTATTAATTGAAAACTTGTTGTCAAATAGTTAGTTGACTTTACTATGAATCAATAAACATACATGTACAAGATAAAAACAATATTGAAATATTTTCAATTATGAGATAAATAAATAAAATCTTAAATTAAATAGAACAATGTTCAATTATATTTACAATGTACTATACTATTAAACAATGTACAATTGCATGAGTAAACAATGAATTAAAGTGTTGAGTATTTTTGTTTACTTTTTGATGACAGTTATGTTTGACAGTTTCGTCTGCTACTTTATTTCAACTGACAGCTGATTGAGTACAAATGTGACTGCAATATGGGGTGGTGTGAAACCGGTTATGACGTAGCAAGTGTACAATGGTGGTACGATAACCTTATTTCCGGAATGCACTTCTAAGCACGTGCCTTCAAACAAAACATAACGACATTGTATCCACAAAAATCTGTTTTTACACAAATTTAAATATCTTCAGAGTCACAAAATATTCACTTTGAACAAAGTTAAATGAGATAAACAATAAATAACAGTTATAACGCACATGAATGATTGAAAATGAACGCACATGGTATTCCTTTGTTTCACTAAAGTTACTGTTTAACCATAGAACTAATAAAATATCCGGACCGGTGTTGACCAATATTTAGTATTGAGGGCGTTTTGAGAGATTTTTAAAGCTTATTGCCTTTTCGGAGGACCAACTAACATCCACGTTAGTAGAGGAAACACTACAAAAGACGTTTCCACGAACGATCACAGGGAGATGCGTTTTATAAGTAGAAAGTAATGAAAAAGAACCAACTGTACCTTTTAGAGGAGATAGTACATATCTTGGAGCGAAGAAGTTGAGATGAAGAAGAGTTGAGATGACCGTAGAGAAGGATCCACCAGGCCTGGGGTGTCGATGTTGTCCCGTGGTCAGTTTTGAGCACAACACATCACTGAATAGAGTTTAACTTGAATTAAATGCGGAGTAGATTGAGAGTAGAGAGATTGAGAGACGAACAAACACGATCACTGACTAATGAAACCAAAAGAGAGGTCACTATAAGAGAGGTCACGGCAATCACGACGCCAAGCAAACCGTTCTGCATAGCATCATGAGTTCAACTGGGCATTTAATTTTAGGTATATGGGTGAAGCGTGTGGACGGGGTTCACACCACCGGATACAAGGGTTAGACAATGTCACCTGATATTTGACTTTTGGCAAGTGCATGTGCATAGAGGCCAGTAATATTATTTAAATGTCAATATTGTAACAGGTGAATGTTATGAGTATGTGATTAACAATTTATGCTTAAGAGATTATAAATACAAATAAGAGGAACAAACTATTAAATTACTGAATTATGAATTACAACTAACTATATGTACAATATCTAATACTAAGTACGGAACAAGCCTCACGAGTTAATTCATTCTTTACACCATCTAAATTGCATCTTTTCAGATCCGGTATGTAGACAGCAGCACTCTTCATCATGGCCATGGAACACTCCAAAGTGATAGAGATGGGTGGATGTATATCCTCAAAAGGTAATAAAGGATCAGTGGAAAGAGAGGCACTATGGTACTTTGGCGCTGAACTAAAAACTAGTTCAAACTGAACATCCCTACTGTTCATTACGTGGCTAATCTGGTGTAGCTCTAACAGTGATGACAATTCACGGAGGGTCCTCTCACTCGAAGTCAAACAATGCTTCATTCTCAATTATATTGCAACATAAGTGAACTGTTAAGCTATCTAGCGTAGAGATAGCGTAGCTCTGCAATACCTGAACACTACGAGCACTAGGTATTTTCAAAAGAGTAAGCTTCGCTACTGTCTATATTATGCTGTGGTATAACCAAAATAAACTGTTGTAGGTTATGCATTAGTGACGTTGAGGTGAGTTATATGGCATCGTCACATGCACAGCACAACAGGCTCGATTATGCTGATAACTACTCCACCTTACCTAAATCCACTTCTATAGCAACAACTGCTTTCTGAGATATTGTAACCATGCATTTTCTTCCAAGGACAAAGTCTGAATATAAATTTACAAATGGTAAAAATAGGCTATATATTCAAGAGAAAACTCATATTCCAATGCAATCAGTCATATAACATATTTATGAAATAAATCCTTATTATTTTTGCCTACATACTATTTATAGTTCCATTTAACATAGTTTTACACAGAACACTGTAGGTTAAAATTGGGTTTGCAGTAAGATTACTTTGGACCATAAAAAATCGTTTAACTTACATAATCACGTACCCTACCATATCCATACAGTTACAACTTTTCTAGATTTATTTTAACCCTTTGGGGATTGAATAACTATATTTCGTAATTTATGTTTTTTCCCAAAATGACGAAATATGGTTAAATTTCACATTGAGGAACGAATGACGATATACCGTCATTCGAAGTTTGTTATATATAGCATCCAATTTACTGCTTCAATAACTTTTATGTCTTTGGGATGATAAGCAGACGTTCGAGAATGTTATTTTTGACGTCTGGAGTCAGCTGTTGGAATATAATATCAATGAACTGACAATAATAGACAGAGTGTTAATTTTAACTGACAAATCTGATAGTATTAACAAAATATTTCATGTTATAATGTTCTTATTTTCAAACCAATTGTTATAATTTTTTCTGTGTTTGTAGGTGATTAAGTTTAGACTTCAATATGGTAACACAGTTTCCCACAGGTAAAATATTTTTGTTTATCAGCTGTAAGCGTACATAAAAAACTAATAATTTTTAAAAGAAAAAAACTTTTTTTGACAAAATATAAATATTTAAAAAATATGAGGAGTTGTTGGCCATTTATTCTAATAAAGTACTCAATTACAAAAATTCTGGTCAAAGAAGTACCCTTGTATCTTTATTAGAACATATTTTATAAATAAATGCATAAAGACTTGTGTACCTCAAAATTTTCAGTCTAAATATTTTATATGTCGCACTTAAAAAGTGAGGGGAAAAATGAGTTAGCACTTTTTTTTGGTCCTCAAAGGGTTAAAACTAAGGTCTTTGCCACACCTGCTAGAAATATATACAAATTTGTATTCGATGATTTGCCCAAGCTGGTACAATCAGTATGAATCAGTCGCAGTGCGTGATACACTTACTTCAGAGAATTAAGTAATTATTGAAGAAAAAAGGTGTCAGATTTATGTTTAGTACCAGAAACAATTAAAAATAAAATAGCTAAAATATCGTGTCAAATGTAAAAAAAAGATAGGCCGTACCACATTTTCAAAATAAACTTTTTGCACTTTTCCCGCAATGAAAATGTTTCAACAGAGAAGCTCATGAAAATACATACCACCTTTTGACTTATTCTTTAGAAAAAGTGTCCAATTGTATTAATAGGAAGACAGTAATGTTAATAAAATGACACTATTGTGTAATTTGTACACCAAAAATGTGGGACTGTCGTTTTACTAGGACTTTTACGATATAGATTAAAGAAAAATATTGTTGCTTTCAGTAATGAATCCTCAATTAGCCTAGCAGAGCCTATTCTAGACTTACTGAGATTGGTATTTATGCAGTTTCTTGCCACCAAACAAATTTGGAAAATTTTGCTTGAAATGGGTCTAGAATTGGCTGAATTTTCATGAGATATGTTTTTTATTCCGCGGAAATAACGTATTTTACCGAAAAATTCGAAAAAACCAATGTCACAACCTTTAGTATTTTTGTCATATTTCCGTTAATTTAAATGGTATTTTAATCATCTTTTTTTATTTTGATATGTTTTTTTGTGCTGAATACAAATTCGAAAACTATTTTGGTCTATTACAAATATTTCTCGAGAAATAACGGAAAAACTACTATTGCGGCGGATCGTGATTAGCGGCCATTACACGATCATTATATACAACAACTATAATTCACAAAAACCGAATTCACCTATATTTCCGCCGGAGTGACGGCCGGCAGGCCGTCAGAGGCCAAACGCTCGAATTTAACGCAAATTACGAATTTTTGTTGAGAAAATAGACAATTAGGATAAGTTAGGTTATGTCAGTAAAAAATGCATTTTTCGAGCTGAAAAAATAATTTTACTACAAAAGCAGTTATATATTTGTGTTCAGCATAAAAAACACGAGAAATGGAAAAATTTGTCAAAAAATAACGATTTTTAAAAAAGTTGGTTTTTTCATTATTAGATAAAAAACTAGTTTTTCGATTGTTTCGGTAAAAAACGAGTTTTCCGCTGATGAAATCTAACTCCTTAGGAGATATACTCATTTTTCACCACTTTTTTAACATGAAATTATATTTTCAGAGGTGGCAAGAAAGTGCATAATTACCCTGAGATTTAAACTGATATTGTAATCAGAGGATAACACAACGGTAATTTTAAAATTGCGATCGTGTTAAAAAGATATCACACATAAAGGATGCATGTCTTACTATCAAAAATACCGGATGGCAGTATGTCTATTTGACTATTAATTAAATAGTGGTAACAGACATTCCCACTTTTGACATCTCAACCTCCGTAGCTAAGCTAAATTTTAACTAGGCCTATGGTGAACGTCTCAGACCTATATAACATTAAATATACTATACCTACCTTGAACCGTGGCACAGGGAGATCAAGAGGTTCAAGTCTTGTCCATATACGAGTAAGTTGAGATCTTGGGTCACGAACTTGCACTGGCGGGTAAGTTGGGTCATTTGGTACAACACCATCATAGCGATAAACTTTAGTTGCACCTTTCACCAAGAAAGGGTCCATTAACATCTTGTAATTCCTCTGTTTATTATGATGGTGGTGGTGATGGTGACTTGAAGACGATGAAGAGTGGTGGTGGTGGTGGTGGTGACTGCTACCATGGTGACTATGGTGACTCCTATGTTTACTTTGGTGATGATGATGGTGTGATTCCATTGTAGTCCCATTCATGGCTGTAAACAACAAATATAATGCAGTGTTAGTGGACTTGAACACAAAAATACGCTGTAATTTATTAAAAATTAAGAATACCTAGTTTTATTTGGGAGAAATCTTAAATTCCTATATTTGTGAAAAGGTTATGTTATATGGGGATGTCTTCCACTGCATTGAATTTATTTGCCCGACTTATGTATTATTTGCATGTTCCAGCAAACGTAATACACTAATAAAGTTTTCCACTCTCTATTTCGTATAACCTTAGTTAATTACCTGAATTACTCTAGAAAAGATGTATATACAGAATTCAGCATATTGGCTCTATTATTTGTTTCTGTTTCTATGACTGGCTGGAGGCTGGAAATGGAATCAACTACACAATCCAAGCTACATCTAAACATACATTTTCAAACATTTACTAAATAATTATTCTTAATTGTAAGTATTTCGCATACACATTGTAGTAGGGTTTATATCTTGTAAAATACAATAATTTAGTTTATAAACAAGAATACACGATTTACTAATCATATGGTATGTGGAGGTAGTGTTTGTAGCGTTGTATCGACAATTTTGAGTGGACAGCGCGAAAAGAAAAAAAGTGTATCCTCCAATAGAACGCCACTTTAGTTAGTGTTGGGAATTTTTTTCCTATCTGTGGATTTTCTTCATCATTAGTATCTTACATCCACGGTCACTTGAAAACTTTTCTCGTCTGCTAGTGTCAGGATCTTACAGAAGATACTTATTACCTTCTTTTTAAAATATGTTAGTAATATTGTAAACTAATTCATAGATGTTGTACTGTAACGTATTTTACTGCTAGAACATTATAATATTTTGTTTTTATTGTTTTCAGATTTCGACATGTCGTTGTTCAGAAAATTATTTCCATCTGTCCGAGCCCAGGACGATGAATTGGTTGATCCTCAAGTTGTCCTAAAGGTATATACTGTGTAATATCTTAAACTATCTTTGTCCACTTATGAGAATACAGCGTTAGATTAGGTTCTATACATCTCAATCTCCTTCTTTACAGTTTGGATAATGTGGTGTTATGAGTTAATTTTAGGTTATCTGTAGGTCTACTCAGTGATAAAACAAGCATTTACAAGTCTTAACCCTCAAACTGCTGTTAGAGTTTCCCTTAACTCCAGGCCAGGAGATTTATCATGCATTTACAGACTTTTTCAAAAAATTTTAAATTATATGAATCGACTACTGTATGGTATCAATTACTCACATTGAGCCAGGATATATATGATAGTAAAAAAATATGTCAGCTGATCTTGAAAAATGCTCTCAGGGAAAACAAAAACATTGGGTGGGGGTTATCTAGGAAACAATATCTTGACTTCATGGATAGGCTTCCACGGTCGTCACTATCACTAACAAATTCTTGGTCTTCGGGGTTCGACCACGTCAATGGGCTATGTACAAACATTGCCGACGTGTCGGCCACATTACAGTAGGCCATCCTCAGGGCGAGACGATCACAGTCACAGAGAGCCCATTGACGCGGTCGAACCCCGAAGACCTAGAATTTGTTAGTAATATCTTGACTTTTTCTTTCCTTTACCTCCTTAAAATTAATTCCTTTTTGAAGGAAAACGCTCATCGCTTTATTTAAAAAAATCCCTATTCATTCCTTAAGATATTCCTACTGTATATCCATACCTAAAGCACCACACCACATTCTTTGCTTTTTGTTCTGCTATAAAATTACTAAACCATCTTTCATTACGTGTTAGGGCTGAGAATACGGCAAATAAACTCAGAAAAGACTTGAACACACTATTCGATTGCAAGGAATATTACTCTTTGGTTTGTTTTTCATCTGATAAAGATTTATTCTGTTAGTATTTTAGTTTATTGCTAGTACTAGTTAGTAGCTCAATCAAACTTTGATTGAGGTATTTTTCAATTGACGAGATTGTTTGTCATGCAACGATCATTGGTAAACGATAATAAATGATTTAATTTTATAAATAGTATTGCTAAATTAAAAGTTTCAAAATAGCCAAAATATTTCAAATGTTATCTACTTTTAAGAAATATAATCTCTAAAAAATTTGTTTTAATATAAGAGTATATCTACTTTGTATAAAGTGTGAAAAAAGCTCTTGTATATTGTGGGAAGTAGGAATGCAGGATATTCGACTACCCAACAATTCCCCAGAGCATTATTTTTCAATAGTAAATATCCCTAGTGTATGCATTTTTTAATATAATTAATGCTTTAACAATCATAACCTGGCAATCAGTTAATTAAGAACAAAACTGTTAATAAATTATCATAATACTCAATTTTTTTCAAAAACTAACTTATGGTCCACTAAACAATTCTTACTTAACAAATGACTCTTTAAGTGTTACTATACCATCATTATTATGAAACAAACTGCTGAAATAGTAATCTATGTTTTTGGCATTTTTCGTGGAGCGTAACGGCCCCCTCAAGGTAACGAAGTGTTAATAGTAATAAATTATAAGAATACTCAATTTTTTACATAGTAAAACTTACGGTCCACTAGAACAGTTCTTCACATATCAAGTGACAGGTCAAGTGTTACGATACGATCATTATTACAAACCATCGCTGAAATTGAAACTATTTTCTGGTGTTTTTCGTAGAGTGAAACGGCTCTAAAGTAACAAAGTGTCAGTGCAAAACAGGGTTAAATAAAATATGCTGGTAAAACTTCCTTTTACGTAGTCTACGTCAATTCTTTTCATATTTTTATATGATGATAAGGTAGTCCTCACTTAGTAAGAAAAATGAAAATCAAGTGTTGGAAAGCCATCGTTCATGTTGCAAAGCGATAAGAAGGTTTAATGTCCACACGCTATCACTGAAATTTCTGAGACATCGCGCCATAGTAGTTATGGTTCTATGTTAGGTTATTGTATTGTAGAATGAACCTGTATTAATCTATTTTCACTAACCTAACCATAACTGCTATGGCGCGATGTATATGGGCGGCCTTGGTGTATACTAATGATACTAATTCTATGTTTATGACCCCTAATATTTACTAAATATTGTTATTTAGCATCCCAAAAATGTATTATCAAAGTATGATAAGATTTGAGGTTGACTAAGAAATAAACTAGAGAATTACCAGTATGCTTTTTCAATAATAAATAAAACATTTTAAGCTCTTTTTTTCATATCGTCAATTTTAGACTCATATCGTTTGACTGAACAGGCTAATTACATGTTGTTTAGTACAATATAAGCAATTCTATAAACGTATTTTCAATTACTACTTTCAATAAAGCAAATATGTAAAATTATAAATACTATGCATTAAATATGTTATTTTCCTTTTCATTAGAAAAGTTAGTTCATAAATATATACTTTATATTAGTAACAGATTTCCCCTACAGCAATAATGTTCTAGTTTTATTGCTGCCATATTGTTTGTTACATGTATCTATAATAGAAATAATATTTAGAAATAGTATTGACATTTCCTGTTTCATGTGTATAATCAAAGAAAATAAAGAATTTTGATATTGTGATAGAAAAGGGTTATTATAATGATTAAATTCATCTGTTTAGCAGGTGATGGACCACGAATTCCATTTGAATGAGTGGTATAAATTTGTTCTATAATATACAGGGTGTAACAAAACTCTACACACACTTTAAGATATTGTTCCTTGGGTGAAATGAAGCAAAAAACTGTATGTAACCAATGGTCTATTCCGTTTAAAGTCTGTCTGTCTAAATGTGTTTTTTACTATAAAATGGTTAAACCCAAATTACATGAAAATAAATGGCTTCATGGCAAAATGTCAAACTAGGTTATTGTACTTTTAATAAGGTTAAAAATTTTGAAAATCAAATAAGAAACAGATTTTTTTTAGCTGTAGTGCCATTTAGCTATTACAATTTGTTAAGACGACAAATGCAATCCTTTTATAAACTAATTGATTAATAAATACTCAATTTTTTAACTATCTTAAATAAAGTAGTTTTCTTTCAAATAATTTTAAAATTATTATATTTACAATTTTAATACACTATTATTAAAGTTCATTATTAATTGCGACTTCCATTATAGCACTCTAGGTCCATTCTAAACTGTACAGTGTCACACAAAACTTGTTGTAAATTCTTTGTTTCTTATTTTATTTTCAAAAACAAGTTATCATTTTAATCCTTATTAAGAGTACTAACAATTACCTATATTAACATTTTGTCGTAAAACCATTTATTTTCATATAATTTAGGTTTAACCATTTTAAATGGTACAAAACATACAGACAGACAGTAAACGAAATGAGATAGACCATTGGTTGCGTACAGTTTTTTTTATCCATTTCACCCAAGGAACAATATCCTAAAGTCTGTGTAGAGAGTTTTTTTACACCTGTATAAGAAAACTATTCCATGTTCACAAAAGTCATAAAAACTATTTTAAAGTATAAATACAAAGGGGATATTTTTTAACAAACTAATTTTTGGAAATTTTTAATTCGTAGTACCCATGTATCTCTTTTTTTAGAAGCCCAACTAAGATACAACATTCCCACAATACATTTACTTTCACACGGTGATATTTTGAGTTTTAGCATTGATTTTACTATATAAAGAGATACTCCATCCATATGGGAGAGTTGTGGCAAGGCCCCAAAACTGTTTTGAGGCCCCACGCTGCGCATAGCCCTATTTCCTCTCTCTCTCACTTCCCTCCTCTTAACCCACTCTCCCATTCTTCAGACAGCCGCCCCGCCCTCTCCTTCCTCAGGTCCCACACACAAACAACGTCTTGCTTAGATAATTGTTTCCGTTATTCCATATTGCCAACGTTTATCCGGGTTCTCTGTTTTTATATTTGCTTGCATCTCTTTCGAATAATAAAGAATACTGTGTTGATACTATTACAGTAAAGCTCAGTGTGACATTCATATTGAATAAAGAAATATTTATAACTGAATAAATTAAAACACCATATTGATTTATACAGTACGATTAACATACTGTGTATTTGTAAATAGACACACTTGAATAGACCGCTAACTTATCGGCAATGCTGGCGATAATTACTGCTGATTTAAGTAAACATTTTCATATTATATAGCCCATCTGAAAATCTTTATTTATTGCATTTTAACCATCGATTAGGTGATTAAATCGACTGTTGTACTCAATCATTAATTTTTTCATATTCGGTAATTGATTAAAAAATAAATTGTTTTCAAATCCAATCAATGACTCCCATTTCAACTATGAAATTAATCAGCAAATATTCCAAGAATATGTAATATAGTGAAATATTAAAAAATGTGACATTATTTATTTCTTTGACAAAATAAATATTGAAATAGGCCTATGATGTTTATCTAGAATAATACTGGGCAAAATATAAAACCCAGGTGAGATTCAAATGTCATGATAGGGTTAGAAAAAATCATAACAAAACCACTAATTTACTTCTATACAAGATAAAAAGAGCTTTCATCTTATGGCCTGATTCAGACAATCTGTGTATAGGCTTTTAATTAAAAATAGCATTATTTTTAATTTAATATAAACGTCTGTTTTATTATTACTGTCTGTAACATTAACATATTATTTGGTTCCAAGTAATTGCATGATTGTTTGTAAAATATTTTATTGTTTGGTGAATGGTCAGTTTTTATTTTTTTTCGGAATCATGAAGAGTTGTGACTCTATTATTACTTCTTGAGAAAAACAATATCAATGTCAATTGAAATTGGTTAGGAAATATTATCGCGATAGAATATAACTAGACTACTGATTATTTAGATTCAATTTTCATTATTTTAATCAGGTTGAAATTATTGTAAATTTTGTTTATGTCCCCCTTTCAAAAATTCCGTTCTATAACATTGATTGAATCAGACCATTGTAAAAAGTATGTCTAAGGCGAATATAATTAAAGTTAACACATCTGTTTTTCATACACTTTCTATTATTTTACTAGATGTGAAAGTATGGATAAACTGCAATTTATTTATATTTTCAATTTCTCTGGAAAAGACACTCTGGAATTACACTGATAACATTTCACAAGTAGCGTGACCAGCAATAACATAAGAAATAACTAATTTTAAGTAACTACATAGTCTAAATCAGTGGTTCTCAACCTGGGGGGCGCGCCCCCCTGGGGGGGCGTGAGATAATTTCAGGGGAGGCGTGAGGGTACAAAGAAAAAAAATTTAAAATATATATTTTGTTAAAAAACAAAAACTTTCAAAATCATCAAATAAACTTTCGTATTTAAATATATCTGGATTTTTATTTTGCATCCCAGCTTTTGCTAACGTAGAGTTAGCATCGTCAGTTTCATAATTTCACTGTTCTAACTTGAACCAACCAATTAATTACTGGAGGGGAGGCGTGAGCTATCTTCAGTGTTCAAAGGGGGGGCGCCAGTGCTAAAAGGTTGAGAACCGCTGGTCTAAATAATAACAAAATAAACTATAGCCACACTCTGTGGCGTTTTTTATTATAACAATTCGAATATAACTTATTTACACAACTGAGAATGAACAGAACAAACAATGCCAAGAACTAACAAAACTATATAAACAAATAACTATTACAAATAAACAATAATATAGTTACAAAAATAATACGTAAATTTGGGTTTTGCAGATATTTTTTAACTGTAATAGTATGGTTTCAAATTGAAACAAATATATATATGATAAGCATACACTTTCAAATAAGGTAAATTGATCCTAAGTAGAAGAACAGGGACCTTTTTTTAATAACCAAACACTTCAACTCTAGATCTGTGGGGAGTAATATAGGCTATCCATGTTTAAAAATTATTGTAATTTAATATTAACATTTAAATGAATGGCAAACATACTTATATTAAACATCTGTGGTTAAAAAGATGACTAAAAGTCAAACAACTTATATTATTTACACTTATTTATCTACACATTAGATTAATTAGGACATAGTATTACGGTGATAACTTAAATCACTAATGAGAGTTAGGAGAGGGTCCAATAACAAAACGTCCGAGCTGTACCTAAAACGTTACAGGAAAAACAAAGGATAGGCGATGATTGTTAGTCTAGTACCGTACAGAAAAATAATAAATATAAATATTAATAAAAGTATTATCCATTTTATTGCTTTTTTATATCAAACTCAAGCCCAAAATCAATTCAGACATTTTTACACTTTAGTTGTTAAAGTAAATTCTTGCTGATTCTCTTATAAGACAAAAATATTAAAGCAATATCATTTCATTTTCCAAGAGCCACTCAGTCTGCAAAGTCAAATGTTGTTCACATGTTCTAATTGTGATTGACAGTATACTTATTGGTAAACTGTGATATTCTATGTTATTTTCTGTTACAGTCATTACTAAGTCACTGTGAAGGAAATTTTTATATGGTCCTACACAGAAAGTGATTTTCAGTCACCTAAAATGATATAAATTAGTCTTTCTTAACCCATTTACCGCTGACGTCCTTTAAAAAGGACGTTGGTATTCTGTCTGAAAATCGCCGACGTCCTTATAAAAGGACGTTTCGTAATATGCCTATAATTTTGTTATTTAAAAACATAAAAAAGCCCAGTTTGGTTGTCTGTGATCCTAAATAAATGTATTAAGGGATAAAAAATGTTTTAATGCTGGCAATACTTATTCCCGGTGGTTACGTGCACTGCCCACTCTAGCGTAAGGTAAGATTATGTGATAAATAGATTTGTGTATGTTTTCAGAAAAAAAATCTCTATTTGTTCAATACGGTTCAAATGTTTTGAAATTTTATACACGTGTTCATTTATACATGTACTTTGAAATAAAAATAAATTTTATGTATAAAATATTTTTTCTTTACATTGATTTTTTATTCAAATCAATTTTTTTTTTAATTACTTTCTGTTTGCAAATTTTATATACTTTTTAAATAAAATAATTTTCAAAATATGAAAAAAATACGTTTATATTATAGTCTGTCTAAAGACGAAAAAAACAAAAAAGAAATTATTATTCTAGCCTCAAAACAACGGGTTTTAGAACGACTTATGTAGAACACTACAAAAACAGTGATTTAGGCCCCAGCGGTTTAGGCTAGTCAACGGCGCTAAGCGGCCAGCGGCAAAAGGGTTAATGTCTTGAGGAATAAGAAATTTCAATTCAATAAACTGAAATAAATAGTCTCCACCAATTAAAAATAAGAGCCTGAGAAATATAAAACAAGTGGTAGTTTATTAACCAAATTTGAAAATATTAATCAAGTACAGTTCATCCTTAATATATTCACTTCGAGAACCTGGATAACAAAAATAACCTAGAAACTAAAAAAATTGTTTTAAACTTCGCTCGCCAGTTCACATAGGCCTGTGTGTGAACTTTATTCAACGAGTGAAGTACCGACTGCGTTGGATCAGTGGGGATTCAAACCTTGGACAATGTCCTCTGCAATCCGAAGCCTTAGCCACTGAGCAATTAAAACTAATTTGTCTGAATATTTACCCAACAATAGTACTTTTTTCCATTAGGAACAATCAATAGTAGTAATTGAAATAAATTTCTATATAATTTTATTTATCTTGTATTGAATGTTTAGATATAATCTAAAAAGATTGATTATTAACTTCTAAAAGTACATTAAATCTATGTTAATATCTGTAATTATTTAGTTCTAAAAATAATGAACACTTCTTTATAAAAAACGGATATGTAAAACTCAAATCCAATTGTGCCATAATACTCAGGGCTTTAATATGATATGTACCATCTTATATGCTTGCATTTAAAATATTCAATATTAGAACCCTGGAGATTTGATTTTTTACTATGCTTAAGTATAAGAAAAATTTTAAAAATTTTATTAGATTCTTCACATGTGGTTTTGAGAGAAAAACTATAGCAATGCTCTTCCTTGGTTAGCACATTGAATGCTGAAAGACTATATAATTGCGCACCGTAATGGCTAACCACAAAACACTATTACTTAGTACAGTCAGTCACCCCTTCTACAAAAATGGCGAGAACAGAAAACGAACTACTCATGAACACAAAAACTTGCACAACAAGTGGCGAGTGACACGTTTTCTGACAATAGCTAAACTCACGCTAAACCAATGCATTTGAAGCAGGAGAACTACGTAAATTAACATAGTCCGCTAGGTGTGCCACTGCTGCGCTCCGTTATTTATATAAATAACTTTAAGTAAGTTATGGAGTGCTACATTAAATTATACTGTTTACCTTGAGATCGTATAACTGTTCCATTATCAAAACACGTGACCTACGTTTTATTTATTACTTTTAATGTATTCTCTTTTCATGTTTAGTTATAATTAAAAAAGTAGTTTTATAAGGTGAGATTTTTATCTTACTGTGTTTTAATTTAATTTCATCATTTTATTAAAAATTAATTGATATATAATTTTAGCTTTGTTTCTGCAACTCTCAATCGCATAGCCTGTATTATATCCATCCCTGTATTACTAATTCTTTACTAATTGAAAAGTAAATATTTAAGAAGTACGTTGTAAACGCACGATTAGTTCATGTTTGTTACCATGCTGGATTTTTCATTTTATGTTATTAAAGAACTGTTTTTATTTACTTAATTTTAAATTGTTAGGTCGTAAAATCTGTTTTTTATCTTTGTTTTGATTATACACATTGTTGCTTTCTTTTATTGAGCTGGGTTTAGTTCAATAATTACCTTTAATTACTTGTTGTATTCAATTTGGGTAGATAGGACAGTAATCTGACTGTATGGACAATGTAATAGATGAGATTGCGAATTGCTGAGTTGCCAATGCATGGGTATTTGAAGAGGCAAATGATTTTAATTTTTTTGTAGAAAAAAAAACGCAAACTTAAAGAATTCCATAAATCTTTTAAACATAAATATCAGGAGTTATAACAAAACTATAGACGAGTTACTTATTATATTAAATAATTATAGTTTTAATTTTTATGTTATTGTACCAACAGAGACTTGGCTGGATGAAAGTTGCGCAAATGCGAGTATGGATGGGTATGATGTGATTGTGAATAAATCTAGTAAAAACCAGAATGATGGCGTGATTGTGTTTGTAAGTAAATGTCTGTGTGTGCGGTCTGAGGAAGTGAGTTTGCATGGCGCTACATGTATCAAAGCAGATATAATGCTTGGCAGTGACCGACTGTCGCTGCTGTCTGTCTACAGAAGTCCATCGAGCGACCTTGGCCTGTTCATCAATGACCTTGAGTCTTATCTGGATGATCGGTGTAGGAGGAATTTGCACTGGCTGGTTGGTGACATTAATTGTTGTATTTTGCCTGGAACTGCAGACCTACTAGCTTAAAGATACCTCGATGTACCATATAGCGCAGGATTTGTTAGCTGTATCATTATTCCAACTGGGGTTACAGATGTCTCAGTCAGCTGTATTGATCATGTTTTTACAGACGTAAATGACGTTAGTTTAATTAAATCCACTGTGATTAAATCTCTATTAACTGATCATTATTTTATAGCCGCTCAATACCAATCTTGCACCGAGAAATAATCAAACAAGTCTCCTTTCAATAATAAAATCTCTTTCTTTGATGTAGTCAGCTGGTCGTCTTATCCCTGGTTGTGATTGGTCTCCGGTAATGAACGCTGTTGACACCAATGTGGCTGGCTAGTAATACGATTGTACAACAATTTAAAAGCTATGTCAATGAATGTAAAAAAAGTTCCATCAAAAACATCCCGACTAAAACTTTGAATGTCTACAGCTTTAGTGATCTCAATAGGGACCAGAGATGCGATGAGCAGGTGATTGAAAAAGCAACCGTTTAATATTGAACTGAAAATTCGCTTTAGAAATTACCGCAACATTTTAACAACCTTAATTAAATCCGCAGGATTAACCTTAAACATTTACATTATCGAAGGTCAATTAACGACTCGACAAATAATAAAAAAAAGTGTAGAAAACGTGGCTGAAGTCATGAGTTTAAACAAAAGTAAAATTAAATTTCCTGTGGAGCATTTTTTATAAAACAATGATATTCCAAAAAATGAAGTCATAAAATACGTTGCTGATACATTAAATGATTATTACCTAGGGGTAGGAGCCAACTTAAGTAGAGCTGTTCCTCCTGTATCTGAGACAGTGTTGAAAGGCCAGGAGTTTCGTGTGGGCACTGACTTCCAGCTGACGGAGGAGGGCACAATAAGGTGACGGAGGAGGGACTGTTTCATATAGTTTAAAGTATGAAGGGTAATTCAGCCCGCGGCCCTAATAACATTCCGGCATCTCTAATTAAAAATGCTGTTGAATTCGCAAAACTCCCATTACTTCATGTAATTAATTTAAGTGTAAATCAGGGCGTTTTCCCATCTATTTTTAAACTTGGCAAAGTGATTCCAATATATAAAGGTGGCCCAAAAGACCAATTTGTCAGTTTCAGACCAATTACTTTAACTAGTGTAATGTCTAAATTAATCGAAAGAAGTGTAAAATGCCAATTTGAAAAATTCTTAACCGATCACAATATTTTGTTTCAAAATCAGTTTGGCTTCTGGAATGACCACCATTTAATTGACACCTTGTTCTTGGTTACAAAAACTAAACATAACGCTATTGAGCAAAATAAAAAATTGTTAGTTGTCTTCATAGACCTTGCCAAAGCATTTGATCGAAAAAGGGGTTTGTTGATCGAAAAACTTGAATCCATAGGGGTACGGGGCACAGCATTAAATTGGTTTCGAAGCTATCTCAGTGATCGGTATCAGACAGTATCAATTTATGACCAATATAGTTCAAATAAAAAAATAGAGTACAGTGTTTTGCAAGGAAGTTCGTTAGGTCCTCTCTTGTTCTTAGTATTTGTAAATAATCTAGGTAAAATAAATTTAGCTGGGGGCCAAATATTTCTTTATTTTGACGACACTGCCCTTTTGTTTGAAGGCGACAGTTGGAGGGAGGTTTTTGGATTGGCGCGGTCTGCTCACTGTCGACTTACTGTTAATATTTCTAAAACAAAATGTTTGCCTATTTCCTTAAAAGCCGACTGCAATCCAGTAGATTACAATCTGCGCCTGCATACATGTGGAGGATAGCGTGATTGTGTGACATGTGAATGCGTGGAGCTTGTGAATTAATGCAAATATTTGGGCATTGTTATCGATAGCCGCATGAGGTGGTTGAGTCATATAAACTATCTTAGGAATAAATTCCGGAAATTCATATTCATCTTTTCCTATCTTAATAGAGTACTTGAACCAGATTTACTAAAAACTATATTATGCCTATATTCAGTCTCAGCTGTAATACGGAATTATAGCTTGGGGTGGCTGCTTTCAAACTATTTTTTCATCTCTTGAAATAACTCAGAAGACAATTATTAAAGCAAAATTATAAAAAAATTGACGTTTCCCAACAAACTTACTTTTTGATGAATTCAAAGTTCTAAATGTATCCCAACTGTACATCAGAAGTTTATTGATGTACATTTTCAAAAATAAAAACAACATGTTCAACCAGATTCAACACTCATATTTAACCCGTACCTCTACAAATCTCGGAATTAATGCACCTTGATTGGTTAAAACAATAACGACGACATCATCTCAGAATATCGCAAATATTGTTTATTCGAAAACTCCTTGCCATATCAAGAATCCTCTTATCGGGTAGCATAAATATTTTAAAAAAATCTGTCAACCAGTGGATTTTTTAAGTTGGTAGAGTGGAAATTAAAAGTTACTTTCGTTCTTCTTATATATAAGTTTCTCGCACAACAGCTCACATTCTGAACGATGAGGAGTGTAGATGTAGTTTGTCTGATGCGTGTGTTTGTGTTTTTTTTCTCTATATGTGTGTGTGCCTGCATCGTGTTTGTGTGTGTGCGTGCTTTTGTATGGTTGTGTCTGTGTTTGTGGTAGGGGAGTGATGTGTGTATGTGCAAATGTGACTGTGAGTACGTGTATGCATGATAGGTGAGTGAGTGTGAAGTCTAATGATGCTATAAATATTATTTGCTTATTTGTCTATTCTTATGCGCATGCATATATTTGATATTCTCTTATATGAAATAAGTTTAAGTTTATATTGTTCTTTATGTTAATTTTAGTTAGTAGTAGCGGCCGACAACGTTCCAACTGTTTTGGACTCGTTTCTCCACACATACAACTAGCCGCCCATGTGGGGAATCAATTTCATGTATTTTTGTTTATATGTTATCAAGGAATAAATTGATTTTTCATTTCATTTAACGTAGTCCACATTCAACGTGGTAATTGGTTCGCCATAAGGCGTTTGAGACACCTTACATGAGACATCCTGTTCATTATTAATAACACATGTATTTCAATGAATTAAACAGCGTGCTACAACCACATTATTCTCTTTCGTATTTTAAATAAACTAATACTAGTGATAATTGGATAACCAATTACATTTTTATTTTCACAGGAAAAGTGCAGTGCAACAAAGCACTGTCAAGAGTTGAAAGCTAAGTTGGAGGAGTGTAACAACAGAGTGAACAGCCGGTCACAAACAACAGAAACCTGTGTGGAAGAGTTGTTTGATTATCTTCATGCCCTAGATCACTGCGTCACAAAAACACTGTTTTCACAGTTGAAGTGAAACTTGACTCTTAGGTAGAACTGTTGATAATATTTGTTTACGTATTGCTACTCAACTTTAATATGTTTTATTTTCTTCTACAATTACATAGATTATACTTTTGATCTATAAAATAGATTATATTTTTGATTTTTTAGCCTGCATATTAATAGTAATAAATTAATTGTTATGTTAAATTAGTGTTAATACTTCAAACTCCTGATTCCTAAGTAAATCAATTCTCGTACATACATTAAGAAAACCTGCCATGAATAGTTTAAGTAGAAATATGACTGGAAGCTTTGGTAGAAGTAGGGCTTTGCCAGAAATGCAAAATGGATTCAGTTTCTTATGTTGCTGTAAAGAGGAGTTACAAGAGTAACTTAAGGAATGGGTCAAGGAAGTGTAAAAATATAGAATGAATATTGGTATCAAGTGTGAGAGTATGATGTTGTCAAGGAAGGTAGGAAGAGAGAAAAAGGCTGATACTAAGGGAAGAACAATTAAAGGAGCAAGACAATTTTAGACATCAAGGAAGTGGGAATAATACAGGAGTGAGATTGAAGTGTAAAGTAAATCAATGACAGTCAAATAAAAGAAAAGGGGTCCATGAAAGCATTTGAAAATAGGATAGAGGCTGCCTCCCTAGGATGTAAGAATGTTTTTTATGAAACATTTGGTACCTATATAAAGATGTATGATAGAAGAAGGGGGGGGGGTGAGTAAATTGGAGGCATGCAAAATAAAATATTTAACTCTTTTACGGCCAACTACTGATGTATAATTTTTTAGTTGAGTCACTGTGTACAATTAAAAGTGCCTATAAAATTTAGAGCTTATTGTACTGTTTTTAAAACACCTTAATACAAGTGATTGTTGGTTGGAAAGTTATAAAACATTGCTGGATGGCCAAGTTTAGCATTGAGGAATGAATTTTCGAATTCCATCTTGACCGACAGTGTTTTAGGTTCAGCATTTTTAGAAGGATTGGTATGAGGCTTAGTGAGCAATAGGCCTCACCTGAAATTAACATAGTTCAGTATGGGTTTAAGGTGACAGAATCAGTGGTTCTACTATAGTTGCACTCATGACAGTTTGTTTTGTAATTTTTGACAAAAATATAAGGATGAGGACTATGTTTTATTATGACTTATAAAGATTATGTCTTCCACAAATAGCATCAATGAGCTTGCAAAGGACTTATGACAGTTAGTAACTTTTGCATATTTCAACTTTAATTTACAATTTATTGATGTTTAAACCCGAAATTGATATATTCCACCTTGAAACAAGGATCAGTGTTAAGAGGCAAAGTGGTTGTGACAAGTAGAGTGAGAGTAACAAATTAAGTCATTTAAAGGAGATAAGGGGAAGAACTGCTAGGAAGTATTGAGAGGGATGGAATGAGATACAGTAGTCCCTCATAAATCCGACACAATTCAGACCAGGTATGTGTTGGATTAGTGAAAAAGCCGGATTATTGGAGTTCAATTGCAAAACATGCTTCAATTACATAATAGAATCTATATTGTAATTAAGAAAGTCAATTTTTACAATGAAGATGTACAATAGTTTCAAAGTAAGAAAAGTATGGTACACCAGTTGAAACTGTGTTATATAACACTGTTGCATATGCATAAAAAACAAGTTAAAACGTTTACAACAATTGAAAACATTAATCCTTTAAAACTTTGCAAAAAAGAAAAAATAGTTAAAATAAAATGTAACTATTGATAAAAATAAAAAAATAATGTTAAAAATTATTAAGAGTTGTCTTGTGCTGACAGAATATTGTATTCAAAATGTATTTTTCAGTATTTCCTATAATTTTTGTAATGCAATGTTTGCATTATTAATAACATGTTTAAACAAAGAAACTCTAATATATTTAACTCTCTATAAAAACCTTTTAATTATTATAAACTATAAAAATAGAAGCATAATCATATTCATAATGTGATATGAATTGTAAACAGAATGGAATGTTGCCATCAGGTGTTTTTATAGGGCAGGAAGTGATAAGAAAGGGTCAGGATAAACAAGGGTGGGGCTCAGGCTGCAAGAGGATCTTCCCTCTTTACTGCCTTAGGAATTCTAATGTTATCTGTTCTTTCAAGTGCTGATAGAACTGATAAGGAAATAGGCTGACTGTGGGCAGATATTTTCTGAGGAAGTTATTTTGTTTATCTTACATCTGAAAAAGTTATTTTTTATCTTTTGGTCAGAAATTGTTTCTGTTTATCAGCACTTTTTAGACCTGAAACATTCCTGATATGAAAGCTATCTCCCCCTTTGGTTTTCTGGAAACACTTCTTTTTTATCAATAACGATAGAACTGGCCGGATTACTGGGGGGGGGGGGGGGGAAACTGGCGCAGAGCCCGATTATAGAGGGACTACTGTAGTTTGGTAATTTATGAAGAGGGAGCAGATTTGGTGCTAAGACAAATTCTTCTTACAATAGCTACTCTATTTGTTCTACTAAGAGTTGTCTACACCTGCTGCAATATTGGATTTGATTCTTCGTAAGGCCAATATTAATTTCAAAATAATATTATAGCTTTATTTATGAACATACAATTTTAAACTTTACCTTTTTTAAAGAGAACACAAGTGTCAAGTGCTCCTGAGACAGATTTGTTCTAACTGTTATGGTTTATTTTGTATATATCAATAAATATTGATTTAATTTTATATAAGTTTTTGAAATAATCCAAAACAGATAGAAAACAAGATGTCTCAGGGTGCTTTAATCACACTTGTCCTAAACAGCATGTTAAAACTTGAAATACATATGGTAAAAAATGTAAGCGTGAAACGTTTTGAGGTGAAGTAATTTTCAATTTTAAAACGTGGGTATCAGCTGATATTGGCAATGCCCAGTAGCGAAGAAGGAGAGTCAACTGCCACAATTTTTCGAATCACAAAATGGTTTGGGGATGGACGAACACACAACAGCTGGTCCTCTGATAGTTGACGGAGTTGCAGGTAGTTTCAAAGTCAACACCAGTTAGAGGATCGGAGGCTCAGGTGCAACAAAATTATTCACTAGAGAATACTGTTAAAACAAGTAAGAAAAAGGTAATTAAGTTAGAACTTGCAAAATTCTTGACCCAAGTAAGACTACATAATTTAATCAATACACAAATACATACATTTATTTTTACATGTATTAATATTTCAAATTCATGTGAAATAATAGAAAAAATAATCAAAGTATCTGTCAACTATACTTACTTGTTAGCTTATTTCAAAACATTTTTGGCTACAATATCCTCCATTTACTGTAAATTGATTGTTATATAATTTTTTATGGCAAAAAAATTTCATTTGTTTAATAGAATCAAAGCGTGCCAAAATAAAAAAAAAAATTGTCATCTTCTTTTGTTTGCCCTTTCATGGTTTATTCAGGTGATGGGCCCTCAAAACACAACTTGACAGGTAATGTGTGGTCCGTTATCAGTCATACCCAATGAGAAGGTGGGTGGGCCATCTATAGTTGTGATCTATGGGATGTTATGTAATCATTTTTATTTTTGTACCATATTGGGGATATTGCAAAAGTAGAAACCATTACATAAATATGCTCTAAAATAATTTAACATTTTATGTTGTAAATCTTGCGTTGCTTCGACACTAGTACCACTATGTATGTCAGTGTTTATGTCAGACAAACAGCTGTTTATGTCAGTCACTAAGTCATGTTTACGTACTATTTACATTTTTGTCTTTGTAATTAGTCTACGTATTAGATTGTTTATATTATCTTTTGTATCGTCTTTTTATACTTGCAACAAAGTTCTGTTACTGTTATTTTCTTTATGTTTAGTATAACAATACCAACATTGCTTGAAAATTGGGTTATTAGGGTTTTGCTTGAATAAATGTCAATTATTCTTTACTCCGACTTTTCTTATAAATAAAACTTTGTATATTTGTTTAAAAACATATTCCGTACAAAAAAAACCGTGTTTACTTCTCAGTGTTTTCTTACCATGGGTTTGGGTGGTTTGAAAGGTTTTTTCAAAAATTTAAAATTTGCTCACAAGTTATGAGTATAATATTTGCCTATAGATATTGTCAGCTAATAGCCATATGTTCTCATAGCCCATTTTATAATCTATAGAATACAAAAAAATCAAGAAGATATGATGTATGGTTGCTATAATATAGCCATTTCCCATTACCTTGAAGTTCTGTAAAAGCTTTCAAAATAGCTTCAGTATTTCTGGCGTATCCTTTGTTTTTGAAATTTGTTAATGATGGAGTATCAGATGAGGAAGACACAGGTTGTTGGACATTTGCCATCATTACGTGAAAATTACCAATCACGACGTTTCGATTTGGTAAAACCCAAACCTTTTTCAAGTGCTAAAAACTAAATTACATCTACACAAACATGTTATAAAACTACGTTCTTAAACTAATAAATTTATCTACATTAATAATTATCTACATTTTAACCTAGATCATAGGATGGGGTACAACAAATTGAACTTCTACTAAATATAAAATTGTTGTCTTTTCAGGTTAAAATGTAATTGTAATAGTTAATTAGATTGGATAGTAGTCTCAGTCCTTCCGAGTCACGTATATCATTTTTTGTGCATGCTTAGTGTTATTTTAAATTAATAGTGTTTTTCAGGTACCATATATTTATTTTATTTATGATTAGTTAATGTAATCTCATTTCAGTCTGATTTGATTAATTTAATTGTGTTTTAACATTTTTTTCGTTGATATCGTGACCTTGGCAGCACCTAATTGGTTATATTAATTTAACCCTGTTAACATTTTTATATTTTATGGTCCCTAATAAACCATATTTTTAAGTTTTTGAGCTGAAAAGTCAGATATAAGGGGCACATTTGTTATGAGACACGTTATCTCCTCATTCAGTCAAATTAAAATGTAACGATCCTTTTTTTAATTTATTGAAGTTAGTTTTATTAATATATTTTATATTATATTAAGTTAAGGACATTTCTGAAATTGTATCTTGGTGATCACATGGGGTACCGTATGCAGTCAACGGCGTAAGCTAAGGTTATTCGCCTGACTGCACTGTGATCACCTGTGCCAAATCATTTTTTGGTTGAACCAATCACTAATTGCCACACGAGTGTATGGAGATGACCAGAGGGTTGAACTCTTCAAAAATCAGAGCAGAATGGATTGTCTTAGGCCGCTTATGGCTAGTGTTGTATATCGTATTAGTGAAGGATGCTTAATTATGTTACGGAGGTTGGTTTTTGTTAGTTCTTTGTAACATCTGTCATTTAATGGAGATATGATTAGGGACTATTATGGTTTATGTCAAATATAGAGGAAATTTATTGTGAGTTGTTGTATTATTATTTTTCCTTCCTTGACCACGTGGTGCATTTGAACAGTATACTATTCTAAAACCACTAACTTTACCTCTAAGTAGAGCACAACATGGCAACATTGTATATCTTGAGCGCTTGGCTCCTTCCTGTTACACGGCTAATTTGTTTCCGGTCTAGATGAATCACAACAAGAGCCTGAACTTAAGCTTTTATAAGTTAAAATTGTCTGATTGACTTAGTTTTTTTTATATTTGCAATGAGTAAAAAAGTACTTCCCAGTTAAGCACTAAAAAGTTTTCAATTCATACTAAAAAGTAAATTTGTACCGTCCTACATTCTTCCCAATTGTGAGTCACCGTATGTTAAAATTAGAGGAGGGCTGAGGCGGTCGGGCGTTGATTTTGCCTATGTTGATTCTCCCTCCAGTTTTGCCCGTAAACCTCAGAGGTAAAGCTAGAATGGCTGGATTATAGTATCTGTCACCTTTAATAAGTGACAGTGGTGGCAGCGGAGTGGAATTCTGAGACATAAATGGTGACTGAATTATGATGTTAGTGAAAATCATCTTGTGCCTTCTATGAAGACTGTTGCTTATAATAAACCTACATCTTAAATTGACCAGATGGTGAGGACTGCGATGCTTATGTAGGAAGTCAGAACCACTGGTGCAGCCAGGATACCTAGACACGGAAGGACACCAAGGACATATCCAGCCTCTGAATCAAAGAGAGCCTTAAGCAATATGAATCAGGGACCCTGCTAGTGCTCAGAAACTGCCTTTAGTTTGTCGGATGGAGGTTAAATTGTTACTTACAAGTATGTCTGAATGCCATGAGGGTAGAGAAATGCACCATCAATGTTCTAAAGATTTCTGGATACCTTAATTGTTGGTCTACAGGGCAAATTATGTCTTATTTACTTAGCTGATTGTTTAATCAATGGATCAAGTATTGACGATCATGTCAAGGACTTGTTGGTATTTAGCAAAGATTAAAGAATACAAATATTAGTGTAAAATTGTAAAAATGCCACTTTGGGATGGAAGAGTTAAAGTATTTAGGTCATCATGTAAGTAATTAAAGAGTTAGACCACTAAAGAAAAAATTTTGAAACAATAGGAAAATATCTACAACCAACGGATGTTCAGAAACTATGAATATATTTAGGTCTCTCAGGTTACTATTAAGTAGGCACATACAAGTAATGCTGAGATCACAAAACCTTTAACTATGCTGTGTAGAAAAATAGTAATTTCGAATGGACCAATGCCTGAGATGAAGCTTTCAGAATCCTAAAATAAGCTTTAATGTCAAAACCACTGTTAATATATCCTGATTTCTCAAAGGCTTCAATTTTGAATATGTACGCCAGTTCAATCAACATTGGAGTAATTTTATCTAATGTTATTGATGGACGAGGCCACCCAATTTGTTACACTTCCAAGACAACTTTCTAAGAGTGAACATAATTATTCAGTTACTATATGTGAGGTTCTTATCATAATATGGGCATGTAAGGTTTTCCAGTGCTATAAACTTTACATTAGTGACAGACCACAGTGCCATAAATTAGCTTCTAACATTAAAAGATCACTGAGTAGATTAACCCGTCCTTTAAAACACATTAGATGCCATCCTTAATATGAGAATTTTTGCTCTAAATTGCCACAAATTTT
Organism: Stictocephala bisonia; assembly: GCA_035578905.1. Taxonomy (NCBI): domain Eukaryota; kingdom Metazoa; phylum Arthropoda; class Insecta; order Hemiptera; family Membracidae; genus Stictocephala; species Stictocephala bisonia. The sequence goes on along the minus strand of JAQJVL010000779.1, from coordinate 74,950 downwards.
ATGCAAGTTTTAAAACAGTGATGCATTATTTTAACTGTACTACCATTTCTGGGTATAGAAATACTTAATACATAGGCATTATATGTATATAAATATGCCAGGAATTAAGTATATAAGGAACTTGACACAGTACACGGCACATAAAAAACTCTGTTGGGCATATCAGCCTGACACATTTTGGGGTAAATTTGTTTTCCTGGTTTGGCTACACTGACTGCATAGTGAAAGCAATCCAGAATTCAATATGTATTACGTTATTTCAATACCAAAATCCACTAAATAAGTCTGTCGGGCGTATACTCTGACAACTTGCATGTAGAACCTGCCAAAATTTAAAGTTTTAAGAACAATTTTGTAACTAACCAAACCTTTTGAAATTTGCTCTGTTTTGTTTCGAAAAGGATTACATGCTTGCAGTACAACTAAGTGTAATCGGTTTCTTTAAGAAAGCAGGACTAGTCGAGTAACAATAAAAAAAAAAAAAAGGTTCGGCATTTAGCTGAGACAAAGAGCCATTGGGCATACTGGACTGACATGGCAGCTAAAGTGTTAAAACTGGCCCAATACAACTACTTGGAAGTACACAAGCCTGGAATGCAGTACTAAGAGCATTTAAATGCTGGTGCTCTTTGCAGGGTAGTCTAAAATACAAACTGTGAAGTGCTTTCATAAGAGCTTAACTCTTCAGATACCTTTGGTTTTGGGCCCTGTTTTTGGACTGTTGTAACCAGTGCCCAATGTGCATTTTGAAATCCTCTTCGGATGTTGATGGGTATATTTTTCTGAAAGCACCTGAAAAAAATCAAAGTACTGTAATAACTTATAATGATTAAACCTTTCAGTGCTATGGCCGATTCACATGTTACTTCCAAAAGCTGCTCAGCATCAAAATATTTGCTCTGGTTTTTCCCAAAAAAAAGTGCTCAGCCCCAATATAATAAATTCGCTTCCCTTTAAATTGATTAATGTATTTAAAGGGACGTATCAACTTACTCAACTGTTACTTCAAACTACAATTTCTATTGCTTCCACATTTGATCAAGATACCTACTTTATGCTATATAATTTCAAGTAGGAAATATTAAGGCTTAGATTAAACATTTTTCAACCCTAACTATTCAATGACAAAGTTATCTGCCCCCAGTTGTTTGGGAGTTGACTGTAGCTAAACTTTATGAGGTTTAACTTACCGTACTTTTAACAACAGTGAAAATAGAGCTGGAACAAAAAGCCCTCTTCTGTTCTTTCAATTTGTCTTTTGAGGGTTTCCCAGTGAAGGAAAACTTCATAGCTAGTTCTGAGGTCATACATAATTCCTCGTATACAATTGAACATGAGCACCTTGGAGCCTTTCTCTCCCAGGGTTGCCTGTAGCCTAGAACACGAAAACAAAAACATATTGTTTGTAAGTTTTTTTTTAAGTTTGAGGTTTTATCTGATGCCATCATTCACCCATAGGTTAGCAGATGAAGACTTGATTGATTGTGTGTATATTTATATATGGTAGGATATAAATTTTAAATTTTACAAACAAGGCAGACCAATTCAAAAAAAGTTAAACTATGTTTCATAAAAAAAGATTCATCGCAATAAATCTGTTAGGACAGTTCAACTCAGTCTAACTCTATGTAAAAATGTACATTATAGCCCTCAGTCCTGTAAAAACTGCATGATGTAGAATGAAAAGTTGTGTCAAGTTTATGAAACCCCAGAGCCTTAGAAAAATTCAAACTGAACTTACTTGTTCAGTAGTATTAATCTAGAGAATTAAAAATATTAAATATACTACAAGAAAGTTCATTCTAAGAAAGTTGATTTATATATTATTGCTTTTTAATAGCAAAAATCATAAGTGGCATTGCATACCATCAGTATCATCTCTCTTCAATCTTTTTAAAATATTACTATTAAGTCTATAATAAGTTTTAGGTGTATTACCATTATGATCCTAAATTTAGGTTCCTTTACAAGGCCTTCAACATTTATAAAATCCTCCATGGAGGATAGAGGCAATTCGTTTAGGAGGCAGTTTTCTTTTTCATCCTTGTTTAGATTGGCACCTCCAGACCCTCTTGCCAACAGTATGTCTATTTTTTTATTTGCTATCTGAGATATCTCCTCCGACTGGCTAGCTGTAACTGCTCTAAAACCTGCCAAAGGCAATCATCATCTGCAACAGTACTAGCTGAAATAAAAACTTAAATTATATTTACCCATTACACAGTTGTGAAGATTTCTACTAAGACAGGAAAAAACTCAAAATAATGCTACTTGTATACTACGAGAAAAATATTTATAAGAATTTCAATAACTCAATATTAATAATTATATGAAAAATTGATGATATTAATTTCTAGTGACAAATAAATATTACTACTCACTGATTACATTTTTAGATTTTGGATCTATAAACATTTATTAAATGCTAACAAAATTATAAACATTTTTACCCTCCGTTTTTTGTACATTCACATATAATAGAAGTCCTCCATAAAGATTAATATACAAATAATACAAATAAATCAATAATAAATTAATTAGCCCCCATATGTATTTCAAACAAAAAAATGCGATGAAATTCTCATTCAACCAGATGAGAGACTGACTGTAGGAATGCTCCATTTAGTTGACCATTATTAAAACTTAGCAATAAAAAACAAAACTATGCAAATGGGCAACAGAAAACAATTTGTTGTGTATTCTAACTCAACTATATTCATGATTATCAAATCAGTTAAATACATTGAAATATATTTCTAATACACCCAATATTTTATCTCTTTAAACTCTATGTAATACACTTGAAACGATAAAGTTTCAGGTTTTCTTCAAATAATTATCATTAAGCACTTATTTTAAAATTATCGAAACTGAATTCTCAAACTATTAATAAATCATTTATAAATGCCTTAAAAATGATCAAACTGTGAACTCTTTCCACTAGAAGTCGAGTTTGGAAACCTGGTTGGAGAAACGAGTATACTATCGACATCACCAGAGAGAGGAGAAATCTTCTGAGGAGATTGGTGGTCTATAAAGTTTTGAGGGGATGGAACCGGTTTGTAAAAAGTATCCAGAGATGAACATTGGAGAGGTTTGTTTAGATTTTTTTTTTTTTTTGAGAGCTGGTCCTTCAATAGCATCTCGCTCCTCACCAGGCAGCAAGATTTCTTTGCTTATCCTTTTCCTCTTCCTCTCACCATCTTCATTGCTATCGAGGTTTTGAAGTGTCCTCAGCTTTTCTGAGATGTCCTCTTGCATCACTATAAGTTTCTGTAATCTAGACAAAGCATGAGAGCTGAGATAAATAGGTACGGTAATATACTACTTAATATAACTATAGGAATTCATTTGTTATTTTATTCCCTGCACTGACAAGACTGGGGTGATTGTGTTAGTGTATCCTCTGAAGCAATTAAGCGCTATTTATTTTAATAAAATAAATTTGACACCTAAAATGTAAAAATTATACTAATGATGACATACTATATGATTTAAAATTCAATGAGATTAAGTTAAAAAATTATATTAGATCAATAAATCTACTATATATTTATTAGAATTATTTTATTTATTGGAACTAATAAATCTACTATATATTTATTGCCCAACAAGCAAATTCATCCCGCACTAAAAATTTTTAGGCTCTTAAGATCTTCATTTTATTTTACTTAAAATCAGTAGCCTATGGAAAACAATACAAATAAGTATCATACAATTAAAATTCATAAACCTTGTCTAAAAGATTATTACATGATCAATATAAGCTAAATAGGTCTATAATTAATCTTGTAGACACTCTTCTGATTAAATATAAATTTGAAACTGATAACATCTAAAGGGAGGTTAACATATCAGGAAGAGGCATTTAAATATCAGTTACTTACAAACTTCAAATTAAACATAAAAAAATGTAAAATCAGCTGTAAATTTAAAATGATATAACTGTTTAATTATTCTTGTAGGCTTAAGCGGCCATAGTAATTAATTGTGTGAATGACTTGAAGTAAAATCCTTACACACAGCATTATGTAATTTGTTTCTAACTGAAATTGTTGGATAGCAATATGATGGCATCATTGTTCAAAAACATAAAATCATTAATTTAAAAAAATCATAACTGATTGATGGGATTATAAATAGGTTAATAATTGTAAAAACCTTAATATATTTTACTTACCATATTTTTTTATTATTTTTATTTTGTGGATACTCCAACCATCCGCTGATTCTGCCTGCTCCCTGAGGAGCTTAATCCTTTTTTAAATCTGTTGGTGCATCAGGGCACAGTGGCGTCATTTCAACTTTTTAACTGGGGTGGCAGGCCCCACCGAGGGGTCTGGGGGCTTGTTTGATTTCATAATTATTACCATTAAGAAAATACGTAAAAATAGACAGCTCTTATAAAGTTCAGTAAAACCCATTAATATCATTTTCAAGCTTTATCTTATTAATAAAAAACAAAATTGCTATCATTATTGGGTTTAAACAAAATATTAATTGCTATTTACCACAATTTATAAACCAAACCATTTGTAAAGTACACAATGGTCTCACAATTCAAAATCTAAAATTAATTTCGGAATCTTTATACAGTACTCATTTATATTCATATTTAAATAACTTAATTTTATTCAACATAGTACCCACTATAAACATTTTTATTTTGATAAACAAAATATTTAGGGTACTCTATAGAATAAAATGAAATTATTATTACTTTGGTTGAAGAAAATCAAACGAAGTTATCGCCCTTTTGAAATTTGTTCTGACTGTAGTTGTTGGTAAATTTTTAGACTTTTATGTAACATTTCTGGGGTGGCAAAATACCATGCTGCACATTTTTGGGGTGGCAGTTGCCACCCCCAAATGAAGCCTATGTCAGGGCAATATGTCATTGTTTCCCTTTCTAATGTCCACAACAGGGCAATGATTCCTAAGGAATCACCTTCTTCTGTATGTTTTACAATGGCAAACTTCTCAACCACATTAAGCTGAAAAATAATATGATTTTAGAAATTAGTAAACCAACTAGGAGTGGGGTTGTTAATTTACAACTTTCAAATTATTTGATTTTGTACCGGGTAGAGTTGAAAAGTTGAAGAAATCAAATTAATCATCAAAAGGCAATGTATTATCAAGGAAATGCCCAGTTTCTGTCCAATAAATCCTTACTAATTACTTAAGTTGTGTGATTACCGTACTTTAAATTACTTGAAACATTAAACAAAATGGTTTTCAGCCTAAATTGATAGTATGTAAAATATAAGCACGGTTTGTGTTTGTACCGTTCTAAGGCTTTCGACTGAGTGGACCATCATATTTTGATCAGCATATGGACTGCCCTGTAGATTATTCGATTTATTAATCTCCTATTTGGAAAACCACTGTCATTACACGGAAGTGCAGTTCGATGATGGTGGAATGATAAGGCCAGAGTCAAAGTGGTCGGCATTATTCAAGGGTCTATAGTAGCATAGACCTTCTATTATACCTTATAGTAGCAGGTCTATGCTATAATGTACTTATTTTAGAATTTTACCCATAATAAAATTAAATAATCCATTTGGACTAGCGTTTTAATATTCTTCTTCAATTATCCTTTGAAATAGGCCATGCGATTACTGTAAAAAAAAAAACGTTATTAATATACATAAATGATTACTTTATTAAATGGAAGTATTAACAATTAACTGTTTTAGTTTGGGCATTTACGGAATTTGATATATGTATGTAAGATAAAATTGAGAATACTCAGATGAGCTAACCATTTTGTTCAAAGAAGAAGAACAGCCAGCACAAGCGCGAACTCCGAAGAAACAATAAACAGTAATAACAAATAACAGTATTCAAATTTCAAACATACCATCTAGCAATTGAGAATTGACATTTGTTTCTTTATTGTTTTCGGTTTGTGTTTGTAGCATCAAACGAAAACAACCTGGATGTATGTATGCAGAAGATTAGGAAATTCGCGTTGATGTGGTACCGTATTCAAAACCTTTATTAATTGATATTGTCAATGTCAACTATTTGTAGGAAGAACTTTTATTATTTGGGAAATTTATGTTTACATTCTAAATAATGTCACTACATAGATCAGCAAGTGTTAACTATAATATCCACATCAATACTCAAGAAACTGAAGATTTCTTCAAATATAATCTTGATCAGTGTAAACCTAGGAAGAATTTCGCCAGAAGATGTTTATTTCCAAATAGATATCCATCATTTTATACAAGAACCAAAGAAGTCTTGACCAAAGGTTTCAGAAAACTAAACAAATCGTTTTCAGATTTAAAAAATGTCTTACAAACTTCAACTCAGGTGATTTTCTATTTGGCTAGCAAACTTAATACATATTATTTAACCCAGCAATAACTGACAGTGAAACAAAGCACTGATGTGTTTTTATAACCAAAACAACTTTTTTTCCAAACCTTACGAGGTTTTTAGCCAATTTAGGGAATTTGTTTCTAAAATATTAACATTATAAACATACTTACTTTTGGTAACGCTCTTTTCTAGTTTCAGCAAATTATAGGTTTTATTTAATAGGCCTATCTGGAAAATAAATAGGCCTAGTTTATACAACTAAAACAGTATACAGTACATTAACTGTACACTAACCTAAACACTTGTTATTATGGTAACTGATTTGTTTATAAATTTACCAAAACTTGCCTATCAACATTAGGGAGTTCTTGTTAGCACTAAAATAATTAAAAAAAAAAAAAAACTTTACAAAATAAATATAAATGTGGAGTGTTATAAATAGCCTATACAAAATAGAAATAACACTTTATTTAAAGATTTTTAATCATTCTCATGGTCAGAAACATGTAGCCTACATAGACCATTGGCTGTTCAACAAAAAATACAACATTTTCCTAAAATTGTTCTGGGTTTCAACATGTGAATTTCCCTTAAATGTTCACCTAAAATCACCCTTTTTTTTCATTGGTTTACGTAAAAATGTGTAACTTAAAAAAAATCACACAATATTCTTAAAATTATCCTTGTTCTTTGCGTCATTAAATTATCACAAGGAAAATATATTTGAAAATTTTTACTGACTAAAATGTAGTTAACTATATATTTTTTATTATTTTATATATGTTTTTAGTATGGAGTCGTAAAACGTTTATCATTTATTTTTCTATTGTATTGAAAGTAGGCCCCCTGATAATATCCCAAAAGTACAAATACTTGTTTATATATCCTGAAAATTTCAAGTAATTTGGATAAAATATGGTTAACTTATACATGCATATTTTATCCAGATGTTACATTGAAAATGAACGCAGGCAAAAATTGAAAGTGTCCTAGCGATAGTAAGCAGTGTTGTCATAAATAAGAGAATTTCCTCATTTAAAACTGTTTACTAATTTTTCTTAACAGCACTACAATCAGTAAATATTTACACTATATCAGTAAATATATACAATAACTTAAAGTGAAAACAATGTAAACAATAAATAAAGCCAAAACATCTGACTTGCACACATCATATGCATAAATACTTATGCCTCAAGTTGGGTTATGTCCATATCAGTATGATGTTTATCTAATAAGTACTATATATAAAAATGTAAAAGAGCACTCTAATTGTTATTTGTTCATGAAGGGTGTATGAATCATAATTTAATAAACAATGCCGCCAAAACATCTGATCTGTACACACCATATACACTTAAGCACGTGCCCCGAGTCCCACAACCGTGCATATCAACACAACGTTTATCTCATAAGAAGGCTACTAGGTAAAAACATTTTAAAATAATACTTGAATGGAAATTTTTTTCATGAAGAGAACCTAATTCCCTAAAATTTCATATTTAATTTTGAGTTTTTAGTAAAAATAGCATTGCAGTAAAATTATTATGGAAAAAGCATTGCTGCGTGTTGCGAAACAGTTTAAAGTGAATATATGCAAAACAATTAATCGTTCCTAAATAACCAAAAGGTTACATTACACTGCACCATATTATATCACTATGAAACAACACTAGACATATGAAAAAAATCATTAAATACTTGTCGTAGTACACTTTAATCATACTTGGGGACACCCCTGCATTTTCCAAGTGCTAACCCTATCACTCCTGCGCTCGTGACATCTCAGCTTTTAGCCTTGGCATGGGACTTTTCATTAACTAATATTAGTGAATAACTGTATTTAGTAAAATCATAATATATACATTTACTTACAGTAACTCACTCACTGCAATCGAGCCCCAACGTATTTCTAGTCTAAATATAAATAACACCCTTTTTAAAAATGTTCATTTTGTGTTACAGCTGATGGTTAGTGAAATAAAATAACTCCACTAGAATAACATTGAACCCCAGTGGCTAGAACCCTACAGTCGGATGTGAATGAAACCATGCCTTATCTAGCATAAAAAGAACTTATCATATAATTGAGAAAATGTAATATTTTAATTTCATTTTTACTCATTTTTTGCTCAGAAATTGAGGTGATATCAGGCTTTAGTATCTAGGCTTTTTTTCATCTAGATTCATTTTTAAATTTCTAATCTTGGAGCTAAATGTTATACATTTTGGTGCATAATTAGAATGTTGTCTTGATTGATAGATTTTAAAGAGGGCCATTTCAAGAGTAAAGCTGGTAAAAAAAATGTCAGATACTGATACATCAACCAAAAACAAAGGCTAGAACAAAGCTGATTGTATAAGTTTAATTTGAGTCATTTGTTTTGTATCTTAATTTTACAAAATTGCAGTGTTGCCGTTTGTTAGTAGATAAGTCAAATCACTTGAAATAAAGAGGTCTGTAAATATGATAACGACTGTTATGTTCAGTAGAATTTAAACTGAGTAGTTTCAAAATTTAATCAAAATATTTTTTCTTCTGGAACATTTCAGAATATTTGGTTCAACAGATCTGAAATTGAGAATCATGATTTGGTCTCTTCAACTTTTCAAACACCATCTCGAAAATCTAGAAGTTTGCTTGGCCGAACACCAATTAAACTTTATAGCCCTTTTGGAATTGAAACTCCAGTAAAGTTCCAGTAAAGAAACTCTAAGCTTTTAATCTTAAGGTAAGGTTAGTACTTTTATCTTTAATCTAAGTTATTTGCATCAAAAGAATTGTAGAGGAATTTGTAATTTATAATTAAAAGGGCTCTGCATATTAAATCTTGGATCACTTTAACCCTCCGTTGGTCGCATTATGTCTCACAGATACCAGCAAACGTTTTTTGCCTGCCCTTCTCCCTTCCCACGTTTAGGGGGCGCTATCATTACAATGGAAGCTTCCCTCAGTGGGCCAGTGTCGAAATCAGTTTCGTCGAGGCAACACCCACACCTCCCAGACCCTAATATCTCTGAGATACGGTGCGAACTTTGACGTCAGAAAATTTTATTCTGCATATGTTCTATATCGATGACAATGACATTTCTTAATTTTTAATAAATTACAATTTGTATTGAAATGTGTTATTAAGTCCTTTATAAAAAAATATCACATTACAACATTGAAATCAATACATATATAAAGTTTAATTGAAAATGTAGAGTTTACTTAGATGGGCTAATTGATACAAAAGTTTTTTAAAAATGACTACAAAAAGAAAGATTAATAATTGTAATTATTATTCAGATTTGAATCATTATGAAATTTTCATTTTTGTAAAGAACCTGAAGCCATTTAAAACTTAACGGTCTGTAGTATGACAGATACCGTGCGACCTTTCCCGTCCTTGGATTTTTACAGTTATATAATAGAAAATATTATATTTTACTTTAAATTTTTTTAAAATCTGCCCAACCGAAATTTATATTACCAGATATTGTTTAATAAGGTTAAGGAGTTAAACTTTAAATATTGATGTATCACGTTGTGTTAAACTAAGTTTTAGGCAATCGTAAGTCATCTGAAAAAAAGAGTATCTTGTAGATACAGTGCGACCGATAATGTAAAGTTTTTGGTCCGACTGCTGGATGGTTAGTGGTGTTCAAATTTAAATAATATTTACAATCTTCAGATCAAGTCATCGTAAACTAGTCATAGTAACCAAGTAATGGTAGTTTTCAAAGTGGTTTACTAAAACCAATCATATTGTGTGTAACGATTTGATCAAAAACACTATACTCCCATAGGGGGGTTCCCAAACAAATAGCATAATTTATTAATATAGACATACATTATAATAATAATTCTTTATTGAAAAAATGTCATAAAACAGGTTCAAACCCAATTGCATTGTAGCATTAATATAATATATGATATAGAAATGAGAATTGAAATTTGTATATGAACAGAACTTCACACCATCTTCAACCAGAACAACTGGCAACAAACACCATTATAAATAACCCTATAAATATTTAACAACAAAACAAAATAAGAAACAATTACAAATAACAATAATAAATAAATATAATTTAATCGACTTTCATATTTATACTGTTAATTACAAAAATTCAACTCTAAATGGATAAATACATTCAGCGAGTTTGAAAAAAAAATCTACATTCGGTTATAAACCATAATACAAACAAATCATTACATTTAGTGAAGAGTTTGCAGCGAGATTTGTGCGAGAGAAACGGAGAGTAAACAAAAATTGGTTTCTAGAGTTGTGCCTCGCACTTTGAATTGTAAACGTGATAACAGAGTTGCATCGTCGAGCACGCCACACACCAACTTCCGCAGATAAACCAACATAGCCACCCGCCGCTGTCTTCATAAGGAATCCAGTTCAACCATTGATAACAACTCAACATATGGTACAACTGTTGTATAGTCACCAAATTCCTTGAAATCCAAGAACCAAAGAAATCTTTTCTGGACATATTCGATAGTATCAGAGAGATATGCATGATATGTATGCCAGATTGCTGCTCCAAATTCCAATTTGAAGCAAACTAAAGAACAGAAAATTTTCTTTAAATCAGTCAGAAAATTGCACAACCTACGAATAAATCCCAAAATTGAAAAAGCAGATCTACATATTGAAAACACATGCTCCACAAATGAAAAATTTTCATAAAAAATAATACTTAAATCCATTATTGAACTTTACATGATAAATCAACTCCTCCCATTTTATACTTGTAACAAATAACATAAACATCAGACTTTTTAGAATAACGTACAACAGAAAATTTTTTGAAATTGAATTTTAAGTTTTTCTCACTCCACAAAAATAGGGCATCCAGATCGTCTTGAAGTTTTAAACAATCTGTGACATTTCAATTTTATGCTACACCTCGGTCTGTTGATTCCACCCGGAAGAAGGAATATTAAAGAGCACCCCAAGAGAATAATACGCCAAATTACGGTCGGGGATCGTGTGCAAGTAAGAAATTTAAAATTGACAAAAAAAGAATGGATCTTAGGGTGAGTCCAATCAAGGGAAGGACATTTTCACTACTACATTGGACTAGATAATAATGTATTATGTAAAAGGCACGTTGACAAGATATTACAGTCAAGACTTTAAAAGTAAAAAGTTGTTATGTGTGAAAGATCAATTTAAAAACAGATGATCAGCTGTTATTTATTTAACTTCATTTATTCATATGTATGTATCTAAAATTTGTTTCTGTTCAACAATAAGTTACGTTTTTGGGAATAAAGAGTTCAGTTTTTCAGTTCACACTAAAATGTTGTGTTTTTAAATTTGGCGACGAGGATAAGATTTTTTGTTGTTTTAAACTCCTGGCTAACCACAGGGAGAAATATTTATTAACACAGTTCATGGTATAGTGCTAGAAATTAACTTTTACAAAGTCATAAGTACATCTTACACCTGCAGGAAAGTTTCCTTGTTGGAGTCCTGCCATTCTTAGGTCAACAAGGTGGCGCCCTAATCCCTGGCTACTACTGATGAACTTGGAAACATTTATTTTATTTGGGTGATAACTACTCAAAACCTTTTCCCTTATACTTGGACTGTCTCTTAGAAAAACCCCCCAGTCTCCCTGAGCTAGCAAGGTTTTATACGGACAGGTGTGACAAATCAGAAGAACATATACGGCTTTAATGATTTTAAAAATATTTACAAATTTTGGGTGTTAATTAAAAACATATTTTACTTATTAATTGATAAAATTATAAATAACTTAAAATAGCCATACCTATGGGCTATCCTAAAATGTTACTCAATATTCAATAATAATAACAAGATTGCCATATCAATAGTTGAATCAACAGATCTTAACACATATTAAATTTTAGGTATAAAAAATTGTTCTTTGAAAAAATGGTAATAGGCTATTCTACACCTTCGTACAATGATGATAATAACTTTTGCAGGGATAAAAAATCAATTGCTCTTGCACGTTTTTTTTAATACCTAAAATACCCAGTTATTTATGGGTTTTGAGTATTTACCCCGAGTTTAAAAACCCAGGTATTCTACATCACTATCCATAACACTGCTAAAAAGGAGCAATGCCAATCAGCATTCCTTAGAACTATTTACTGATCTAGTTTACTGTTATTAAAGTACATATGGCTTAGAATCTAGTTAAATACTGCAAGTAGACCAAACAACAGGCTGTTGTAGTAACTTAGCAGATACATCTGCAAGCAATCTATTCCTACTAAATGTGAATACTTTTAGTTCATCAGTATAAATTTAGTATTAAACAAGTTATTAAAACAACTACAATAGACATAACTCCTTCCCTAATACTGGACCTGGTTGTGTTATGAAAATGATCTCAGAGACTTAAGTCTGCAGAGGCTGCCAGCCATGTTGGTTTTAATCACATAAGAACAATGTTATTTGCGAATATATTGATCTCCTTATTGAGCAAGATTTCAAAAAGTTTTGAAAAAGCAATTCATTCTAGGCTGACAAAATTTTTGGAACAAAATAAATTAATCTGTGACGAACAATATGGTTTCAGAAAAAAACAGGAACACAGAGTTAGCTTTGGTTTCCTTTGTGAATAAAGTTTCAGTGGCTTTGGATGGGTCACAGTCTACCGCAGGTATATTCTGTGACCTATCAAAATCCTTCAACTGTGTAAACTACAAATTACTCCTTTCAAAATTATTCAAACTAGGAATTAGAGAACAAGCAATAAATTACTTAGAATCATATTTAAAAGGTAGAAGACGGAGAACTATTATTCAAGAAAACTCTCTTAAAGTTACATCTGACTGGGAAAATATTAGGTTTGACGTCCACAGGGTTCTATTTTGGGACCAACCCTTTTTCTTATTTATATTAATGACTTACCATGTAGTATACCTAACTCACGTTTTGTTTTGTTTGCAGACGATACAAATGTTCTTATTACAGGAAAAAATGTGTCGAATGTGGAAGAAATTATTATAAGAACTCTTGATCAGCTGAATGATTGGTTTAATTCTGCTGGACTTTTGTTAAATTAGACCAAAACTAATGTAATACATTTTAAAGCCAAGTCTAACAACGAAATAGACAATTTTAGCTTATATTAAAGTTGATTCCCATAAATTTGTAGGAATCAAAATTGATAAAAATTTAAATTGGAAATACCATATTGATGACCTAGTAAATAAATTAAGCTCCTTTAGATTTGCAATGAAAATTTTGGCTGAATCAGTATCTATTACTACATGCAAAATTGTATATTTTGCATACATTCAATCTATTCTTAAATATGGGATTGTAATTTGGGGAACATCTCCTAACTTTGAAAGAGTATTCAAAGCACAAAAAGCTGTTTTAAGAGCAATGGCGGGAGCTAAATTCAGAGAAAACTGTCCCATTATTATAAAAACAAGCAATTACTTATTTTACGATGTTTGTACATTCTAGAACTTCTAAATTTAGTCCATAAAAATCCAAATATTTATGAAAAATTGACAAATTAGCACAGTTACCAAACCCGGAACAAGGATCTTTTGCTTTTCCACTTCACAAAACAACCTTACTTGAAAAAAGTCCCTCATACATGGGCATTCGAATTTACAACAGTTTGCCAACAATTCTAAAACAGCTTGAACAAGTTAAATTCCGTAAGCAAATTAAGGAAATTCTACCGCAAAAGGCATACTATAGTACAGATGAGATGATAAATGATGACATAACACAATAGTTTAAGTATTTCAGCAACAATTTTATATAAATCATCCCACAATATGCTTAATAATGTAAGATATTTTTAGCATGATAATCCATTTTAATCCACTAGTTAAATCACTTTTTTTAGCACCTGACTGTATTTGTATTATATAATTTGACAATGCACCTGTTTGGATTACTTATTGTAATAATGAAAATTTAATGTGCAATAAATATTTTGAATTTGAATTATATATTTTTTGTTATTTATTGACCAAAAGTTGTGTCTGAGGTGTAATTTTAAATGTTATCATATTGCGCATTGGGTTTACTTTTGATATTTTGAATCCATATGCTTAGTTTTGAAAAATAGGTGAAAATAAAAACTTCAAAGTAAATATTTTTGATATTTGTTTCTATAAAACTAATTAGGAATTCACAAGGCAATTCCAACGCACAATTTAATTCCCAATAAAATGCCATTTGTTTATAAAAAATCTGTTTAAAAATAACTGTTTAATTCGTATATGCATGCATGATCCTATGTCTCTGGTTAGAAAATAACATTGTTCTTACGGGATTAAAACCAACATGGCCGACAGTCTCTGACAGCCTCTGCAGACTCCTTAAGTATGACTGTTCTCTTGTGATATTAACTTGTCTATTTTGTGTTTCAGGTATTTTGTGTCATCTTTTGACAGTATTACCTGGCCAGTATTTTTAAATAAAACAAAAATTTACTTAAGTACATCAAATAATATTTGTATTTTTATAAAATAAATTGAATTTAAAATTCATTTACAAATATAAATACTGAAGTTTTTATTTGTCCAAGACTTAATTCCCATCTTCTTATGTATTTGTAAGCACATAACTCTTTTATTTGGGCCATTGGCTATTCCGTAATCTTCCTATGGAGATAGCTCTGAATGATGGTAGCAGTATTGCTGTCTACAAAAGAAAGGTGGGTGAATGGCTTCTCCTTATTGTCTGAGAGGCTGCTGAGGCACTGATCAACTCCCCTTATATATAACATTACACTTTCCTCCTCTCACATATATAAAATTTTCTGCCAATAATAAACTTACACCCACCATCTTCTCACCAGTCTTCTTTATCGTTTATCTCTCCTTCCCCTTTGTTGAACTTGGTAAATCAAAATTGGTGAAATACCCACCACATCTTTTTTAATATGTTAAATTTATATAGAATTTTTTAGAAATTTTCTATTACTCTACCAATTTTGTACAGTATGTTTAGATTATAGGGTTATATTCTTAATAATCATAGGTTTATTCTCAGACTCTGCTTTTTATTCATTTATTAATCATTTAAGTGTATTTTTCTTCCCATTTTATAGTTTACGTATACAAATTTAATTTAGTTAATATATAGTTATGTAAGGCTTACTGAGCGACTCCTCCCTGCACACAGATGTATAGTCTACGCGAGGAGTAAATTCATTTCTTGTTTTTGTGAGCTATGTAGAAATTGTTTTTTTTATTGAATAAATTAAATTTTGATTTGAGATATTTATTTATGAATAGTACTATTTACTAATCATTCCTCCGTGAATAATAAGTCAAATAACATGAAGTAATGTACACTCAATAAAATGCCAAGGTCAGACTCGTAGAATTATACAGTTTAAAGAAATGTGCTTAAGTTTATTTTGTTCGTCTTCTTGTTTTAAAGCCGTTTGAAGTGATTGTTTGGATATGATATTGGGTTATTGTTTATCATGCTGTCTTGACAGTGTTTTTGGGTTTCTGTCTCGTTTTTGCATTGTTCAAAAGTTCAAAGAAAAAAAATTATTTGACAAGTTTTATAGTAAACAACATCCCCAAAACTACAATATTATAAACTATGTTTCTGTCTATCTATCTATCTATTTATACTGAAATATATTTTCTATTTCATTACAATTCAATATATTTTGAAAACTAAAAAGTGGAATCACTAACGAAACTATGATGACACTTTTTGCAAAATTTAGAGCAAATAAGCATATTAAATGAAGTACATGTGATTTGGTGTTGTACTGCTAACTTACTCCTGGGAGGTGCAAGCTGATGAAAGCTTCGGTGAAAGCATGAGAACTTCACCAGCGACCAGCAGTTTGTCGGCTAAAGATATTTTAAATCATTTTAATGACTGTATAAAATTATGTCTTCCTTGTATCATAATTTATTTAACTTTGAGATTTTTTCTTATTATCTATGATTGAACTAAAATATTTTAAGATAACTTTTTACTTGTTAAATCGCTTTAGAATACATAGACAGCTTTATAATGTGTTAACATATTTCAATTGTTGTACATTCATAGATTTTACACATTAAAGTTTCATCAAATAAATACTGTATATTAATTTTGTGGTTGTTGTATTTGCTTATATGGATTGAATTGACATTCTCAAAGTTATAATTGATTTTGATTAATTATTCATTCAGTATAACGATTTAAACGTAATTAAGATTTATATTTTTTAAAGAATTCCAACAGAATTGCGAGTAGTTTAATTACAATTTATATTTTAGACTGTTATGTCAAAAGTACTGGTTGCATGTGCTTGCAAAGAATGAATTAATAATGATTTTAACGTGATGAAGCTGCAGGTAGAGTGTGTGTTAAACCTTAAACAGATGCCCCGTTAGTACAATATGGGTATTTAACTCAAATCAAAACTTAGTGATCCGGAGTCAGCCGACAGTTACAGAGACCTAGACCTCCAACGTGCCTGGCATGTTCTCGTGTGGCATTGAGATAGTCCGGTTGGGGTGATAATGACAGTCTAGCTGTTACTCAACCCACTATGTAAACTTTTAATTTGCACCTTGGTAACAGATACGAAGCAAGGCATTTGTAACTTTCTCAGGAATTTTAACTACTTTCACTTATTTTAGGAACTTCCTCCTGTAGTTTTGCTAAGTCAGCTAGCAAAATTTTCCAGCTAGCATACTTACACAACATTGGTGTACATTGTTACATCTTTATCTGATGTAGTGACATTCTCACAGAAATTACCGGATAGACAATCTTGTACTACATATGACTTTCCTCTTGTGTGTTTAATCTGCTGGTCTCGACTGGTCACATCTTTGTTTTGTTTTAATCAACATAAAGCATGATGGTCCTGTACTATGTCATACCTTTTACCCCATGGATATTGTCTGAATAAACCTTCTGCCTATGTGATAGCTAATAACTCAGTTTGATTGCTATTATACTTGGCCCTAGATTCGCTATTTTCTTTCTGAACCAATGATGTTTTTAAACCAAGGGCACAAGCATCGGCATGTACCTCAAGCAGTAATTTTTCATTATAATGCCTTAGGACCGGGTTAGAGCAGAGAGCATCTTTCAGTTTCAAGAATGCCTCTTCTTGTGATTTTTTTACTCAAACTTACATTATTCTTTGTTAGTAGTGTAAAGTTAAGTGTTTAGCGATAAGTGTGAAGTCTTTCATGCACTGCCAGTCATAGCTGGCTAATCGTAGGAAACTTGGTACATTTCTGAGTCTTGTGACGTAAAAATTCTTGTATATCTTAAACTTTGGAGAGGTCAGTTAATATTCCCATAGCACTGACCATATATTTCAAAAATTAAATAACATTAAACCCAAACGAGCACTTATATGGTCTCAAAGTCAAATTTTTTATTTTCTTCAAGATGGCTGAATACTACACATTGAGTGAACAGTGATCTCGCTAATTTGCATTACTTATCTGGTTCAATCACCTCCTGGACACTAGTTGCATGCTGTTTGCCTTTGCTTTTTATCAGTGAGTTGTTAGTGTAATGTGTTTCACAACTTTCTAACGTTTTTTTTCCCTATCCCAAACATTTATTTCTTCCAGTCATTTAGTTGTTAAACAGGATCATTCAACCATGCAATATCTAAATATTTAATAAAATAAAACAACTAACAGCTGATTATTATTCTGTCATAAGCCTGTCTCACTCACCTGTGTCAACTGCACTACTGTAGTCTGAATAGATTTGCGTAACTTTTTTTGGCACTGCCATCTAAATTTTACTTCGTCATTGATTCTTCTGCACTATATGAAATAGCGTTGTCCTACTTGAAATGGATTCTTAGTTTTGTTGTTCAGACCGGGGTGGATCGAGTAGCTTCAGTCGAGCACATTAACTTGTACTATATGTTATTGTATATGTTTAAATATTATGTATATTTATAATCTTGTAAATTACCTAATTCCACAAATTATACTGGTTGTGCCAGGGCAGTAATGGCTGCGCAATTAAAAAATCCTTGTGGCGCTTGTCTTCGAGAGGTTACAGACCGATAATATGGAATCAAATGTGCTGGTGATTGTTGCAGATGGTTCCACAGGGATTGTGCAAAGATTTCTAAAGCGGAATATGATAGATTGGCAACTGTTGAGAATCTCATGTGGTATTGTTATCGGGCTGACTGTGAAGATGTAAATAAGAAACCCATCAACACTCTGTTGTCTCAAATGACTGGCTTTGCATCGCTGTTATCCGAGCTATCTAATAAGATGGACACTTTGATGGACCTTCCAAAGAAAATTGATGCCCTAGATGCCAAGTTATGCACTTTAGAAGGAAGGATTGCATGCACTGAAAAGCGCCTTGATGCTCTTGAGTTTGCTAAGGCGTCTCAAGCACCTAAACCCGAAGACATCATATCTGAAATAAATGAACGATCAAGATGAGCAAGCAATGTAATGATTTATAACTTAACTGAATCAAACAGCAGAGACAGGAAGGTGATAAAGTCGCACGATGAAAATCTTGTAGCTAAGCTTTTTGAAGTTACTTGCCCTGGGCTAATTTCCTACATATTCATAACAGTTCGCCTTGGGAAAGAATCACTTAACAAAAATCGACCATTGAAAGTCATACTCAAGTGCCAGAGTGATGCTTTGGAGACTACGTAATTTTTCGATCGAACAATTAAGGCTGTTTATAGTATATTTGAAAATGTAAGACTCTCAAGAGACCGGACACCATATGAAGCAAAACATTTAAATGACCTGAAGGAAGAGCTTAAATCCAGGCAAAATAAGGGTGAGACTGATATCACAATCAGATACGTTAGTGGCATACCAAAATAAACTGTGCATTCTTTTTCAAAACATTAATGGTCTCAGAACCAAACTTCCATCGTTGCGTCGGTCTATAAGTAATTCTATCTATGATGCCATTGTCTTGGTTGAAACCAATTTAACATCTGATATTAGTAACTTAGAACTTGGTTTTGATAATTATGTAATTTACAGATGTGATAGGTCATCATTATCGAGCCAAAAAATAGTGGTGGTGTTGTCTTGGTGGCAATAAGAAGGGATCTTGATTCATGGCAACTCTATCCATCTAGAAACAGTACTAAGTGCGTTTTTACCACTATTCAATTTAATAACTCTCTATTCCTTTTGGGTGGTGTGTATCTACCACCTAACGAGAACTCCATGCTAATTTTCTTCCATGCTTGAGGAACTCTTTGTTGCCCATCCAAACTATAATAATATGCTAGTAGTTGGAGATTTTAACTTACTGAATATTGATTGGACAAACCCCTCTTCTAGTTTGCTGGATGCTTCTGCTCAACCTGTATATGATGTCATGCACTTCCTGAATCTCAAACAGGGCAACCACATTAGAAATGGTCGTGGTGTACTTCTTGATTTGGTGTTTTCCTCTAAGAACCTAAGAATTATGAATGCCTCTGATCCATTGCTTGCTTTTGAGTGCCATCATCCTGCATTAGAAGTGGAATAAGCCGTACACCCTAAGGAAGACCTTAATTACGGTACCATTGCACCTAATGTAAGAAAATGTGACATGGACTTTGTATTTGAATGGCTGCAACATCTTAATTATTCTGTACTTGATAATTCAGCTTCGGTTGAACACATGTTCTCCGATTTCTGCTCCAATTTAAGTTCTACTGTTACAGAAGCGAGCCCACCTAAGTATATAGGAAATAGATGCTTTCCTATATGGTTCTCTCCCGAGCTAAAATCGATGATAATCAAGAAGAAGACTTTACACAGGCAATTCAAACAAAGCCTTGATGATCGGATTTATCTGCAGTTCTGTGGTATTCGTTCTGCTTGTAAAAGACTGACTAAAGAGTGTTACTCGTCCTATATCCAGACTGTGGACTCATCTGGATGTAGATTGGCGAGCCGGTGGCCGAGTGGTCTAAGGCGTCAGGACTTTGAGCTTGGGTTAGAGATAGGGCTGGTTCGAATCCGGCCTAGACCGGAAGATTTATCAGTAATATTCACCTTCTACTGTACTGGTTCGCCCCTTACTCTGTCTGATTAAGTTCCTCGCACAGATCAATTGTCTATGAGGAATGGGCAGAGTAAGGTAAAAAGAAGGAGGTTGGCCTCTCCTTAAAAAAAAAAAAATCTGTTAAATGTAACATCCGTGCCTTCTGGAACTATATCAAGTCTTCCAAGAAAATGCTGTCTCTTCGCTTGAGAATGCAGCTTGATTATGAAACTGCAGATAATCCTCAAGATATATCCAATTTGTTCTCGAAGGTCTTTTCCTCAGTTTTCAGGGCTCCGTCATCCAATCCACGAGTATACGCCCTTGAATCAAATATATACTTAAATTTCATCTTGCAAATTTAGTTGTGAAGAGGTGGAGGCCGAGTTGAAGTCCCTTGACATCAATAAGGGTACTGGTCCTGACGACATCTCCCCACTGATTTTAAAGTATTGCTGCAGTGTATTATCACCCCATATTACCATTTACTTCAATGCCCTTATGGCTGCCAGGTATCTTTCCCACCTTTTTAAAAACTGGTTATATAACTCCTATTTTTAAGGATTTTAAGGATCTCCTGCTGATATCAAGTATTATCGTCCCATAGTTATTCAATCTGCTTTGGACAAGGTTTTTGAATCAATTGTACTCAATAGATTGACATTCCATTTCAAAACTACCATCAATTTTGAACAACGTGGGTTTGTTAAGGGGCGTTTGACTACCTCTAATCTCTTATCGTTTCAAGATTACATACTCAGAGCATTCTCCAATTTCCATCAAGTCGACACCCTTTATACTGACTTCTCCAAAGGTTTTGATCGAGTAAGCCACAAACACCTCATTGCTAAACTCGAAGCTGTTGGTGTCAGTGGGACTCTTCTATGCTGGTTAGAGAGTTACCTCTCTGGCCGTGTTCTTCAGGTGAGAGTAGCCGGTTCTCTATCCCAACCCTTCACTGCTGTTTCTAGTGTGCCTCAGGGTTCCCCTCTGGGCCCAGTTTTATTCTTGATTTTCATCAAAGATTTGGTTCAATATCTAAATTCAAATATTTTGCTCTTTGCTGATGATGCAAACATTTACAAATAAAGTGCCTCTTTGGAAGATTGCTTTGCTCTACAAAAGATTATCGACTAGTTGACCGAATGGTGTCATGAAAATGACATGCTCTTGAATATTTCTAAATGCTCTATTGTAACTTTCTCTAGATCTAATGCTCCTATAATTCATAACTATAAACTGAATAATCAACCACTCATACATTGCTCCAAGATCAAGGATCTAGGTGTCATCCTCACTTCTGATTTGAGTTCTCATGCCCATATTGATTTCCAAAAAGGCCAATTCAGCACTCCACTTCATTATCAGAACCAGTTGTGACACGTTTTCTGTCCATGCTCTCAAAATCCTCTATGCTCATCTTGTAAGACCAATACTTGAATACTCTTCCATAGTGTGGTGTCCTTATCATGTTGGACAGATTGACAGACTGGAAAACATACAGAGCCGTTTAATTCGCTTGATTGGACTGTGACTGGGCTTTGATTATCGCAGTGTTCCAGTCAATGATCTCCAACATCAGCTGAACTTGAAACCTCTCCATACAAGACGGAAAGTTAACGACCTGATGTTCTTGAAAAAATTGATCTGCTCCAACATTGATTCTCCCAATCTGCTTAAAAATCTGGATTTTCAGACGACACGCCATCTTCACCATCCTCAGTTGTTTGCAAGGCGGCAGTGCTCAACTCAGTATATGTTTAATAGTGCTTTTCCTTGCCTTCAACGACTTGCCTGCTCACCTGGACTTCTTTCATATGTCAAGCGATACTTTCCAGAGGAAACTTTCGGCCTGTCCTGACCTGTAAATAAATACAACTGTCTCATAACTTAATCTAGTATTAAGCTATGCTACATTGATTTGCAGCTGTTAATCATCTAATCATTTAATTCTTATTTTATTGGATTTGCTTATTATAAGTTTATTTATACTTGAGCTGAATTATTTATTGCATGATTATTTATACTTGTCCTGAATGATTTATTGCTATATTTGTTCACTTGTTATTTATTATTAATCTTGAATAATTTTGTTATATTGATTTGTATTCATGTAATGGGTTTTCTTATTGATCGTTGGAAGAAAGAAATAAAATTAGCTCCTCAAAGCCTTTTCAATACTAACTGTAGCATTTGTGAATGGGTATCAAGGCTGTCTGACTTCACAAGGTTGTTTAAACAGTATAAGCAGATTCCCTACTTGGTCAATACATATTTGGAACGTAGCTGGACTTCGAGCCTTAAATTCCCATAATCCAATTGATGAAATAAATGCTGTTTTATGTTGTTCTCTTCTTTTACTGTTCATCCTTCTTTGAATTTGTCAATATCCAGAAAACAAATCTAGTTCTGAAAATCGTTGACAGCCTTTGAGATAAGATTAAAAAAAATTGAGATAAGAACGTTACTCCAGACAATGAAATAAGCTAGGATCAAAGCTTAAATGGTACATCCACTTTCTTTTTAAATCCAATTTTAATTAACGTCGATATAAATATCCTGATCTTAACGGTTTCAAACAGGTCTGAAGCCAGCTTGATCTATAAGGATGATAGCATTAACAATGCACTAGGAGAAGGTGGGGTAATAGTACGTAGTGGGTAATGGTACGTATTGCAATATTTTAGACGTGACTTCTCTTTTAAAGTCGGGATGTGCTACATTCTGTTGGTCGAAAACTGAACTAACTTCCAGTTCATTGGTGACGCCAGTTGGCGAGTTTCTTATGTTTTAAGGTTTATGTTTTTCATCTTGTTTTCATACAATCTACCCTTCACATATTATTTGAGGTAAGATATTAAATACTTCATATTTTATTCTTATAATACTATCAGTGGATAGACTATTTAATATAGTAACATTTAAACTTGTCAGTAGCTTTCTTTCTTATTTCATCTTCCTATAGTACGGCATAACCTAAAATGGCAAGGGGTAATAAGACGCAGCCTGTGTGCAATTACCTCTACCCCACTCTGCATACCATTACTCCATTTCAACATTAATATACAAAAATTACTCAAGTCAGTCATATTTAATGTTTTTTTATTGCTAATAATGCAAATGTACCTAATTGATTGTATACACTAGAAAGAGAGAGTGTGTTTTTAATTTTTTTTTTATTACAGCATTAACTGTGATTTTCAGATGCCAAGAAATACTGCTTGGACTACCAACAAAGCTTCATGGACCGAGGAACAACTTGGAGCGGCCTTAGCAGCTATTAATAATTGGGAGAAGATTAGAGCTGTTGGTTGTAGATTCTCATATATGAAGCAACCCTGAGAAAAAGGCTTCAGCAGGGATTGATTGGAGGCCCATCTATAGGAAGAAAAATAGTTTTCACTGCAGACCATGGATCAGAAATCACTTCACATATTCTCCTTCTAGCTAAGCTATTTTATGGCGTTACCTTAGCAAATCTTAGGTGTATCGCTTTTGAATACACAGAAAAAATATCAAACAACTTCAATGAAGCAACAAAGTTTGCTGGGAAAGATTGGGGTCAGGGTTTTATGAAAAGAAATATTCAACTAAGTTTAAGGAAGCTTGAAGCTACTTCAATAAACAGAATGTTATCTTTCAATAGATAACAGTTTCACACTTTTATGACAATCTAAAACTTGTCCTGGATGAATACAATTTTATACCATCATATATTTTATGTTCATGAAACGGGAATAACAACTGTTCAGAAACTCCCAGCGATCATAGGCCCAAAATGACAGAAACAAGTTGGAAGTTCTATCAGTCTTGAACGTGGAAAGAACATAACACTGTGCTGTGCTATGAGTGTGACCAAAATTTTCATACCCCCTATGCTTATTTTTTCTGGTAAACATGCTTCATCAGGCATTAAATATGGAGGACCAGCAGGAAGCATTTACAAAACATCAGAATCTGGGTGGATGAATGAATTCTATGAATTTTATCAATGGCTGCATCATTTTGTATCTTATACTCAGTCCACTAAAGAAGCAACCACTCTACTTTTAATAGATAACCATTCCAGTCACATGTCACTCCTAGCTTTCAACTATTGTAAAGATAATGGTATCGTTGTTTCTTTTCCACCCCATGCCAGCCATAGGCTACAACTGCTAGATTTGATGTTTTTCTTTAAAACAAAATTAATTTCAAAGAATTAATAAAGATTTTTCTACACCAAAGTTTTTGAAAAAGTAGCTGGTGTAAGCAAGAATGTAGCTGGTTTTTCAAATCAAGGAGTTTTCGTACTTTTAGACGATAGTGCATTTGAAGATGACTTTTTACCTTCTGAAATAGGGTCAGAAAATTTCAGAATCTATGAACACAGAAAATAGGGTTCCCACAAATAATAAAAAATAGTCAAGTACTTCAATAGTGCGTGCTGCTTTCTCAACCAGTTCTCATGTCCAGGGGCGCAGCCAGGAATTAAGTCTGGGGGGGGGTTTTTATGGGCCACTAATACCAGGAGGTCTGGGGGGTATGGAATACCCCCCAGGAAAAGCGGGGTCCCCCCCACCACCGAAAAATTTTTGACATAAATTTGTGAGTTTTACAGCTTTCTGAGAGCTATTTTTTAATCCTTACACTCGTCAATAAGTAATAGTAAATTCATTTAAGTAAAACAGATTAAACTTAAAACTATTTTATAATAATTTACAGAAATTTTAAAGAGCATCAACACAAAATTATAGTATACTGCTAAATGATTTAATGTAATATGTAATTAGTAATTAAAAACACATAATAATTCTTTTGAAATAATGAAACCGTTATTAAAAATCACTTAAACTTTTATTCATAAAGGTTACAAAGTAATATTAATTCTTTGAGATTTTTTGGCCAGCTCATGTAGAGTTTCGTCCTCTGTTATTGGAATCCTTGGATGAATAAAGGCTGAAGCCAGCCCATTAAGCCGTTCCTCTGATGTTCTGTTCCTCAAGTATGTTTTCAGCAATTTTAGGGAGGAAAACGACCTCTCTGCTGTGCATGTCGTTACTGGTATTGTTGCTAATATAGAAAGAAGGGAATGGACTGTGGGAGTGAGACCAGCATTGCAGTGTTGCAAAGCCTCAACTGCATTTTTTGGCTTCCTTTCCTTTACTATTTCCTGCCATATTATGACTTCCCCATTTATTCCTGTCGTTTCTAGATCATAAAATTCCGCCACATTCTGAATATCGTCTGAGATGTCACATTCTTTATTGGGTTGCTGTAATATTGTTTGGAATTTGGAAAGTATTTCACTGTACGTTTCAAACTTTTGCCCAAACGCCTCAACCGTGTTCTCAATAAATGGGATGAACAATGATCTCGTAAAGTAATCTTCAACAGAGTCAGCTGGTACATTGTCCCTCATTGTCTGCCGCCCTGTCATTCTTGGTTTGACTACAGGTATCTCGAGATCTGCACAGAGCTCACTTGCTTTCTGAAAAATCGGTGCAAAGGTTTGGATTGCCTCTTTTCTATTCTCAGCTAACTTATTTTTTACTGTCATAGCCGTCTTCATGGCAGCCGAAAGATCAAGGTTTTCTTTCTGTAGATACACACTCAGAGGTAATGTCAGTGAAAACACATACTCAATAGAAAAGAGGCTGATAAAAAATCACATTTCCCAATTGAACACTGGAGAAGCTGAGCGTCAATAGCTGTTTTTTTATCACTCCAGGTTTTGATTTCATCCAGCGCTGCCAGTATAGGGCGGAGTAACTCCATAAAAGATTGAACAGAATCATGACGTTCAACCCATCGAGTTGGACACATTCTTTTCAGCTTTTCTTTCTTTCGTGGTCATTGTCCATTTTTTCAATCTGTGCCGATAGAATTGTTTGCCTTTTTGGTGTGTTAAAAAAGTTGTATGCACTCTCAATTGTACCCATGCAGTTTCGCACTCCTTGAACAGAACAACCTTCTGAAATGCAAAGATTCAAGCAGTGTGAGCTACAATGAACATATAAGGCTTTAGGGTACTTTTCCTTTATAATAGCTAGAACACCATTCATATGGCCACTCATAGCCCCTGCGCCATCGTAACCTTGACCTACCATAAATTTAGCTTGAAGACTTAGATCGTTTATAGTTTTGCATATTACGTCAGCCAAACCTTTTCCAGTCATGTTAGTGACAGGAATGAATTGTAAAAATTCTTCGTGAACTTTTTCATTTTCTACAAATCTAACACAGAATGTCATTTGAGCTATAGTTCCTACATCTGTTGTTTCGTCAACAAGAATAGAAAACCACTGAGCATCCTTGACTTTCTCAACTAGCTTTGTCAAAGTAATTGTGTTCATGGATGTGATTATCTCGTTCTGTATTTGCCAGCTTGTGTAAGTTGCATTTGCTCCTGCATTCTCCAAGTGATTTTGCAAGACAGAATCCCCAGATTGAACCCTAAATCTCAATAAGGATTTAAAATTTCCCTCTCCTCTTTCACTAGGCTCATTGAGCAAAACAGGTCCAGAGTCCCTGTGTCCACGGAATGATAACCCTTTTCTTGCAAGAAATATCGCTGTAGATATAATTGGCTTTAATTGCTCTCTGTTCTTGTTTACTTGTGCAGCATGACCTGCATCTAACACCTTGTCAATACTCGGGATGGTTTCGTTTGTTGTAGCTACAAATGTGCCTGCTGTTTTAAGACAATCAGAATGATATTTTGCCTTTTCATGCTCCCGAAAAACTTCCCTGGCATCTTTCCAGTTTTTGAATGGAACCTTTACTAGTTTTCCAGGACACGATCTTTGTTTTCCAACAGTAGTACAAAATAAAGCACAGAACTTACAATATGCTCCGTCTTGGGATGGTGAATATACGAGCCAATCCCACTCTCCACACCATTTTGCAACAAACTTCAAGTTTCTTGGCCCAGACGACGGAAATGTGTAACTCAAGGTAGGTGTCCAAGGGTTTAGAAGAAGTTGTTTCCTAGTGCTGGCATCAATCTGAAATGAACAGAAAATAATTAAACACTGTAATAACCCACAAATGAGATGGATAACGACAACAAACCATTTTAAAAATGTGTTATTAATTTTTTCTTTATTAGGGGGCCTACTAAAAACTGTTGAAAGTATTTGTTTTAAATTGAGTGATTTGTAACACAAAATTTAATTTAAATTTGTTTTATAGTACATCACTTAACTCATACTCGTGGCACCCCCCCCCCTCACCACAAAAGTAGGGTGAGTTGTAAACCAGGCACAGATAATATTTTTCTCATTGGTAGTGACTGCCCATTGCAATAGGTTTATCGCGTTTATTACTACTACTTTCATTATTATATGGAGGGACCTGAAAAAGAATTAATATGCGCGCACAGGCACGCGAGCGTGATCAAACTTAGACAACAATTAAATTCATACACAATTGATTATTACCTGTTTTCCAATGTATAGGCCAATATCGTATTCAAAAGTTGTTGTTGTAGAGCCCATTACTTGTACAACAGTGGGGGCTGATGAAATATCCTTTTATATTCTTGGCTTTTTAGCTGTCACGGCACTAGCACTTGGCCCATCTTTGTCTTCCATGTTTTCCAAATCTGGAGTTTTGTTGTTCACATCTACAACAATACAATACAAAGAAACTAATTTTAGGTTTAATTTATCTCTAATGTGTGTAACTGTGTATTTAATTTATCTCTAATGTGTGTAACTGTGTATTTAATTTATCTCTAATGTGTGTAACTCTAATACTACTGTAAAAACTGTGTAACAGTTTTATAATAATTTATCACTAAGTACTCTTTTAACAGTAGTTCATACACAATGCGGCCAAAAATAGGCTATAAGAAAAATGGAAGATTACGTTTACCTGCACACGTTGAAGATTCCTTTGATGTAGAAGCATCCACACTCTGGCTGAAGAATCTCCTAATATCCATTTGTGCTTCTGCCTACTAGCAGCCACAGCACTTATGAGAATGATAGTCACTCCCGAACAAGCCTAAACCTAAACATAGTGACACCTTAGTGACGCAGATTCGTTCATCGTTCATGCGTTAGGTCAAACGGTCAAACCACCACTGCGGCGCATGCACGCTCTGTCTCCTGCGATGCAGTGTTGCCAATCCGAAAAAACATTTTATACCTACGCACCTATACTCGCCACGCCACCCACCCAGCCGACTCAATTGTAAACTCTATTCTGTGAATAGTTTGACGTTTTGTTTGTGAGTCATCCGTCCCCATAATACTAGTTTAATAAATTTGACTCATTAAAATATTTTTTCTAAAAAAAAAAAAAAAAACGCTGAGCTCTGGGGGGGGGGTTTCAATCCCCAAAACCCCCCCCTCGCTGCGCCACTGCTCATGTCCCTATAACAGAAATATCTCCTATCCCCAAACCAAGCACATCAGGATGTAGACACAATAAGAAGCCAAGAGCAAGGCAACGGTCAGAAATCTTAACAGCAACCCCAAGAAAGGAAATCTTACAAGAGATTGAAAAGAAACGAAAGAGAAGGTTGCAAGAAGCAAATATTGTCTCAGTCATCAAGAAATTAAAGACAGTAATAGCTAAAAATTCACTTACTTGTTCATCAAGTGATGATGAAGACAATGTACAATCCACTGATATATGTCAAGACGACAAAATGGATGATAACTGTGATCTTGGAAGTGCATTAGCTTTCACTAAGAACTCAAACGATACCTGTATGTCTTGTGGAGAATTCGGTATGGACAAAGAACTTTGGTTTCGATATGGAGCGTGTTCAGGCTGGGTACATTCTGACTGCAGTGCACCAGAAAGTCATCATAATATTGTATGTGACCAATGCCAAAATGTAGACTAATATTATGCAAATGTTTTTGTTTTTTTCCCATTATCATAAAAGCATTTTGATTTTCATTTACATTTTTCATTTTCTTATTTGGTTACCATGCAGATTTTTATTGCTATATACTCCGTACTCATTGATATTTTGGGAATAAATATTGTAATAAATAGTAAAATGTTTGTTTTTTCAACCTTTGCTATGCATAAATAACATTTTCTGATACTGAGGGGTAGTAGGACGCATAGTATTATTTTATAAAAAAATGTACAAATCAATACCAATTCAATTCAAATTAATTCAAAGTTTGCTATGTTGATTATGTTTTATATCACTAAGGATTATAACAAATTGTGAAGAAAAATAATGATTTTGAACGGTGTAGTTACAGTTTTTTGTTAGGTACGTGCAATTACCCCTCCTTCCTCTATATCCTGATGTAGATAATACTCTCCAACCACGTATCAAACACTCAACAGGACGCAATTACAATACAAGAAATTCAGCAATGTACCCCCTTCCACGACATCATCTCGCTTTATATGAGAAAAAACCAACATATATGGGAAGAAAATTGTACAACTGCCTACCTCCAAATTTAAGATCTAAAACTGGAAATGCATTGAAGACAGCACTGAATACCTGGCTCATGGACCATCCCTTTTACAGCATTGATGAATTTCTACAGAACACATTTTAAAATTTCATAAAATTCAAGCTTTTATCACATTTTACCTTTTAATTATTGACAATTTTGGGTCTTGCTTGTATTCATTGTTATTATTGGGTTTAACTTATTAGTCTTATTGTTGACAAATTTGAATCTTGCTTGTATTAATTGTTTTTAATTTAATAGGTTTAATTTATTAGTTTAGTTAGTTTTATCATTGACGCTGTAATTATTCTTAAGGAATGAGTTAATAAAGATGATTTTGACTTTGACATTTTTGACAACCTATCCTTCAGTGAACATGATCAAAAATAAGAAAACATTGTAGTATGAAAGACGCATAGTATTATTTTATAAAAAAATCTTCATATCAAAACCAATTCAATACAAATTAATTCAAAGTTTGCTATGTTGATTATATTTTATATAACTAAGGATTATAACAAATTGTGAAGAAAAGCATTCAAAACATTTTAACATGAGTATTTTCAGTGGTTTATGTTTTAAACGTTTATTTTGGTTCATATAATTAATAGTTTGTGTACCACTTATGAGCTAGGTGTCGAATATGCATTTGACAAATTCATACATATTACGTTTGATGGCTTTCATATATCAGTTGTATTAAATATCAGCCCACCTCTGTAAACCAAACATTTGTGTGTTTTCTCAAATCCAATATAATTTGATTCGATATAATTTTATAAACACAAGTGTGAAGGTTCCTCTTCCACCCAATATAACGATTGATTTCAATCAAATTATCTTATTACCTTATACAATTCAATAGATAATTATTTTGTCATAGGGTTGGCTGCTGGTTGTTGAGTTGCTTTCACATGGATGTGGGAAGATGCAACTACTGGAAATATAAATGGGGAATGGCAAATGATCAGTCATGTGATTGTGGATTCGAAGTTCAACTATGGATCACATAGTTAATGACTGGCCATTGCGTTCTTTTCAGGGGGGGATTAGCTGGTCTTCATTCTATCACAGATGCAGGTGTTGAATGGTTAGGGAACCTAGATTTACCTCTGTGAAGGAAGATCAATATTTAAGCACCAAGACACAAGTACTTTTTATTGTAGATTTTATTTTATTTAGATATTTTTATTAGTCTAGTTTGGTAGCTGG
Source organism: Stictocephala bisonia (assembly GCA_035578905.1). NCBI lineage: Eukaryota > Metazoa > Arthropoda > Insecta > Hemiptera > Membracidae > Stictocephala > Stictocephala bisonia. Next base: position 44,019 of record JAQJVL010000779.1, on the reverse strand, counting down.
CCTATGAAAGCCATACAATATATGCATAGGCCACATAACGTTGTAAAGTTGCTATTATCTGATATCATTGTCGCAGGGTTTTATTCTACAGTGAATTTGTAGCATATTTGAGAAGTGGATTGAAAAATGTTGAATTAGGGTTGTCAGGTTTAAGTATTTATTATATATTGATACATAAAACAACATACAGCAAACAAAGTAAAAGGGGAACTTATATTGCCTTTTAATAAAAAAGTAGGAAGCTGTTTGTGGGTTTTGATTCAAACAGGAGTATTATTGAATTAAGTTGTTAGTTATTTTTATAAATATCAATCACGATCACAATCCTGAAAGAGCTCTGTTTGTCACGAAATAAGTTCTCAGTTCCAATGAGGAGAAAATTAATCATCTAAAAAAATATTCTCTGACTATATCAGTAAGTAATTGGTAACGCTTATTATTACTATGTTGGAATCCCCAATTTAGTTTATTTTGGGACTAACAATGTCAAATTGCTTTTTAAGTTACAAAATACAATGTTGATTTTAAATTCTTTTTATAATTACTTACCAATCTTTATTACTACCTATACAGTGTACGTTATTGTTTTAGTTTGAACAAATGTTATTATTTACTTGTTTATTGTTTTTTATATGAAGAACTGTTTTGTTTTTAGGAGTTCTGAAATTATTTGAGATATTTTTGTTGTTTTTAGAATGGATAGGACCAGTTCTTACTAACAATGGTAATTATTTTCGGATAGGATTTCCCAGTTATTTACATTATATAGAAATTCTGCTCATCCGGGATAGACCGTGTAATAAGTACAGTATGTAAACCAATGACTGTCGTTTTGAACTTCTTATAGACTTTTTTCAAAGTGGATGCTCAAGTTTAAATCTATATTTATTTAAAGAATCCAAATAAAAATTCTTGGAAAAAATTGTGTTTTTATTTCCTTCAAAAACACTTTAGTTCTTGGTTTATTTTGTTTAAAATGTACATTATGTTATTTAGCGCAGTATTAATTAATTAGTCTAATCCACTCAACTTCATATTTAAAGATGAGTGTTGTTTGAAAATCAGAAATAAGTCATATTGCGTTAAAAGTAAATTTAGTGAACTTCTAACTGCCACATTGCTATCAAATAAAATTTAAAACCAAACGGGACACCCTTTGAGTTTAGTAACTCTAGCATTCTAAAAGAGGATTATTGTTGATGTGTCCTAGTTCTTGACATTTACAAGTATGTCATTTCTAATTATATGAACACTTAACTTAAGGCATATAAGCAAAAAAGTTAGAACGTAATTCTTTACTAGACTTACTTATACCAAAGATTACAGAACTAAAGAGAGATACAGTTTACAATGGCATTTTGCATGCTTGGTTTTTGCCTGTTTTCTGTTGGCCAGGCTGTAAAGCTCAGGTGTTTTGCTAGTGGGACACTGCTGCTTTTTACCAGGAGTGGACGAAAGGAGAACTACTAAAAGATGAAGTCTTGAGACAAACATTGCGATCATTGGCAATGTGGCAATACATCGACTCAGCAGTCTGCACTGCCTGGACAGATAATGTGGCCTGGTCCTGTAGGCGGTGGTTTAAGTTTTTTTATGGGTTCACTTGCTGTCAGATGCAAATACTGTCACTGTTAACATTTCTTTTTTTAAATTACGGTTTAAGTAATGATTCAAGGTTTATTCTGCAATTATAACAAGAATATATTATTATGATTCTTTGCAATTATTTGAAAAATTGAACATATATTTAGTCAATATGAATAAAGTATACATCCCTTTTTTAAATTTATACAATTTATTAGTTTGAATCTGTCTAAAGATGATCAGTAAGTGATGTCAAAAAAAGTTCTCATTAGTTTAGATTATTTGTGTAATTTATTTTAAACTATACAATTTTACTTTGCAATTTTAATTTTTAATGTAATAATGCAAATATTCAGAACAGAACAGTATAACATAATTGTTAAAATTGCATTTCAATTTGTGTTTAAAATAATTTCAAAACTTCTATTACATGTTTTTAATATCACAGCAAATATTATTTCTTGAAAAGATACAAACTATCAACTTTATTTTAAACCTTTCTCTGATAATAATTTATATCTAATCTTGATATTTTTCAGCTTCTAAGTAGTGCTAAGTTCATATAAGATAATTTGTATTCTTGTAATTAACTACATTTTTTTCAAAGAACAGACTTCATTAAAAATCTCTGAAAAATAAAACTGGTTAAAACATTTTAATTGCAATTTTATACTTTAGATATTTTTGATAAAACCTTTATATCTATGATTTATTTAATATTTTTGCATTTATCTGTATATTTGCTTTAAGGTTAAACATTTAATAAATTTATTTCAATAAAGTGAGACGCAACAAAACTATGTAATCCCCAGGAGGGGTCCAGTACAGACAAGTCATGGATGACCTTGTGAGGTGTACTGATACTGCAGCGTTTAATTCCATTCCTTTAGATTTATTTCAGTATATATGGTTATAAATTAGTTTAATTGATGTGAAATAATGATATGAACTAATGACATTTATTCTATATTTAAAAACACATTTAAGAAATAAAAAAAAACAACAATTTACACTTACAACTCAAAACTTAACTTACTATATAATTACAAGTTCATCGTGGCAGTGAGATACAATATTGAAAACAATAGTAATTGTTTGAGTCCAGTCCTTACTTAATACAAAATCCTTGCTGTCTACTTTCCTGGGATCTTCTGTCCCTCGCATAAAAAATTAACAATAAAATAATCATTATGTTATCCTTTGTATATTTAAGCATTAAACAAAACTGTAATTCTTCAAATATTGTTAGTAATTACAAAATTTAGTTACTAATCTTAAATGTGCTACTCTATATCAAGTAAGAACAGTATCTAAAACCTCAAAATATTTATTTGAAAACAAGAAAACTCTTCTTACAAATTATTTATAATAATTTCATTTGTTAATTTCTGATGGTAATTGGTTGAAGCACTTAGGACCAACATAATCAAAAGATTGTTGGTTTTTTTAAGAGTCTGCAGAGGCTGTCTACCATGTTGGTTTTAATTCCATAAGAACAATGTTATTTTTGAACCGGACATACGATCACACGTATCCAAACTTAACACTTATTTTTAAACAGAATTTTTCCAAACAAGTTGCATATGATCAAGAATGAAATTCCGGGTTGGAATTGCTTTGCAAATTCCTAGTTAGTTTTATAGAAAAAAATATTAAAAACATTTGGTTTGAAGTTTTTATTTATTTATCTCAATGGTAACACCATTTTACATAATATAATACAAAGATGGCAGTGCAAAGAGATCAGTAAATATGGTACACAAACCAACAATTTCATATAACTAAGAATAACAGAAGAAACTAACAATAGAATATATATATATATTGCAAAGCAACCAGTAGTATGGGTAAATAATCATGAAATGGCCACAAGTACGACAAATTAAGTTAAATCAAATAGCCATACAAGATCAGTACTTAATTGATTAAATTACATGTGGATGACAAAGAAAGTGAGATTATTGATAACATAAGTAAATAACAACAAGTAACAATAAACAAACATTGAATAAATATAAATAAATCAAACGTACAAGAAAAACAATACAAGGATAGTAATTCAACAATCACCATACTAATAAATATAAAATATAACAGGAAATAATTCAATGTAATAAAGAGTGCATAATAGCCTCGAAATACAACCATCAAAGTTCATCTTCAAGTAAGGACCGAGCCAGTCTTCTGAACTCCTCGAGGGTTAGTCCAAAAAATTCACCTATTCTTCAAAACTAGGCATATGTATTCAAAATATCAAAATCAAACCCAATGCACAATATAATGTGTAACATGACACCTCATACACAACTTTTGGTCAATAAATAATGAAAAATATGGATTTGCAAATAAAATTGTTCTAATGGAATTAAAATTAACATGGCCAACAGCCTCTGCCGACTCTTAAATTTTAGATGTACAAAATACGACTTATAAATACTAAGGTGCTTGTTTCTGTATAACCACTTCTTATATAGAATATTCTTAACACTTAAAAAAGTGCTAAACTGGCAACATAGTTAATTTATTACACGGTAGAAAGGAACTTTCTCTTCTGTTCTTTCGGAGGGAGTATAATTCTAACAAATTAATTTGGAATAACTTTCAGTTTGTCAATATTAGTCTTATACTCTCCTCCCGAACATTGTTCAGCATACTGTAATCAGGAATGTATTACAGCGTAATGTAGAGACTCCATTAGGTGTTCATTGCAAGTAGTATTTCAGAAATAATCTAAATCCTATCAAATAGTATTTAAGAAATAAAATCGCTTAGTAACCCCAGGCTAGTTAGATTTTGTTTTTAAATGGAAATTTTATAAATAAAAATAGTTAAAAGTTGTGACTACTTAGGGTAAAAATTGAATGACGGTGTAAAATACACTCAATGCATTGTTGTTACACAAACTGCCTTAAATCCAAACATACACATAAACCCTTTTATAAAAGAACCGCAAAACTATTGGTGCAGTTCTCAATAAGACTACAGTTTAGGAATTTGCTGTTGATACACTATTATTACTTCAATCTATACAGTATAAATACAATAAGTGTTTTGTCTGTACATTGCTTACAATAGTACCTCTTTTTGGTTAGTTATATCTATATCCCTCTTAATCAATCTACTGATATTAACAGACTTGAATGAACCCTTGCCTATCGCTGGTTCCCAGGCGTTCTGCAGGCCGTATTGTAGCGGGCACACCGGGCTATTAAGTCGCATGATAATGATGCCGTTATTAAATATTTTCTATATAAGGCATTATTTGTTACAGATAGTAACACTTTGTTAAATTGATAAATTTTTCAACAAATCACTGATTGTTATTTAATTAATTTGTGAAAATCAACCTTGTACAACTTTACTACTTATTTTTCCCCTGAGCATATTATTTATATCTATATTATTATATCTTGTCGTGAAAAAACTCCGTAGTCTACTATGTTAAATAACACGTCATGTTAGCACAACAATTTAATATTATAAGATTACCTAAAAATAACTTACTGTGTTTATCAAGGAACATTACGTGAACATTTCAGTTCCACATAAACATACAACAAAGGTTTACAGTTTAAATACACATAAAGTGCTTTATTTTAATTCGAAATAAAACGTTTTGTATGTTTATAAAATATACAAAACTGTAAAATATTAGTTTGTGTTTAATTTTAAATGTGTACTACATAATTCGTTAGGTCACATATGTTAGTTTTCGTAATAAACATAAAAACGCCTTCATTATTTTAGATACTACATGTGACTCATGGCTGTACGCTGGACGAATCCGCGTTCATTCAAGTCTGTAACTACCAGTAATTCTGTTTATTCTGATTTATGTATCTCTGTTTATGAAGTTATTACTTCTACTGGATACTTAGATACTACATACTAAATGCTAATTTATTGAGTGAGTGTCCTTTTGTAATTTCTGTTTTGTATTGGTATTGTTGTACATATATATTTATTTTGTTGTTAACTTATTGAGTGTGTGTCCTTTGTTAATTTTCTGAGTTGTAATTTGAATGTTTCTATTTGTTTGGTTTTTAAAGTAGGCCTAATTATGTTTTTTTACTATTATGTTTTAGTTAAAGTAAATATGCAGCCACTAATTTCTTGCTTAATAGTAATTGGATTATCAAACTTATATCTTAAATTAATCGTTTTTTCTTCTTAAATTTGTGTATGTCCTATTTATATTTTTTGATTTTCTCTCTATCATAGATTTTTTAATGTTTTTTCTCTCTATATTAAGCTATTTCGCTACAATAGAGTCATTACCATTGTTTATTTCCGCCACCCTAGTGCATTATAATTTAAGTTATTAAGTTGTTAGTTTAGTTATTATAAAACTTATTTATTATTAGGTTGTATTTTAAGTTGTTAATTAGCTACCATCTTGTGATAATATTGCAAGAAAAATGTTTTTGTAAAATGGTGTTATCCGTTTGAATAAATAAATGAATAGCATAGATTTAGCTAATTAACACATTTATTACATAAGAGAATCCGAAACGGGTCTTATCTCACTTTATGTCTGTCTGTCAGTAAATTTCCTGTATTTTCAATAAAGAGAGCATTATTACCTACAGACAGAAATTGACGTAAGACCTATTTCAGACTCTCTGTTGTAAGAAATGGAACTTACTCAATAACACTTATATTATAATTCTACTCACGTCAATTAAATTCTATACTTAATGTGATATTATAAGTTATGCCTTTTCTATATGTATACAGAGTACGTTAGAACGAAACACCTTCACCGAGGGAAGGAAGCTTTCATGGGAGAATATTGAGATATACAACTCCGAACCATTAATCACCAGCTTCCGCAATATGAGGGAGCTTCTATACTACTTTGGTACACAAAAATGAAAATATATGAACCGAAATAAACACAGTTCAGACAACGTACATTTACATAAAACTGATTACGTACTTGTTTTAAAACATCTACATTTTAAATTATTTTGACCAATCAAGAAATATTGTAGCATATAAACACCTTCATGCAAGGGCAATACCTGACGAATTTATTTTGACATGACTTTACATTATTTGTATGTTAGTTGGTAGGGGAATCGTCGTACAAATCAACACTACGACTTCCAAGCGTCATACCCGGACACTCCTTTATGGGTGGTTGGTGAGCCATCACGTCGTAGGCCTATGTGTGTGAGAGTAGGCAGGTGAGTATCACATCAAACATTTGTGAGTTGGTAAATAAACCGTCCAGTCGAACATGAAAGGGAGATTGTCAATAGTCTACCATGGGTTGTTCGGACCGTCAGTTATTGTGGTTGATGAGCTATCCCGTCGTATGTGTGTGAGTAGGCAGGTGAGTATCCCATCAAACATGTTTGAGTTGGTAAAGAAGCCTTCCAGTCGAACATGAAAGGGAGATTGTCAATAGTCTACCATGGGTTGTTCGGACCGTCAGTTATAGTGGTTGGTGAGCCATCACGTCGTATGTGTGTAAGTAGGCACGTGAGTATCACATCGAACATGTGTGAGTTGGTAAAGAAGCCTTCCAGTCGAACATGAAAGGGAGATTGTCAATAGTCTACCATGGGTTGTTCGGACCGTCAGTTATAGTGGTTGGTGAGCCATCACGTCGTATGTGTGTAAGTAGGCACGTGAGTATCACATCGAACATGTGTGAGTTGGTAAAGAAGCCTTCCAGTCGAACATGAAAGGGAGATTGTCAGTAGTCTACCATGGGTTGTTCGGACCGTCCGTTACAGTGGTTGATGAGCTATCCCGTCGTATGTGTGTGAGTAGGCAGGTGAGTATCACATCAAACATGTGTGAGTTGCTAAAGAAGCCGTCCAGTCGAACATGAAAGGGAGATTGTCAATAGTCTACCATGGGTTGTTCGGACCGTCAGTTATTGTGGTTGATGAGCTATCCCGTCGTATGTGTGTGAGTAGGCAGGTGAGTATCCCATCAAACATGTTTGAGTTGGTAAAGAAGCCTTCCAGTCGAACATGAAAGGGAGATTGTCAATAGTCTACCATGGGTTGTTCGGACCGTCAGTTATAGTGGTTGGTGAGCCATCACGTCGTATGTGTGTAAGTAGGCACGTGAGTATCACATCGAACATGTGTGAGTTGGTAAAGAAGCCTTCCAGTCGAACATGAAAGGGAGATTGTCAATAGTCTACCATGGGTTGTTCGGACCGTCAGTTATAGTGGTTGGTGAGCCATCACGTCGTATGTGTGTAAGTAGGCACGTGAGTATCACATCGAACATGTGTGAGTTGGTAAAGAAGCCTTCCAGTCGAACATGAAAGGGAGATTGTCAGTAGTCTACCATGGGTTGTTCGGACCGTCAGTTATTGTGGTTGGTGAGCCATCACGTCGTATATGTGAAAGTAGGCACGTGAGTATCACATCGAACATGTGTGAGTTGGTAAAGAAGCCTTCCAGTCGAACATGAAAGGGAGATTGTCAATAGTCTACCATGGGTTGTTCGGACCGTCAGTTATTGTGGTTGGTGAGCCATCACGTCGTATGTGTGTAAGTAGGCACGTGAGTATCACATCGAACATGTGTGAGTTGGTATAGAAGCCGTCCAGTCGAACATGAAAGGGAGATTGTCAATAGTCTACCATGGGTTGTTCGGACCGTCAGTTATAGTTGTTGGTGAGCCATCATGTCGTATGTGTGTGAGTAGGCAGGTGAGTATCACATCGAACATGTGTGAGTTGGTAAAGAAGCCTTCCAGTCGAACATGAAAGGGAGATTGTCAATAGTCTACCATGGGTTGTTCGGACCGTCAGTTATAGTGGTTGGTGAGCCATCACGTCGTATGTGTGTAAGTAGGCACGTGAGTATCACATGGAACATGTGTGAGTTAGTAAATAAGCCTTCCAGTCGAACATGAAAGGGAAATTGTCAATAGTCTACCATGGGTTGTTCGGACCGTCCGTTACAGTGGTTGGTGAGCCATTACGTCGTATGTGTGTGAGTAGACAGGTGAGTATCACATCAAACATGTGTGAGTTGGTAAAGAATCCTTCTAGTCGTACATGAAATGGAGATTTTCAATAGTCTACCATGGGTTGTTCGGACCGTCCGTTACAGTGGTTGGTGAGCCATCAGGTCGTATGTGTGTGAGTAGGCAAGTGAGTATCACATCAAACGTGTGTGAGTTGGTAAAGAAGCCGTCCAGTCGAACATGAAAGGGAGATTGTCAATAGTCTACCATGGGTTGTTCAGACCGTCCGTTACAGTGGTTGGTGAGCCATCATGTCGTATGTGTGTGAGTAGGCAGGTGAGTATCACATCAAACATGTGTGAGTTAGAAAACAAGCCGTCCAGTCGAAGATGAAAGGGAGATTGTCAATAGTCTACCATGGGTTGTTCGGACCGTCCGTTACAGTGGTTGGTGAGCCATCAGGTCGTATGTGTGTGAGTAGGTAGGTGAGTTTCCCATCAAACGTGTGAGTTAGTAAAGAAGCCTTCCAGGCGTACATGAAAGGGAGATTGTAAATAGGCTAGTCTACCATGGATTGTTCGGACCGGCCGTTATAGTGGTTGGTGAGCCATCCCGTCGTATGTGTGTGAGTAGCCAAGTGAGTATCACATCAAACATGTGTGAGTTGCTAAACAAGCCGTCTAGTCGAAGATGAAAATGATATTGTCAGTATTCTACCATGGGTTGTTCGGACCGTCCGTTACAGTGGTTGGTGAGCCATCACGTCGTATGTGTGTGAGTAGGCAGGTGAGTATCACATAAAACGTTTGAGTTGGTAAAGAAGCCGTCCAGTCGAACATGAAAGGGAGATTATCAATTCTGTACCATGGGTTGTTCGGACCGTCCGTTATAGTGGTAGGTGAGCTATCCCGTCGTATGTGTGTGAGTAGGCAAGTGAGTATCACATCAAACATGTGTGAGTTGCTAAAGAAGCCGTCCAGTCGAACATGAAAGGGAGATTGTCAATAGTCTACCATGGGTTGTTCGGACCGTCCATTATAGTGGTTATTGAGCCATCACGTCGCATGTTTGTAAGTAGGCACGTGAGTATCACATCGAACATGTGTGAGTGGGTAAAGAAGCCGACTAGTCGAAAATGAAAGTGAGATTGTCAATAGTCTACCATAGGTTGTTCGGACCGTCCGTTACAGTGGTTGGTGAGCCATCAGGTCGTATGTGTGTGAGTAGGCAAGTGAGTATCTCATCAAACGTGTGTGAGTTGGTAAAGAAGCCGTCTAGTCGAACATGAAAGGGAGATTGTCAATAGTCTACCATAGGTTGTTCGGACTGTCAGTTATTGTAGTTGGTGAGCCATCACGTCGCATGTTTGTAAGTAGGCACGTGAGTATCACATCGAACATGTGTGAGTTGGTAAAGAAGCCGTCTAGTCGTACATGAAAGTGAGATTGTCAATAGTCTGACCATGGGTTGTTCGGAACCGTCAGTTTATAGTAGTTGATGAGGCCAACACGTCGTATGAGTGTGAGTAGGCAGGTGGAGTATAACATCAAACATGTGTGGAGTGGGTAAAAAAGCCGTCCAGATCGAACATGAAAGGGAAATTGTCAATAGTCTACCATGGTGGTTAGTTCGGACCGTCCGTTTACAGTGGTTGGTGGAGCCATCACGGTCGTATGTGTTTGAGTAGGCACGTGATATCACTCAAACTTGTTTAGTTGGGAAAGAAGCCCTTTCCCGTTCCCCAAGAGGAAAAGGGGGAAAAGTCAATATTTTACCATTTTGTTTTGGGGGGACCCGATTTTTAGTGGTTGATGACTTTTCCCGTCGTATGGTTTTGGGGAGTAGGGAGGTGAAATATCACATCAAAATGTGTGAGTTTCTAAAAGGGAACCGTCCAATTTGAACAGAAAGTGGAAAATTGTCAATAATCAAACCCGGGGTTTTTTTTTGGACCGTCCCCTTACAAATGGGTTGATAGCTACACCCCCTCCCTATGTGGGGTGAAAGGGAGGTGGTATCACATCAAACCTGTGTGAGTTGCTAAAAGGGCCCCCATCGAACATTAAAGGGATATTGTCCCCAAAAGTTTCAACCATGGGTTTTTTCGGACCCCTCAGGTTTTTAAATTTTGGTTGGGTGAGCCCCTTTTCCCGTTTGGATGGGGTAGTAGGGAGTTTAAATATACAAACCAAATTGGAGTTTTGGGAAAAAAAAGCCTTCCATCCGAACCCTTAAAGGGGGATTTGTCAAAATTTTAAACCCTGGTTTTCGGGGTAACCCCTATTTTATTTAATTTTGAACCATCACCTTTTAAATTTGTTAAAAAGGCCGGTTTAGTTAAACTCCATCAAACGTGTGTTTTTGGGAAAGGGAAACCGTCTAGTTGAAAAAATGAAAAGAATTTTCCCAATTTGTTCCCAACCCTGGGTTGTTCGGGCCGTCCGTTATAGTTTGGGTTTGGGGAGGCCCCTCACGTCCCCATGTTTTTTTAAGTAGGCACGTGAGTAAACACATCGAACAAAGTTAGTTGGTAAAGAACCTCATGTCCCTACATGAAAGTGGGGATTGCAAATTTTCTACCATGGGGTTTTTTCGGGAAAGTCAGTTATAGTTGGGTTTGGAATTTAGCCTTTACTTTTTAAAGTTGTGAGAAAGGCCCTGTGTATCCCCATCGAAAAATGTGTGAAATTGATAAAGAAGCCTTTCCCTCGAACATTAAAGGGGAGATTTTTTCAATAGTCTAAACCCGGGTTTTTCGGACCGTCCGTTTCAGTGGTGAGGGTTTTTAACTCCCCCCTTGTATGTGTGGTTTTTTTGGCAGGTTAGTAACACAAACCAAAAAATTTTGTGGGGTTTTCCCCAAAGAAAAACCGTCCAGTCAACAGAAAAAGGGGGATTGTCAATAGTCTACCATGGGGTTTTTTTCGGACCGGCATTTATTGTGGGTTTTGAGCCACGGACCGTCGTAAAGTGTGTTTAGTAGGCAAGGTGAGTACCCATCAAACATGTTTGAAATTTGGGAAAAAAAAGCCTTTCCCGTCGAACATTAAAGGGAGATTGTCAAATAGCTACCATAGGTTGTTCGGACCGGGCATTTAGGGGGTTGGGGAGCCATCAACTTCGTATGTTTTAGTAAGTAGGAAAGTGAGTATCACATCGAACATGTGGGGATTTGGGAAAAGAAGCCTTCCAGTCGAACATGAAAGGGAGATTGTCAATATCTCTATACCATGGGTTGTTCGGGACCGTCAGTTATTGTGGTTGGTGAGACCATCACGTCGTATGTGTGTAAGTAGGGCACGTGAGTATCAACATCGAACATGTGTGAGTTGGTATAGAAGCCCGTCAGTCGAACATGAAAGGGAGATTGTCAATAGTCTACCATGGGTTGTTCGGACCGTCAGTTATAGTTGTTGGTGAGCCATCATGTCGTATGTGTGTGAGTAGGCAGGTGAGTATCACATCGAACATTGTGTGAGTTGGTAAAGAAGCCTTCCAGTCGAACATGAAAGGGAGATTGTCAATAGTCTACCATGGGTTGTTCGGACCGTCAGTTATAGTGGTTGGTGAGCCATCCCGTCGTATGTGTGTGAGTAGCCAAGTGAGTATCACATCAAACATGTGTGAGTTGCTAAACAAGCCGTCTAGTCGAAGATGAAAATGATATTGTCAGTATTCTACCATGGGTTGTTCGGACCGTCCGTTACAGTGGTTGGTGAGCCATCACGTCGTATGTGTGTGAGTAGGCAGGTGAGTATCACATAAAACGTTTGAGTTGGTAAAGAAGCCGTCCAGTCGAACATGAAAGGGAGATTATCAATTCTGTACCATGAGTTGTTCGGACCGTCCGTTATAGTGGTAGGTGAGCTATCCCGTCGTATGTGTGTGAGTAGGCAAGTGAGTATCACATCACACAAGAGTGTGAGTTTGCTAAAGAAGCCGTCCAGTCGAACATGAAAGGGAGATTGTCAAATAGTCCTACCATGGGTTGTTCGGACCGTCCATTATAGTGGTTATTGAGCCATCACGTCGCATGTTTGTAAGTAGGCACGTGAGTAATCACATCGAACATGTGTTGAGTGGGTAAAGAAGCCGACTAGTCGAAAATGAAATTGAAAATTGTCAATAGTCCCACCATAGGTTTTATTTGGGGCCGCCCGTTTTCAGTGGGTTTGGGGAGCCCCCCCGGGTCGAAAGTGTGTTTAGTTTTTGGGAAGTGGGGTTTTCCAAACAAACGTGTGGAGTTTTGGGAAAGAAAACCGTCTAGTCCAACAGAAAGGGAGAAAGGGCCCAATAGTCCTACCCCTAAAGGGTTTTTTCGGACTGTCAGGGTTTTTGTGGTTTGGGGAGGCCATCACGGTTTTGCATGTTTGTAAGTAGGGAAAGGGGAGTATCACATCGAACCTGTGTGAGTTTTGGGAAAGAACCGTCCCAACGTAAAAATGAAAGTGAATTGTCAATAATCTTAAACCCTTTGGGGTTGGTTTTGGAAACCCTCATTATAGTTTTAAAGGGTGGGGCCATCACTTTGGGAAATTTTTGTGAGTAGGCCAGGGATTTTCACCCTCAAACCTTTTTTGGGGTTTGGGTAAAAAAAAGCCGTCCAATCGAACATGAAAGGGAAATTGTCAATAGTCTACCATGGGTTGTTCGGACCGTCCGTTACAGTGGTTGGGTGAGCCATCACGTCGTATGTGTTTGAGTAGGCACGTGAGTATCACATCAAACATGTGTGAGTTGGTAAAGAAGCCTTCCAGTCGAAGATGAAAGGGAGATTGTCAATAGTCTACCATGGGTTGTTCGGACCGTCAGTTATAGTGGTTGATGAGCTATCCCGTCGTATGTGTGTGAGTAGGCAGGTGAGTATCACATCAAACATGTGTGAGTTGCTAAAGAAGCCGTCCAGTCGAACATGAAAGGGAGATTGTCAATAGTCTACCATGGGTTGTTCGGGACCGTCCGTTACAATGGTTTTATGATTAACCCGTTTTATGTGGTGAAAGGGAGGTGAGTATCCACCTCAAACCCTTGTGAGTTTTCTAAAGAAGCCGTCCCATCGAACATGAAAGGGAGATTGTCAATAAATTTTTACCATGGGTTTGTTCGGACCGTCAGTTATTGTGGTTGATAGCTATCCCCCCTCGGAAGTGTGTTAAAATAGGCAGGGGGAGTATCCCATCAAACTTTTGAGTTTGGGAAAGAAAACCTTTCCCGTTTGAAAAATAAAAGGGGAATTGTCAATAGTCCCACCCCTGGGGGTTTTCGGCCGTCAAGTTTTTTAAATAAAAAAAAAATTTGGGGGGGGAGCCCCCTCACCCCCGTTTTGTGTTGAGTAGGGGAAAGGGGATTTTCTTTAACAAACGTGTTGAGTTTGGTAAAAAAGCCGTCCCATTTGAAAATGAAAGGAATTGTCCCAATTTGTCTACCATGGGTTGTTCCGGGGCCGGTCCGTTATAGTGGTTGGGGGAGCCATCCCTTAATCGCAGGGTTTTTAATTTGGCAACCCGGGGTTATTTACATCGGAAAATTTGTGAGGGTTTGGGAAAAACCGTCCCAGTTTGTCATGAAAAATTAGATTGTTTAATAGGTTTTACCCATTTGGGGGTTTTTGGAAAAAGGGCCCCGTTATAGTGGGTTTTATGGGGCCCCTCACGTCGTATGGGGTGATAGGCCGTTAGTATCACATTTGAACATGTTGAAATTGAAAAAGGGAAACCTTTCCCGCGAACATGAAAGGGAGATTGCCCAATTTTGTCTAAACCCTGGTTGGGTTTGGAAAAACCCCCGTTTCAGTGGTTGATGAAACTATCCCCTTTTTAAAGTGTGGGGAGTACCGGGAGTATCCAAAATCAAACATGGTGAGTTGCTAAAGAAGCCCTCCCGGACGAAAATTAAAGGGGGGAAATTTTCAATAATCTACCAAGGGGTTTTTGGGAACCCTCATTTATTGTTGGGTTTAGTGAGCTATCCCCCTCGTAAGTGTGTGAGTAGGGAGGTGATTTTCCCATCAAACCCTGTTTGAGTTGGTAAAGAAGCCTTCCACCCCAAAAATTAAAGGGAGAAATTGGGCAAATTAAATCTACCATAGGTTTTTTCGGACCGTCCCGTTAAAAAGTGGTTGGGGGAGCCATCACGTCCTAAGTTTGTAAGTAGGCACGTTTTTTTTATCCCCATCGAACATGTGTTTAGTTGGTAAAGGGAAACCTTTCCCGTCAACTGAAAGGGAGATTGTCCCCAAAAAGTCTACCATGGGTTGTTCGGAAACCCTCAGTTATTTTTGGTTGGGGAGCCATCCCCGTCGTATGTGTGGGAAGTACACTGAGTATCACAAAACGAACATGTTTTTAGTTGGGATTGGAAAACCGGGCCCGTCGAACATGAAAGGGGGAAATTTTCAATATCCCACCATGGGGTTTTTCCCGGGCCGCCCCGTTATAGTTTTTGGGAGCCCCTCATGCGTAAGTGTGTGAGTAGGGCAGGTTAGTTTTCACATCGAACATTTTTGTGAGTTGGTAAAAACCTTTCCAAATCGAAAAATGAAAGGGAGATTGTCCAAAAGTCTACCAAAGGGTTTTTTTCGGGGCCGTCCCCGTATAGTTTTTTTGGGGAGGGCCCTCACGTCGTAAGGGTAAGTAGGGGACGTTTTAGTAAACACAAGGAACATGGTGGGGAATTTTTGAAAAAAACCTTCCCCGTCCCAACAAAGAAAGGAAATTTTTCAATAGTCCAAACCCTGGGGTTTTTCGGGCCCCTCCCCTTACAGTGGGTTTGGGGAGCCAAATTTCGTTTTATGTGTGTGATTTTGACAGGTTAGTATCACATTAAACATGTGTGAGTTTGGGAAAGAATCCTTCTAGTCGACATGAAATGGGGATTTTCAATTTGTCTATACCAGGGGGGTTTTTTTGGACCCCTCCGTTACAGTGGGGGGGGGGAGGGCCCTCAGGTTCCCTAAAGTTTTGTGAGTAGGCAATTGAGTATCAAAATCAACCTTTTTGGGGTTGGGTAAAGAAGCCGTCCAGCGAACATGAAATTGAGAAAAGTCAATAGTCTAAACCCTTTGGGTTTTTCAACCCTCCAATTTTAAAAGGGTTAAAAGGATCCTATCACTTCGAAAGTTTGTAAGTAGGCAAGTGAGTATCCCCAAACGAACATGTGTGAAGGGGGGTTTAAAAACCCCACTAGTCAAAATGGGAAAGTGAGAAATTTTCAATAATCTACCATAGGTTGTTCGGAAACCCTTCCGTTTTCAGTGGTTGGTGAGCCATCAGGTTTGGGATGTGGTTTAGTAGGGAAAATAAATATCTCTCAAAAAAGTGTGTGATTGGGAAAAAAGAATCCCCTCTAGTCGAAAAATGAAAGGGAGATTGGGCAATAGTCTACCATATTTTTTTCGGTACGTCATTTTTTTTTGGGTTTGGGGAGGGCCCTCACGCCCCATGTTTGGGGAAGTAGGGGACGTGAGTATCACATCGAACAAAAGTTAGTTGGTAAAGGGGGCCGTCTAAGGGCGTACATGAAAAAATTTAGATTGTCCCAAAAGTCTACCATGGGGTTTTTTCGACCGTCATTATAGTAGCCATCATTTGGGGGGTTTTGAAAGTGTGTGAGTATGCAGTTTTAAATACACAAACAAACATGGGGGTGAGTTTGGGAAAAAAGCCTTTCCAACCCAACATGAAAGGGAAATTGTCAATTTGTCTACCATGGGTTTTTTTCGGGGAAACCGTCCGTTACAAAGGGGTTGGGGGACCAACGTCGATTTTTTGAATCCCCTCGTATGTGGTGAGTAGGCAGGGGAGTATAATCAAAAAATTGGGGATTGTAAAAGAAGCTCCAGTCCGAACATGAAAGGGAGATTGTCAATAGTCTACCATGGGTTGTTCGGACCGTCCGTTACAGTGGTTGGTGAGCCATCACGTCGTATGTGTGTGAGTAGGCAGGTGAGTATCACATCAAACATGTGTGAGTTGCTAAAGAAGCCGTCCAGTCGTACATGAAAGTGAGATTGTCAATAGTCTACCATGGGTTGTTCGGACCGTCAGTTATAGTGGTTGATGAGCCATCACGTCGTATGTGTGTGAGTAGGCAGGTGAGTATCACATCGAACATGTGTGAGTTGGTAAAGAAGCCTTCCAGTCGAACATGAAAGGGAGATTGTCAATAGTCTACCATGGGTTGTTCGGACCGTCAGTTATAGTGGTTGGTGAG
This sequence comes from Stictocephala bisonia, assembly GCA_035578905.1. Classification (NCBI taxonomy): domain Eukaryota; kingdom Metazoa; phylum Arthropoda; class Insecta; order Hemiptera; family Membracidae; genus Stictocephala; species Stictocephala bisonia. Next base: position 27,285 of record JAQJVL010000779.1, on the reverse strand, counting down.
CCATCCCGTCGTATGTGTGTGAGTAGGCAGGTGAGTATCACATCAAACATGTGTGAGTTGCTAAAGAAGCCGTCCAGTCGAACATGAAAGGGAGATTGTCAATAGTCTACCATGGGTTGTTCGGACCGTCAGTTATAGTAGTTGATGAGCCATCACGTCGTATGTGTGTGAGTAGGCAGGTGAGTATCACATCAAACATGTGTGAGTTGGTAAAAAAGCCGTCCAATCGAACATGAAAGGGAAATTGTCAATAGTCTACCATGGGTTGTTCGGACCGTCCGTTACAGTGGTTGGTGAGCCATCACGTCGTATGTGTGTGAGTAGGCACGTGAGTATCACATCAAACATGTGTGAGTTGGTAAAGAAGCCTTCCAGTCGAACATGAAAGGGAGATTGTCAATAGTCTACCATGGGTTGTTCGGACCGTCAGTTATAGTGGTTGGTGAGCCATCACGTCGTATGTGTGTGAGTAGGCAGGTGAGTATCTCATCAAACGTGTGTGAGTTGGTAAAGAAGCCGTCTAGTCGAACATGAAAGGGAGATTGTCAATAGTCTACCATGGGTTGTTCGGACCGTCCGTTATAGTGGTTGGTGAGCCATCACGTCGCATGTTTGTAAGTAGGCACGTGAGTATCACATCGAACATGTGTGAGTTGGTAAAGAAGCCGTCTAGTCGTACATGAAAGTGAGATTGTCAATAGTCTACCATGGGTTGTTCGGAACGTCAGTTATAGTGGTTGATGAGCCATCACGTCGTATGTGTGTGAGTAGGCACGTGAGTATCACATCGAACATGTGTGAGTTGATAAAGAAGCCTTCCAGTCGAACATGAAAGGGAGATTGTCAATAGTCTACCATAGGTTGTTCGGACCGTCAGTTATTGTGGTTGGTGAGCCATCACGTCGTATGTGTGTAAGTAGGCACGTGAGTATCACATCGAACATGTGTGAGTTGGTAAAGAATCCTTCTAGTCGTACATGAAATGGAGATTTTCAATAGTCTACCATGGGTTGTTCGAACCGTCCGTTACAGTGGTTGGTGAGCCATCACGTCGTATGTGTGTGAGTAGGCAAGTGAGTATCACATCAAACGTGTGTGAGTTGGTAAAGAAGCCGTCCAGTCGAACATGAAAGGGAGATTGTCAATAGTCTACCATGGGTTGTTCAGACCGTCCGTTACAGTGGTTGGTGAGCCATCATGTCGTATGTGTGTGAGTAGGCAGGTGAGTATCACATAAAACATGTGTGAGTTGGTAAACAAGCCGTCCAGTCGGAGATGAAAGGGAGATTGTCAATAGTCTACCATGGGTTGTTCGGACCGTCCGTTACAGTGGTTGGTGAGCCATCAGGTCGTATGTGTGTGAGTAGGTAGGTGAGTTTCACATCAAACGTGTGAGTTAGTAAAGAAGCCTTCCAGTCGTACATGAAAGGGAGATTGTAAATAGGCTAGTCTACTATGGATTGTTCGGACCGTCAGTTATAGTGGTTGATGAGCTATCCCGTCGTATGTGTGTGAGTAGGCAGGTGAGTATCACATCAAACATGTGTGAGTTGCTAAAGAAGCCGTCCAGTCGAACATGAAAGGGAGATTGTCAATAGTCTACCATGGGTTGTTCGGACCGTCCGTTACAGTGGTTGATGAGCTATCCCGTCGTATGTTTGTGAGTAGGCAGGTGAGTATCACATCAAACATGTGTGAGTTGCTAAAGAAGCCGTCCAGTCGAACATGAAAGGGACATTGTCAATAGTCTACCATGGGTTGTTCGGACCGTCAGTTATTGTGGTTGGTGAGCCATCACGTCGTATGTGTGTAAGTAGGCACGTGAGTATCACATCGAACATGTGTGAGTTGGTAAAGAAGCCTTCCAGTCGAACATGAAAGGGAGATTGTCAATAGTCTACCATGGGTTGTTCGGACCGTCAGTTATAGTGGTTGGTGAGCCATCACGTCGTATGTGTGTAAGTAGGCACGTGAGTATCACATCGAACATGTGTGAGTTGGTAAAGAAGCCTTCCAGTCGAACATGAAAGGGAGATTGTCAATAGTCTACCATGGGTTGTTCGGACCGTCAGTTATTGTGGTTGGTGAGCCATCACGTCGTATGTGTGTAAGTAGGCACGTGAGTATCACATCGAACATGTGTGAGTTGGTAAAGAAGCCGTCCAGTCGAACATGAAAGGGAGATTGTCAATAGTCTACCATGGGTTGTTCGGACCGTCAGTTATAGTGGTTGGTGAGCCATCATGTCGTATGTGTGTGAGTAGGCAGGTGAGTATCACATCGAACATGTGTGAGTTGGTAAAGAAGCCTTCCAGTCGAACATGAAAGGGAGATTGTCAATAGTCTACCATGGGTTGTTCGGACCGTCAGTTATAGTGGTTGGTGAGCCATCACGTCGTATGTGTGTAAGTAGGCACGTGAGTATCACATCGAACATGTGTGAGTTGGTAAAGAAGCCTTCCAGTCGAACATGAAAGGGAGATTGTCAATAGTCTACCATGGGTTGTTCGGAACGTCAGTTATAGTGGTTGATGAGCCATCACGTCGTATGTGTGTGAGTAGGCACGTGAGTATCACATCGAACATGTGTGAGTTGATAAAGAAGCCTTCCAGTCGAACATGAAAGGGAGATTGTCAATAGTCTACCATGGGTTGTTCGGACCGTCCGTTACAGTGGTTGGTGAGCCATCACGTCGTATGTGTTTGAGTAGGCACGTGAGTATCACATCAAACATGTGTGAGTTGGTAAAGAAGCCTTCCAGTCGAACATCAAAGGGAGATTGTCAATAGTCTACCATGGGTTGTTCGGACCGTCAGTTATAGTGGTTGGTGAGCCATCACGTCGTATGTGTGTAAGTAGGCACGTGAGTATCACATCGAACATGTGTGAGTTGGTAAAGAAGCCTTCCAGTCGAACATGAAAGGGAGATTGTCAATAGTCTTCCATGGGTTGTTCGGACCGTCAGTTATACCATCACGTCGTATGTGTGTAAGTAGGCAGGTGAGTATCACATCGAACATGTGTGAGTTGGTAAAGAAGCCTTCCAGTCGAACATGAAAGGGAGATTGTCAATAGTCTACCATGGGTTGTTCGGACCGTCAGTTATAGTGGTATATTTCTTTAGGTTTAGTAGTTCTATAAACCAGAACTGTTTGTTCAAATATAATTTTCTTCCTTTCTAGTTACTTATTTTTTAGTTTGAGGTTAAATGTAAAAAAGGACCAAATTAGGTCCTTATTATCGCCTCAATAAAAAAGGTATTTTTAATTCAGGCATCAATTGTTAAACATCTGCTTAGTCGTGTTAGTCAACAATTGGTAAGCGAGGAGGAAAATACATCTAACAGTTGGAGTTTACTTGTGGAGTGTAAAGGTCAAATTGAAATAGTAAGTTAAGGAAGTATATAAAAAACAATGGAACATGTCTGGAATTAAACTGGTCACATCTTCAAGTAGCGTGACTAGCATAACAACAAAAATCTTTAAGTAACTACAGATTCTAAATAATTACAATATAAACTATAGCCGCACTCTGTGGTGCTTTTAATTATAAAAATTCGAATATGACTTATTTACACAGCTGAGGATAAACAGTACAACAATGCCAAGAACTAACAAAACTATACATAAACAAATGACTATTACAAATAAACAATAATATAAATGATATAGTTAAAAAAAAACTATAAATCTCATAATACAGAATATTAAAATGTTTGCCGACTAATAAGTTCACAGAAACCAGAAGGTAAATAATATCGACACACGATTGTTAAGATAAATGAGTTATGAATTTATGGCTCTAGTAGAAATATAAGGCTATTAAGTAAAAATGTAAACTGCTTTCATTTACGTATAAAATAAGATTTATCGGCAAGGTTTTAGGAATAATCATCTCCGTAAGTAATTAAATGATCTATTCTGCAGGTTTAGCTGTGGTCGGAAGTGTAGATATCTGCCGAGTGTGGTTTCTGTGATATCACAAACATCCCCTAGTGGCCTCCAGGGTAGTAAACTGATACGGTTGATGTCACCCGGAGGGCAGACGGAACGAGAAGTCAACTCTCAGACCCCCGACTCTCTGCTTCAATCACATTGTGTTTTTATTCGGTACATGCGCAAATAAAACTATTTATACAACTCATAACACACCTAGACTTCTAAACACATTATGAAGTAACAGTTTTATACACAGTAATGACTGACTGTTCTATTGATTACATCAAACATGCACACTACCTAATAATATTTACAGACATAACACACCTAGACTTCTGAACACATTATGAAGTAACAGTTTTATACACAATAATGACTGACTGTTCTATTGATTACATCAAACATGCACACTACCTAATAATATTTACAGACATAACACACCTAGACTTCTGAACACATTATGAAGTAACAGTTTTATACACAGTAATGACTGACTGTTCTATTGATTACATCAAACATGCACACTACCTAATAATATTTACAGACATAACACACCTAGACTTCTGAACACATTATGAAGTAACAGTTTTATACACAGTAATGACTGACTGTTCTATTGATTACATCAAACATGCACACTACCTAATAATATTTACAGACATAACACACCTAGACTTCTGAACACATTATGAAGTAACAGTTTTATACACAATAATGACTGACTGTTCTATTGATTACATCAAACATCACACTACCTAATAATATTTACAGACATAACACACCTAGACTTCTGAACACATTATGAAGTAACAGTTTTACACCCAGTAATGACTGACTGTTCTATTGATTACATCAAACATGCACACTACCTAATAATATTTACAGACATAACACACCTAGACTTCTGAACACATTATGAAGTAACAGTTTTATACACAGTAATGACTGACTGTTCTATTGATTACATCAAACATGCACACTACCTAATAATATTTACAGACATAACACACCTAGACTTCTGAACACATTATGAAGTAACAGTTTTATACACAATAATGACTGACTGTTCTATTGATTACATCAAACATGCACACTACCTAATAATATTTACAGACATAACACACCTAGACTTCTGAACACATTATGAGGCAACAGTTTTATACACAGTAAAGACTGACTGTTCTATTGATTACATCAAACATGCACACTACCTAATAATATTTACAGACATAACACACCTAGACTTCTGAACACATTATGAAGTAACAGTTTTATACACAATAATGACTGACTGTTCTATTGATTACATCAAACATCACACTACCTAATAATATTTACAGACATAACACATCTAGACTTCTGAACACATTATGAAGTAACAGTTTTATACACAGTAATGACTGACTGTTCTATTGATTACATCAAACATGCACACTACCTAATAATATTTACAGACATAACACACCTAGACTTCTGAACACATAATGAAGTAACAGTTTTATACACAGTAATGACTGACTGTTCTATTGATTACATCACACTACCTAATAATATTTACAGACATAACACACCTAGACTTCTGAACACATTATGAGGCAACAGTTTTATACACAGTAATGACTGACTGTTCTATTGATTACATCAAACATGCACACTACCTAATAATATTTACAGACATAACACACCTAGACTTCTGAACACATTATGAAGTAACAGTTTTATACACAGTAATGACTGACTGTTCTATTGATTACATCAAACATGCACACTACCTAATAATATTTACAGACATAACACACCTAGACTTCTGAACACATTATGAAGTAACAGTTTTATACACAGTAATGACTGACTGTTCTATTGATTACATCAAACATGCACACTACCTAATAATATTTACAGACATAACACACCTAGACTTCTGAACACATTATGAAGTAACAGTTTTATACACAGTAATGACTGACTGTTCTATTGATTACATCAAACATGCACACTACCTAATAATATTTACAGACATAACACACCTAGACTTCTGAACACATTATGAAGTAACAGTTTTATACACAGTAATGACTGACTGTTCTATTGATTACATCAAACATGCACACTACCTAATAATATTTACAGACATAACACACCTAGACTTCTGAACACATTATGAAGTAACAGTTTTATACACAGTAATGACTGACTGTTCTATTGATTACATCAAACATGCACACTACCTAATAATATTTACAGACATAACACACCTAGACTTCTGAACACATTATGAAGTAACAGTTTTATACACAGTAATGACTGACTGTTCTATTGATTACATCAAACATCACACTACCTAATAATATTTACAGACATAACACACCTAGACTTCTGAACACATTATGAAGTAACAGTTTTATACACAGTAATGACTGACTGTTCTATTGATTACATCAAACATGCACACTACCTAATAATATTTACAGACATAACACACCTAGACTTGAAGTAACAGTTTTATACACAGTAATGACTGACTGTTCTATTGATTACATCAAACATGCACACTACCTAATAATATTTACAGACATAACACACCTAGACTTCTGAACACATTATGAAGTAACAGTTTTATACACAGTAATGACTGACTGTTCTATTGATTACATCAAACATCACACTACCTAATAATATTTACATACATAACACACCTAGACTTCTGAACACATTATGAAGTAACAGTTTTATACACAGTAATGACTGACTGTTCTATTGATTACATCAAACATCACACTACCTAATAATATTTACAGACATAACACACCTAGACTTCTGAACACATTATGAAGTAACAGTTTTATACACAGTAATGACTGACTGTTCTATTGATTACATCAAACATGCACACTACCTAATAATATTTACAGACATAACACACCTAGACTTCTGAACACATTATGAAGTAACAGTTTTATACACAGTAATGACTGACTGTTCTATTGATTACATCAAACATGCACACTACCTAATAATATTTACAGACATAACACACCTAGACTTCTGAACACATTATGAAGTAACAGTTTTATACACAGTAATGACTGACTGTTCTATTGATTACATCAAACATGCACACTACCTAATAATATTTACAGACATAACACACCTAGACTTCTGAACACATTATGAAGTAACAGTTTTATACACAGTAATGACTGACTGTTCTATTGATTACATCAAACATCACACTACCTAATAATATTTACAGACATAACACACCTAGACTTCTGAACACATTATGAAGTAACAGTTTTATACACAGTAATGACTGACTGTTCTATTAATTACATCAAATATCACACTACCTTATAATATTTACAGACATAACACACCTAGACTTCTGAACACATTGTGAAGTAACAGTTTTATACACAGTAATGACTGACTGTTCTATTGATTACATCAAACATCACACTACCTAATAATATTTACAGACATAACACACCTAGACTTCTGAACACATTATGAAGTAACAGTTTTATACACAGTAATGACTGACTGTTCTATTGATTACATCAAACATGCACACTACCTAATAATATTTACAGACATAACACACCTAGACTTCTGAACACATTATGAAGTAACAGTTTTATACACAGTAATGACTGACTGTTCTATTGATTACATCAAACATGCACACTACCTAATAATATTTACAGACATAACACACCTAGACTTCTGAACACATTATGAAGTAACAGTTTTATACACAGTAATGACTGACTGTTCTATTGATTACATCAAACATCACACTACCTAATAATATTTACAGACATAACACACCTAGACTTCTGAACACATTATGAAGTAACAGTTTTATACACAGTAATGACTGACTGTTCTATTGATTACATCAAACATCACACTACCTAATAATATTTACAGACATAACACACCTAGACTTCTGAACACATTATGAAGTAACAGTTTTATACACAGTAATGACTGACTGTTCTATTGATTACATCAAACATGCACACTACCTAATAATATTTACAGACATAACACACCTAGACTTCTGAACACATTATGAAGTAACAGTTTTATACACAGTAATGACTGACTGTTCTATTGATTACATCAAACATCACACTACCTAATAATATTTACATACATAACACACCTAGACTTCTGAACACATTATGAAGTAACAGTTTTATACACAGTAATGACTGACTGTTCTATTGATTACATCAAACATCACACTACCTAATAATATTTACAGACATAACACACCTAGACTTCTGAACACATTATGAAGCAACTGTTTTATACACAGTAATGACTGACTGTTCTATTGATTACATCAAACATGCACACTACCTAATAATATTTACAGACATAACACACCTAGACTTCTGAACATACTATGAAGCAACTGTTTTATACACAGTAATGACTGACTGTTCTATTGATTACATCAAACATGCACACTACCTAATAATATTTACAGACATAACACACCTAGACTTCTGAACACACTACGAGGCAACAGTTTTATACACAGTAATGACTGACTGTTCTATTGATTACATCACACATGCACACTACTTAATAATATTTACAGACATAACACACCTAGACTTCTGAACACATTATAAGACACAGTAATGACTGACTGTTCTATTGATTACATCAGATATACACACGTCCTAATAATATTTACAGACAAACACTTTAATATAAATTACTAATACACCACACCCATATAGCCTATCACAATGATTCTACAATAATTACTCATTCATATCCACAAAAATAACACGCATTCACAAATACATACAAGGCAAATTTCGTTTCATTTCCTAAATCTGGTTATCAGTTTGGAGAATCGTGAAAAAAAAGAATGGCAACTTTATTTTATTTCCTGAATTTTGCCATTGTTAGAGGTTCATGTTATCTTATTGGGAAACAGTAGTGGGATTTGCGATTCTAGGACAACAGCCGATTCTGCATTTACGTCATTGGTGGGTGTGACGTAATGGGTGGTGACGTCATATGATTTTTTGGAATTGGGGTTTTTTTAACGGCTTCTTGCACAGAAGGCTGCTGTGGCAAATCCCTGAAAACTGTGAATATTATAATGAAGTTTGCTTACTTATAGGATCACTGCAATTGAACAGTGAATGTTTTATTTCCTAAATGTTGTCATCCATGTCAAGGTTATGTTCTTTTACAGGTAAACTACAAATAGGCAGACAGTATTGTTTTATTTCCTAAATCTTAACAAAATTATGAAGGTATGTTAACGCTTAAACTACAAATAAGTTATGTTGACTACAAATAAACAGTGAATGTTTTATTTCCTAAATCTTGTCATCCATGTCAAGGTTATGTTCTTTTGCAGGTAAACTACAAATAGACAGACAATATTGTTTTATTTCCTAAATCTTAACAATATTATGAAGTTATGATAACGCTTAAACTACAAATAAGTTATGTTCACTACAAATAAACAGTGAATGTTTTTTTTTTTAATTTTATAAATCTTGTCATCTGTGTGAGGGTTTTTAACTATAATATCACTAAATATACACAGATTTCATTTTTTTGCTTTTAAATAATTAAGTTGACTCGCAATTTGAACCAGTAGTGTGGCTAGTTCAATAAAAATATACGTATAAATTAAAGTAACATTTTGAGTTATGATTTAGAAAATTATTGATTAAATTTACTACGTTTCTTACATCTAGCATTGTCCTTGTGAACGATACTATGGTTTAAAGGAAAAATAATTTAGACAGAATTTCACGGTACATTTACCTTTCATTGATGTGATGAATAAATAAAGACATATAAAATATCCCTATTGTGAATATAATGATCTTTATACAAATATTTGTGTATCTAATATCTATATAGCCGCACGTGTAACTCACTCACTGACTCACGTATACAAATTCTAACCCACTTCCAGATGAGCTAGAAACTTGAAATTTGGCACCCTTGTAGCTTTTGCCGAGCAACCGACGGGAAAATTCCGAAAATTAAATTTTTTTAATTTTTAACACTCCAAAAAAATCAAAAGTGCGGACGGGAATTTTGAATTGTCTGCAGAGTTTTACTAACGGCTTAATTGTGGACAAACCGTTGGTTGTAGAACAAATCTGACAGCATACTTCAGATTTGTAATTAAATTTCCTACAATTTTGGTCAGAACATTTTTTTGTACTTTTGATAATAACTACGCAAAAAATCGTTAATTTTCACATTTCGTTCAGAAAATGTTATTTTTGTTTTGTTTTTCGTATTTTACTGCATTACAACGATAATTTAAGAACTTAAACTCCTACACAATACTTAATTATACTAATTTTCTATCAAAACTACTATTAAATTCGATTTTGCACTGTCCATAACCTAGAAAAAATCCAAAATGGCTGACGTGAAAACGTTTATCTTTTTGCAGAGTTGAGGTTTTTGTTTTACTGAAACTTTAATTTCTAGTTTACTTAACACCAAATGACATATTCAAATTGACAATAAAATTCTGCACAAAAAGTGTCCTGTATGTTTTTGTGCTATATACAATAGTTTCCTCAGAAAAAGTCGGTAAACTTGAGTTCTTTCGAAAACACGTGATTTTTTTGGAATAGTTCCTCCCATTTAAGCATGATTTAAAGGTGCTAAAAACTTAAAACCCTACACGTTATTTACATTTAGAACTTTGTTATCAAACTGCTATAAACTTTGATTTTTCACTTTTTATAACCTAGAAAAAATTCAAAATGGCTTACGTGAAATTGCTGTACTGTTTGCAGACTTGAAGTTTTTGTCTTACTGAAGCTGTAACATTTAGTTTAGATAGCATCTAATGAAATTTTCAACCTAAAAATTAGATGCTGTACAAAAAATGTAATGTACATACAAAAATCTATGTAACACAACAGGTACATACTATAGTTTCCGCACAAAAAGTCAGTAAAGTTAAGTTTTGTCGAAAACAAGTGATTTTTTTGGAAGATATCATCCTATTTAATCATAATAAAAGAAGCCAGAAACCTAAAACCTTACATACTATTTACCCTAACATTTCCTGTTACTAAAATGCTATACAATTGGATTTTGCACTTTTCATAACCAAAAAAAATTCATAATGGCTGACGAAAATATGCTTACCTATTTGGACAGTTGAGATTTTTGTTTTACAGAATCTGTAATAATTAGTTGGATAACACCTAATGAAATATTCAAACTAACAATTCAATTATGTACGAAATGTGTCATAAACCTTTTGTGGTATATTCAATCGTTTCCTCACAAAAAGTTTATAAATTTGAATTTGTGCCTCCGTTATCAATTTAGATAGTATCCAATAAAAAACTAAGGTAATTTCTTATGATCATCTTAGATAGAACCCCCCCCCCCCAGGTCATATTGGAAGCCCCCTGTGATCAACGGATAATCACCCGTTATCATCTAAAATGGCGGACGGGAATTTTGAATTACATACTTCAGATTTGTAATTAATTTTCCTACAATTTTGTTAAGAAGTAATTTTTTGGTATTTCTGATATTAACTATGCAAACAATCATCAAATTTCACTTTTCGTTAAAAAAATTCTATTTTTTTTAGGTTTTTCGTATTTTTTTATTGCTGTAATACGATAATTTACGAACCTAAAACCCGTACACACTATTTAACTTAACTACTTTGTTACGAAAACTGCTATACAATTTGATTTGTAAGTTTTCATAACCTAAAAAAAATCAAAATGGTTGACTTGAAAACGCCGACCTGTTTGCAGAGTTGAAGTTTTTTTTACTAAAGCTGTAATATTTAGTTTGGACAGCATGTAATAGAATATTTAAATTATATACTTAAATGATTTATATATAATACATTTCTTCACAAAAAGTAGGTAAAGTTGAGTCTTGTCAAAAATATGTTACTCACTTATTTACACGTATTCAAATTGTGTACAAAACTTTACGGACAGTTAAACTATATATAAAAACAGTTTGTATTCATTTTTGTTGTCTAAAGGCCAATCATAGTTTTACGCTGTATTTTCGGAATTTGTTTGTTAGATTAGGCACCCTCCAGCGGCTGCGATAAACGTTTTTAGAACAGTTGGCAAACCGGGCCTTTGTCGATTGAATCGAGTCACTCCAGCGTCTGCGAGAAACGTTTTTACAACGGTTGGTAGAACGGCCCTCAGTCGATTGAAACAAGTCCCACCGAGGTTATAATAAGGATGACGCCGCTTTTCATGCCTCAGTCTGACACCCTACGGCCTCTACACGCTTGAATTACCTTCAGTACTGAACTGTTCAATTGTTTGGCTTTCTGCCCTATCGAAAACTGAATCGTTTTCACTGCAGGGTGATACGAATCTTCTATCATCGCTATTTTTCAACATAAACTCTTGGTTTATTCTCCCGTTTCTTTAATTTAATACGTTTTTATTGTGATTAGTAATCAATCACAAATTTCTTTTGATTGTTTTCGAGACTTCATATTATTTTTTTGTTTCCAATTTCTTCCTCTCCATTTACTTTAATTGTAATTTTACATTTTAACTCTCTACGATGGCTTCTCATCAACAGATTTTATTTTTGTGTTACCGAGGTGTCCTTTCATCAGGGCAACAATGAACTCTTCACATGGAGTAGAAATGCTCAGTGTATGGCTAATTCTGCTTGTGCCCTTGCATGGAAGAGTCTTGGTGGACATTTTTCGACAAATGCAATCGATGCAATCCTTATGAGTGGTGATCGCATATACAAAACACTGCGTAGTGAGATTTGTATTGGCTATGGGTGGTACTTGTTTCCAGAAGAATTACCATCAGTCATTCATGTTTTGAATCAGTCAGTTTCTCTGTTACAACTAGAGCACATTTACGATGCACTTTATCTCCTAACGAAAGATAATTAGCATGACACTGTTTCGTTACTTACTGAAAAATTACAAGACATATTGGCTGCAAATCAAAAAGATATCGGATTCCTTTTCACGGGTCAAACAGTTACTGTCTCCTTTTGGAGGGTAAATGAACTGCTGTATCTGTTTTATCCACATCCAGTGAATGAAAAGCGCCATTTTGATTTGTTCAATGATGGTAATAATCTGGCCCGCCTATTTCTGTGTGACAGCTACTTTTCACTGGCCAGTTTTATGTAGTCGAATGCAGCTCTGGATGGAGTTGCAAGACAGTTCACCATAACTCAGCTGACTTTGGGAAAAACTGCCACACAAGACCTTACTATTGTCCCTGAAGAACCGCGAATTGATGGCCCTCCAAACTAATTATATGAACCAATCTATACATCTAATGTAGACTCGCAGGAGTCTTATGTCGATGTTAAGCTAAAATTGATGTCTGTGGTAGTGTTATCACCCTTAAAAGAAATTTCTCCTTCGACCAGGCCATTATTGAGCAAAATGCCTGGCAGACCTTAAAAGGTTAAGCGAGGACGTCCAAAGAGCTTGATAAGTACACGACAGGAACAGCTTACAGATGCAAAAAAAGATACAGTAAAAATAAACCTCAGATAAATAGAGGTGCTGTAAGACGTTACACTGACCAGCATTCCGAGATCAACCGAGAAGCTGTTCGATGTTATAACGATCAGAATCCTGGAGCTTCCTGCCAGAGAGTAGAGGCTTTTCGATTGAAGAATCCCTCATTTTCCAACATAAGACACGTTCCTGCTCTCCTTGCTCGAAAGATTGGTGAACAAGGCCCGATGCCATACTGGAGAGGCTACGATTTAAATGGCATTAATTCATTTAAACTCCGTAAAGTATGTCTTTGGGAAGATGACATTTACAAGTGTTCGTACTGTCATGCTCGACGGTTTGAGGAAGAGAAAGACAGAAAAAAGTGTTGCTGTGGTGAGGGAACATATAATATTCTTAATCTACCTCCTTTGGACGCACCGTTTTATACTAATCGTCATTTCCTAGAACGAGCCAGAGCATACAACGACCTGTTTACCTTCTGTGCACTCGAGGTGTCTGGTGGGTACCGTCATCCTAGTGGACTCTCCTTCAAAGTCGAAGGAAAAATGTACCACAAAGTTTACAATCTCGACGCCGCTGGTGAAAGGTTCGCGTCAAGGGGGTTTGGGGGCGAAGCCCCCAACGAGCAAAGCGAGTTTATTTAAATATAAGGTAATTTAATATAGACATTTGTAAGTTGATATTTTGGTGCTGTTGTGAAGCAAGTTTTCAGCCAGTAAAGTACAGTATGGTCTTTTATCCCATGGTATGTGATCACCTACCGTAACAGAACATTAATTAATTCCCCATTTCGTCATTAACTGTCGTTAAAATTATACAGTTATAGGTCTGATAGTTGAACTTTTAAACACTAATTTCACAGCTATTTCAATGTAAAAATAACAAAAGAAATTCTAGAACCAAAAAGATGTATAAAATATCAACGCACCATGTCTCCAACACCAATACTCCTTGAAACCTTACACACGCATACCACTATATTATTAGATTTTAAAGAGAAGAATATGAAATGTACACGGCTGTATCCTTGACATATTCGCTGTCACAGATATCGATACCAGTACTAGAACCATATGTTTAAAGATCAGAAACGTGATTTTGTAATGAAGATGGCATAAGTAATTAGGAGTCTGCCGAGGCTGTCGGCCATGTTGGTTTTAATTCCATAAGTACAAAGTTATTTTTGAATCGGACAAACGATTACGCGTATCCAAACTAAACAGTTATTTTAAAACAGATTTTTCCAAACAAATTGCATTTGATCAAAAGTAAAATTGTGCGTTGGAATTGCGTTGCAAATTGCTAATTAAGTCTTATAAAAATGTAGAAAAATATTTAATTTGAATTTTTAATTCTAGCCTTTTTTTCAAAACTAGGCGTAGGCCTATGTATTCAAAATATCAAAAGCAAATCCAATGCGCAATATGATAACGTTTAAAATTATACATCATACACAACTTTTGGTCAATAAATAACGAATAAATATGGATTTGCAAATAATATTGTTCTTATGGGATTAAAACCAACATGGCCGACAGCCCCTGCAGACTCCTGTGTCTTTAGGTAATTGTATTCTCTTAATATGAGTTTATTTTGAGAATGTGATAAAGAAAAGCTTAAAGAATATCGTTAGCTTGGATAAATAATTACCTTGATTAACAAATAAATTTATTTATAAAAAGAAGTTATCGTACCTGACAAAAAATTCTTGAGTTATTTACAATCTGTAGATGGTAACAATACTCTATCCCATTCCAAGGCACAAGCTATCAAAAAATCGTGACTTACAATGCCCCATTGCCAAGCCACACTCTCTCAAGAGATCATGACTTACAATGCCCAAAACCAAGGGACAAGCCGTCAAGACATCGCGACTTACAATGTCCCAATATCAAGGCACAAGCCGTCAAGACATCATGACTTACAATGCCCCAATACCAAGGCATACTCCCTCCAGACATCGTAACTTACAATGCCCCAATACCAAGGGACAAGCCGTCAAGACATCGTGACTTACAATGCACCAACGCCAAGGCACACTCCCTCAAGATATCGTGACTTACAATGCCCCAATACCAAGGCACAAGCCGTCAAGATATTGTGACTTACAATGCCCCAATACCAAGGCACAAGCCATCAAGACATTGTGACTTACAATGCCCCAATACCAAGGCACAAGCCGTCAAGACATTGTGACTTACAATGCCCCAATACCAAGGCACAAGCCGTCAAGACATTGTGACTTACAATGCCCCAATACCAAGGCACAAGCCGTCAAGACATTGTGACTTACAATGCCCCAATACCAAGGCACAAGCCGTCAAGACATTGTGACTTACAATGCCCCAATACCAAGGCACAAGCCGTCAAGACATTGTGACTTACAATGCCCCAATACCAAGGCACAAGCCATTCAAGACATTGTGACTTACAATGCCCCAATACCAAGGCACAAGCCGTCAAGACATTGTGACTTACAATGCCCCAATACCAAGGCACAAGCCGTAAAGACATTGTGACTTACAATGCCCCAATACCAAGGGACAAGCCGTCAAGACATTGTGACTTACAATGCCCCAATACCAAGGCACAAGCCGTCAAGACATTGTGACTTACAATGCCCCAATACCAAGGCACAAGCCGTCAAGACATTGTGACTTGCAATGCCCCAATACCAAGGCACAAGCCGTCAAGACATTGTGACTTACAATGTTCCAATACCAAGGCACAAGCTGTCAAGACATTGTGACTTACAATGCCCCAATACCAAGGCACAAGCCGTCAAGACATTGTGACTTGCAGTGCCCGTAGTTATTTAACCAACCATATGGTGGTAGGGGGATGGAGGGTCTAATCCAATACTTAACATTTACTATCCGTTTTACACGTTAATTAATATTTAGAGCTAAACAGTCTTCTCCAGGGAATAATTTTGTCGCAGTAGATCCTCTACCTGCTTGACTATAGAACTACTTGTAACTCCGTTGACTATCAGAAGACCTGTTGTCATTTGGCCATCCGTCCCTAAACTACTAAGTGATTTGGACGGTCGTAGCAGTTGACTCTCACTACCCCGCTTGGCCACCAGGCAGCGCGTTTATTAGTAGCTGTTTCCCGTGTTTTGCAGTTTAATATTACTTCTTCATTTGAAATCATTTCCTGCTTACACTTTTTAACATATTTTTTCAAATTGTAACTCGCTTTATAGGATATTTATGATTAGTTCCCACTGACATTAGATATATTCCAAGTGTTTTTAGTTTATTAAAAAAATAAATAAAATAGAACAACAATTATTTGAATACAAAAATAAATCAAGGGGTAAAAATCAAACTTGATCTCAGGGGGAACTGGACAATTATGTTCTCTTTCAAAAAAGGTCAAGTTTAAAATTGTATGTTCATAAATAAAGCTGTAATCCTTCTTTGAAATTAACATTAGCCTAATGGAGAATAAAATATAATATGGGAACACAAGAATGTACAAGGACACTTAAGAAAAAGATGTCAGCTTAGTAGAATATAAAGTTCGTCAATAGTTTGTTGAATTGTGAACATAGATAATTAGGTAAAATACAATTAATATTAATTATAAACAATATTATTTCAAACTGCATTTTTTAAAGTTTTTAACATTGACGCTGTCGTACATTTTATCGTTACTATCAAGATTAAGTTGCTTTGATTGATTGATTTATATACTTGTATTTAACATGAAAGCATCAAATAATTTAATTACTAAAATTCTTCGAAGAGAAACTAGTTATGAATATTGAACGTAGCTTTCAGTTGCTCGTTTCATTTTCAAGTGGAAGAGAGAATGGCAATTATGTCAAAAGCTCAATTACTCGATAATTAGTCAATCAACTTCTTGCCCAAGGAAATAAGAACCTCTTCATTCTTTTTACCAAAGTTTTTATTAAAACGGAGCAAGCCTTTTATAATATGTTTTAATAAGTACAATTTTTATTATTTTTTATTAATGGCACTGTATATAACTAATGTTATATAGAATACAATCAACTAACAATACTAAAACGAATAGTGTGATAAAATTAGGAAGGAGATTCAAAATATAAAATCGTTGTTTCTTCAAAATACATTACTTTCAATTAAACATGAAACTCATAATAATACGAACATTTTTAGAGCTCAATAAGTGAGAAGTAGTCGTACATTACGTCATTTAGTCACACTGTGGAATATATGAATATAAACTTGCTACTTACTAATACTATTTTTAAGGGATGTAAATTTATCGATTTTCATTATATATTGGATCGTTGTAAATGTAAAGGCACATCAGTATTAATCATAGACAGTATAAAAGTGATTGGATGTTGACTACCAGGTAGAGAGTCCAAGGGGTAAATCAGTGTATTCAGCTTTTGTTCATGTAGCCTACAGTTAAAATAATAAAAATGTATTATCTACACAGTTTACAATTAAAAAACATCCATACGCAGAAATACCAATACAACTTTAACTTTCATCAAGCTAGCTCTGTTAAACCAAATTCAAGTAAAATTATTGAAATATATTAACTAAATCAGTAGCCTCAACTATAAAGAAGTTGATTACGCTCCTAATAAAAATAGAATTTAATGGCCATGACCGGCTTATCATAACTATCTTTTATCAACTAAAAAGAAGTTGATTACGTTCCTAGTAAATATAGAATTTAATTGTCATAACCGGCTTATCGTAACTGTCTTTTTTCAACTAAAAAGAAGTTGATTACGCTCCTAGTAAATATAGAACTTAATTGCCATAACCGGCTTATCATAACTATCTTTTATCAACTAAAAAGAAGTTGATTACGCTCCTAGTAAATATAGAATTTAGTGGTCATAACCGGCTTATCATAACTATCTTTTATCAACTAAAAAGAAGTTGATTACGCTCCTAGTAAATATAGAATTTAGTGGTCATAACCGGCTTATCATAACTATCTTTTATCAACTAAAAAGAAGTTGATTACGCTCCTAGTAAATATAGAATTTAGTGGTCATGACCGGCTTATCATAACTATCTTTTATCAACTAAAAAGAAGTTGATTACGCTCCTAGTAAATATAGAATTTAGTGGTCATGACCGGCTTATCATGACTATCTTTTATCAACTAAAAAGAAGTTGATTACGCTCCTAGTAAATATAGAATTTAGTGGTCATGACCGGCTTATCATGACTATCTTTTCAGTCGCCCTCTGAAAGGTTTGAAAAAATTCTACAACAAATAAATATTTTCAATTTGGAATAGGTATTTTTAATTATTGAACTTCTGAAATCTTCAAAAAAGCGTAATTTTTAACATATGGGATATGTTTATAACGCGGATGGGACAAGTTCTACAATGTAAACAACTTATTTTCATGGGTCAGTTTCTACTAAATAACTAGTCCGCACATACGATTTCTGTAGTTTTATCCACCAGCCTTGACGTTGGCCACAGTTGTATCAAGTATATATTGCGCTGGCGTAACCAAATTATTACGTAATAATGTTGACACCAGCCGCAGAGAAGAAAGAAACAGAAGTTGCATCCAATAGTGCGCTAAATGTATGTCGAGTAATTATTTTTCCAGAGGGCTAGCACCTTGCCAGCCGTGTATAGAGGACACTAACCCTACAAAATGTAATAACATAAATCATAATGCTAAAAATAAACTACTCTAAATTCTTGTGATACGATGTTTGGTAGGAAGTAGACAGACTGCACTTTCTGACGATGCTTGGATAAAAATGTCGTATTTTTCTGTTTGTTACTCGTTATTATTTTTAAATTTATAAAATTGTTCAAGTGGTGAATGGAAGTTTATCTTTAGGCCACTATTAGGTTAGAAAAATCTCTTTACTTTCATTTTAAAATACAACATGCATAAATTTACTAATTAACATTTAGAGAATTACTAATTTACTACCACTGTCTTATAGAAAACACGCAATCAAAAATTTGTCATAAAAAATATAAAATATTAAGTATTCGCATTTAGCATGAGATCTGAACGACCCATCAGGTCAATGGACAGCAGTTTTTACCCGTACAGATATTATTTTTTTAAGGGCAAAGAAGAATTACATTTTAAATAAAGAAAATTCAAATGTTACAGTTGTAATGTAAGGTTTTATTGGCGTTCTAACATTCTTTTTTTCTGATTCATATATAATTTTACAAAAAAAGTTTAATGGGGTCATAATTAAACATATCATCCCCATGAGTAGTAGGGATATGGGCATTGAGAAACGTCTCATGATGAGTTTTCGTCAAATGATGAGTCGGCTAGGTCAGTTTTTTTTAATGAGGTTCTAATGACCTTAACGAGTTTTTAATGAGGTTCTAATTGACCTTAACGAGTTTTTAACGAGGTTCTAATGACCTTAACGAGTTTTTAATGAGGTTCTAATTGACCTTAATGAGTTTTTAACGAGGTTCTAATGACCTTTACGATTTTTTAATTGGCGCTAATGGGATTGGGTGGGGGAAGGTCACGTGACCGGATCCAAGATGGCTGCCCCCATTCCTGCCAACCTGTTGGGAATTTTCCCTCCCTCAAATTCCCAAATTTCCCTCAAATTCCCTTTTTGTACTATAAAATACACTATTAGCCTTGTTATACTATATAAAATGCACTTTTAGCCTAGCTATATTGTATGGCACGCGTATCTGTACACGTGTACCAAATTTGAGCGAAATCGGACAGTTAATAATGAATAAACAGGGTGTTATTGATTTTCCAATTTTGGTTCGCGGCTCGATTTAATACTATGAATTAAACTACACTCGCTGAGGCAAATCGATTCAGTCAGTCTACAGCAACTGCTCCTGCCTGCGCAGAACTTCTCTGTTGGTGAGTATTTAGAAAATATACGGTCGGTGTTAGAGACAAGCCTTGAGTCTTTGTGATTCGGCCAGTTTTAAACACCGATCAGTCCTTTAGCCAACTTTGCAAGGCTAAAGTTTGCTAAAGGACTCGCGGGGGATTCCGTGAGAGTGGTGGGACGCACTCTCGGCCAACTTCGACTTGGCAGCGGATACCCGGGTGGGGCCAGCGTGTGACGCACTGGCTTTTCCTCATAAGGCAACTGCCGTTAGGAGTCGTCACTAGGTTCCCTTAGCTTGCTTTTACCCTCCCCAGTGCCGTGTTAGAACACCGATGTGTCTAACACTGAGCCACTTTCTGGTCTTTAGGTATTCTCCGAAACAGTCAATACATTTCCCGTAAAAAAGTGGTTTTTTGCTTATATCTCGAAAACGGTGCGTCCTAGAGGCTTGGAAATTTTTTTCGACCCCCGAAAGTCTTTAGGCCCACCTGCGTACACCATTTCCGACCTACCTATAACAAAATTTTTCCAAAAATAACAACTTTGAACTTATCTTTTCCCCCACCACTTTGGATCTAGTTTCGTTATTTACCGTCCGATTTCGCTCAAATTTGGTACACGTGTACAGATACGCATGCCATACAATATAAACCGTTTGTATTATGTATATGTCGTCTCTGGACTTATCTTTACCCCTTCCACTCCGGATCTAGTTTCGTTATTTACCGTCCGATTTCGCTCAAATTTGGTGCACGTGTACAGATACGCATGCAATACAATATAGCTAGGCTAAAAGTGCATTTTATATAGTATAACAAGGCTAATAGTGTATTTTATAGTACAAAAAGGGAATTTGAGGGAAATTTGGGAATTTTTGGGAGGGAAAATTCCCAACAGGTTGGCAGGACTGGGGGCGCCATCTTGGATCCAGGGCATATATATTACGATGATTTCATGACAAACATCATTCAGTCTCAGACTGTTGAACGAGACACATCTAGCAGCTCCGCTATTTACAACGTACATAACCTATAAATTCATTTGCAGATCATCATCATGAACCCCAACCAGATTGCATGCCCCAGATGCAGCAAGACTATGTCTAAGGCAAACATAGCTCGCCACCTCAAGAGCTGCACCGGGCCTACAACAACCCAGGAGCCTCAACGTCCCTGTCCGGCTTGTGGACTCATGATAACTATCTCCAACCTCAGACGTCACCTCAAGAAGTGTAGCCCCGGCTCACCTCAAGAGGAAGGCTGAGAACCCTATCCCATCTATCTCCAAGACCGCCCGCATGGATGATGAGCCTCAGCCATCAACGAGCTCGTCATCAATCATCAACAACGTGCGCTCCTCGATCGTGTCAGCATACAACACGGTTAAGACAGCAGTAGGCGATCTCATCGGAGGACATAAACAATTGGAGATTATCGAAATCGAGAAGGCATTCAAGGGGCGAATGAAGACGTACTCCATCGATAACAAGCCTAACATAAAGGACCCCGCTGGATTTCTACAACAAGCTCGTGAATTGGTTAAAGGCAAGATCGAGGAGAATGCGAGGGAAAAGAACATCAAGACGAACCTCGTCTTCCTTGTCAAGTATAAGAAGCCGATTGGAGATAAGGAAGAGACGAAGAAATGAACTTTAAGACCAAGAACGTGGTTATACTCCCAACCGTAGACATCTTGGCCTATGTGGAGGATGCTGAGTGGAAGCTTTTGAAGGAGATGGATGAATTCTACGCTAAAGGCTCTGGCTGGACCTTAGCAAAGATCATTGGATTGGAGCTTAGAGTTAACCGATACGATCCCATTCACGCATCAACCTACACCGAGCTGCCAAAAAAGATCAGCGATAAGAAGGCTGTTCTAAATATACAAAACACTGATCAGAAATGCTTCCTCTGGTCTGTGTTAGCGGCTCTCCATCCCGTCTCATGGCAAGATCAACCTCGCCGTATCCACCACTATCTACCATTCGAACACGAGCTGAATCAACATCTCCAAGGAATCAACTTCCCCGTCACCCTTGATAAAATCACGCTATTCGAGAAGAGGAGCGGATTTTCCATCAACGTCTACGCCTACGACGAAAAGTGCATCGTATACCCGCTGCTGGTAACAAATGCAGAGAAACACACTCATATCGACCTCCTATACATCAAAGACGGAGACAACACGCATTATTGTCTGATTAGAGACCTCAGCCGACTCGTTAGGTCCCAGACTACTAATCATCATGGTGGGACCTACATATGTCGTCGCTGCCTGCTACACTTTGGAACGCAAGATCAACTCAACCGTCACAGGGAGGACTGCAACGAGCACGAAGCCGTCAAGATTATCATGCCGCCGGAGGGAAGCACTATCAAGTTTGAAGAGGGGCAGAAGAAGATGCGAGTCCCGTTTGCAATGTACGCGGACTTTGAGTGCATGCTCACACCCATCGAGGAGAACGAGGATCAGCCAATTGGACCGAGAAGATGCTATACCGAGAAGTACCAGAAGCATGAGGCCATCAGCTTCTGCTACTACATCGTGTATACCGATGGAGACTACGCCCACCCCGTCAGCTACTTTGGAGAGGATGCCGCCCAGGTCTTCGTAGAACGTCTACTAGATGAATCGAGGAAGATTCACCAACTCTACTCCACCGCTGCAGCCATCCCGATGCAGCTAACTGCGGACGACGAGCAGGAATTTGTCACGGCTACCAACTGCCACATCTGTGAAAAGCCTTTTACCAACCCAGATGACTACAAGGTTCGTGATCACGATCACCTCACCGGAAAGTTTAGAGGCACAGCCCACAACATCTGCAACCTCAAGTTTCGGAAACCAAATTTTATACCCATTTTTATCCATAACTTGAGTGGGTATGACACCCATTTATTCATCAAAATGTTTGGGTTGAACGACGAGACCATCAGTGTTGTACCAAACAACGAAGAGCGGTACATCTCGTATACTGTTGAAATCGAGGGCGGGGTGAAGCTTCGGTTCCTCGACTCGTGCCGGTTCATGGCGTCGAGCCTGGACAAGCTGGCGAAAAACCTAACACCTAGCCAATTTAAACACTCTTCCCTCTACTACTCCGGAGATCAGTTGGAGTTATTGACCAAGAAGGGGATCTACCCCTACGACTTTATGGACTCCCTCGAAAAATTTGAGTTGACATCGCTGCCTGCAAAAGAAGACTTCTACAACAAGCTTAATATGTCTGGAATCTCCGATCAAGACTACGAACATGCGCAGAAGGTGTGGAACGCCTTCCACATCCGGAACATGCAAGAGTACACATTGCTCTACAACCAAACGGACGTGCTGCTGCTCGCCGACATTATGGAGAACTTCCGAGACGTGTGCCTCCAGACCTATCAACTTGATCCAGCCTGGTACTTCACCGCACCTGGACTCGCCTGGAGCGCCATGCTCAAGGTCACTAACATCGAGCTGGAGTTGCTCTCAGACTACAACATGAGCCTGATGATTGGCAAAGGAATTCGAGGAGGAGTTTCCCAAGTCTCATGTCGCTACGCCAAGGCCAACAACCCGTACACCGAGGATTACGATGAGGAGAAACCTACCAGCTACCTCACCTACCTGGACGCCAACAATTTATATGGGTGGGCGATGAGCCAGCACATGCCCTACGGTGGTTTCAAGTGGGTGGAACCAGTGGAGTTTGAGTGGGAGGGTAACGAGTATGGATACATCGATATAATGGATGTGCCAGACAATGATAACATGGGGTACATTTTGGAAGTGGATTTGGAATACCCCAAGGAGTTGCACGACTCGCACTCCGACCTCCCCCTCGCCCCCGAGCAACGCATACCACCTGGGGCTAAGGAGAGCAAGTTGCTGCTGACCCTCTTCAACAAGGAGAAATACGTCATCCACTACCGCAACTTGAAACAGTACCTGTCTCTCGGGATGAAACTAACCAAGGTTCATCGAGCTGTTTGCTTCAACCAGAGCAGATGGTTGAAAACGTACATCGACTTGAATATCAATATGAGAACGCAGGCGAAGAATGACTTTGAAAAAGACTTTTTCAAGCTCATGAATAACTCTGTGTTTGGCAAAACAATGGAAAACATCAGGAACCGAGTTGACATTCGCCTGGCAACGAAGGAACGTCAAGTGCAGAAATGGCTGGCCAAGCCCAACTTTAAGAGCAGGACTATATTCACCGAACAACTAGCAGCCATCCACATGAGTAAAACGAAGCTGCTGTTCAACAAAGCCATCTACGTGGGAATGAGCATCTTGGACGTCTCAAAAACCTTCATGTTTGACTTCCACTACAACGTGATTAAAAGGAAGTATGGGGAGAAGGCGGAGCTTCAATACACCGACACTGACTCGCTAACGTACCTCATCGAGACTGAAAACCTTTACACCGATATGAAGGGGATGCTAGACTTTTACGATACGAGTGACTACCCCCAACCAAACAGATATAATATACCCAGTGTGAACAAAAAAGTGATTGGCAAATTCAAAGATGAGCTCAATGGACGCATCATGTACGAGCACGTGGGGCTTCGCTCGAAGATGTATGCGAGCCGCTCTGAAAAGAAGAACAAAGACGATGATGGTGAAATCAAGAAATCGAAAGGAGTAAAATCGAGTGTCATCAAAATGGATATTACCTTTCAAGATTATAAGACCTGCATGGAAGAGTTCGCCAAGAAGTACAATACAGTGGACGTACACCTCGGGGAACAGCAAGATTATGGATGTAAAGACTACCGGACCATGAATATGATACGGAGCTTCAAACACG
Organism: Stictocephala bisonia; assembly: GCA_035578905.1. Taxonomy (NCBI): domain Eukaryota; kingdom Metazoa; phylum Arthropoda; class Insecta; order Hemiptera; family Membracidae; genus Stictocephala; species Stictocephala bisonia. The sequence goes on along the minus strand of JAQJVL010000779.1, from coordinate 2,210 downwards.
ATCTATACACAGTGGAACTCAATAAGATCGCCCTATCCGCTCAAGATGACAAACGCTATATCCTAGATGGAGGCATCAAAACTCTACCTTGGGGACATTATTCCATTGACGAGGATGCGATGCTAGACCAAGCAGTCTTGGACGCACTGATGGCAGAGTAAATCCCTAACACCGTGGGAGCACAGGTGTGCAGGAGGTAGCAAATAGAAGAAGGTCGGCTACCACTTTCCGCAGCGGGGAGGGGCTGCGGAATCCCTTAAAAACCAATAAATATTTTGGTTTACAAAAATCTTTAATCAGTTATGAATTGGACACAATTCAATCCAGTTATGAATGTGAGAGAAACCATCGCCAGAGAGCTACACGCTCCAGCCAGAAGAACATTTCCCACCAGACCTGTACTTTTAACAGTACCACACTGTTACAGGTTACTAACATGTCCGTAGAAACCCAATTTACGACATTGGATGGGCTCAACCCGTCCGTAGTGCAATGTAAAAACCTCGTACTGGACGAACCTTCTTCTTAATTACGGTAACTCCTACGCCAGGTAAGTAATGTTAAGTTAGTTTTAAGTAAACTCTTTTACCGTCAACCTTTAAAAAACAATCTGTAAAATAAATTCTGTTATAATATGAACACTTTTGTGAGTTTACATAACTACAATTTATTAACGGATATCTCCAGCTCTGTGTGAGTTTCTATAGAATACCGTACCATCGAGGTGAGGGCGGCCCAAATTCAATAAAAAAGCCCGACTGTTCTCTAAGGCAGCCGTAAAACGCATAAGACCTGAGGCAGTCCTGCAGCTTGGGGCTGGGCTAATCCCCGTAAGACCTCAAGTCGCAGTCCGGGCCCTCGTAAGGTACGTGTATGATTGAATGTTACACTCTATGGCTGGACAGTATCCGTAGGTCCTGTGTGTGAGGGAGAGTAACCTACAAAAAAAAAAAAGAAAAAAACACAAAAACCTACTGTAAAAAAACAGAATTAAAAAATAATAAAAACAAATTTATAAATAAAAACCCCTTTGTAAGTCTGTACGTCACATTGAAAGGCTTCTCTAAGTAAAGTGATGTCTTTACTTACAGAGGGACCCAAAAAATACAAAAAATAAATACAAAAAAAATTATAAAAAAACAATAACTAAATAATACTGGGAGGTAGCATTTTGTTGGTTGGCTACCACCGTAATGAGCGAGGTTGGGGCTCATTACACTAAAATACCCGTGGGGGATACCAGTCCTCTATCGGGCGCGTCCCATGGGAATTGGGCAATGCCCTTCAGTTTTGCCTTCAGCTTACTTGAGGGTAGTGAGGAATTAAATACTCACCGTGAAAAAAACTGGTTAAATCAGTTTTTCTAAACATTAAAAAACCTTTAAAATTATCTAATAGACTCTTTATAAACCTAGTTTGTGCTCAAAACAACACACACAAAAGACCAAACACAAACTCTACATATAAGACTCTTGGTTGGCCAGAACATTTCCCACCATACCTGTGGACTTCTTTTGTTGCATATTGCGATGCAGAAAGACTTGGAAAACAGAAAAACAGAAAAACAGAAAAACAGAAAAACAGAAAAACAGAAAAACAGAAAAACAGAAAAACAGAAAAACAGAAAAACAGAAAAACGGCCCGTGGTTTTATTAACCCACGTTGTGTTAACCCGGGTTTTATTAACCCACGTTGTGTTAACCCGGGTTTTATTAACCCACGTTGTGTTAACCCGGGTTAATAAAACTCGGGTTAACACAACGTGGGTTAATAAAACCCGGGTTAACACAACGTGGGTTAATAAAACCCGGGTTAACACAACGTGGGTTAATAAAACCACGGGCCGTTTTTCTGTTTTTCTGTTTTTCTGTTTTTCTGTTTTTCTGTTTCTGTTTCTGTTTTTCTGTTTTTCTGTTTTTCTGTTTTTCTGTTTTTCTGTTTTTCTGTTTTCTGTTTCTGTTTTTCTGTTTTTCTGTTTTCCAAGTCTTTCTGCATCGCAATATGCAACAAAAGAAGTCCACAGGTATGGTGGGAAATGTTCTGGCCAACCAAGAGTCTTATATGTAGAGTTTGTGTTTGGTCTTTTGTGTGTGTTGTTTTGAGCACAAACTAGGTTTATAAAGAGTCTATTAGATAATTTTAAAGGTTTTTTAATGTTTAGAAAAACTGATTTAACCAGTTTTTTTCACGGTGAGTATTTAATTCCTCAC